>SNQJ01S0002554.1:39091-75446 GCA_010110895.2 Picea sitchensis | reverse complement strand
CAATTGCCTACCATACCCTCCTCACATACTTCACCCAGATTGGGTTAAGGAAGAACGAAAGGATACAAGATTTTAATCTCAGGTTCAATAAGACTTTGAGTAGAATCCCAGAAGACAAAAGACCAAATGACCCAATCATTCCCTGTTACTATAAGAATGCAACGCCCCCAAATGTGAAATATTCCATCTAAAAATCCCAGATGGATACCTTGGAGGAAGCAATGAATAAGGCTACTGAGATGGAAGAAATTATGATTGAAACGGGCGCTGACCCCGACATTATATTGGGAAAAGTAAAAATATAGATGGGGGGATTGAATATTGATAATCAAGGATCTTCCATCTCGAGAAGAAACAAAGAGTTTAAACCTCGAGAAACTCAAAATCAAATGGCGGGAGGATTTTTTAAGGGAACCATACCTGATGTAAAAGTTGACCCTTCGACATCACATGAAACAAAGAAAAGAATTGAGATTGTGTAGATGAATAGAACCATCAAACAGATGCATAATGAAATAACCAAGCTAAGAAGGGGAGATAATTACATGCCAAACCAAAGAATACCAATTCCCAAACAAAGGAGGAACTCTCCCCCCGAAAATAGGGTCAAATTCGAGAATACTAAAGACCCACCGAGACCAAGTGTTCCTAGACAACCCACTCCAAATGTGGTTGTTTTGGATGATGTCAGTGACGAGAAATTGACTGAGAAAGAAGGTTAGTACTTACCTAATTAATGCTCCAAGATAGTGTAGATGGATGGATGTGAGGCGTCCATGTACATATATGGAGAGGGCAACAATGATCCTAACACACAAGAAAACATGGACCAGACAAGAGGATTTGTAAATAGAACAAAGAATAAAGGTGACCCTGACAAAGAAAAAAAAAAGAAAAAGAAAAGGAAAAATCCGGTGAAAAAGTGTCGAATGAGAAGGTGACAGTTGGAACCATAAGGAAACCCGTAGTGACAAGCTCAAATCAAATGACGTACCATGTCATGGATGAATTAATTAAGTTGAGAATAACCTTTCCTTTTAGATAAGTGGTGAAGATTCTTCAACAGAGGAAAAATATCTTGAATTTTTTGGATCATCCATAAAAAAGAACATATGTTGTTGTTACCACTTCAAAATAGAACCAGATCCCATCAACTTCTAATATAAGAGGTAAAATTCCACCCTTCTACATCTCAATTGAAAACCATGATGTTGCATTACATAACTATTTAGTTGATACTGATGCGACACATAATATAATTCCACTCGTGGTCATGGAAGCATTGGGCATGAGATGCACCAAATATTATGAAACTGGTGAGAGAATATATTCCATCGATTTGAGAAAAGTGCCAACATACGGAGAAATCAAGGATTTCTACGCATGGATTACAACAACTCCCCATATCATCACGGTTTTTAATATTATTGTGGTAGATCTGCCTCCAGCATATGGGTTGTGCTGGGAAGAGATTGGAGCTCCATGATCAGTGGATATATAATGAACGACGGTAGCTGTATTATGCTACTAGGAAAAGAGGGAGCAATGATTAAAGTACCCTGAGAGCCCAGAAAACCTTTCTCCTTCAAGAAGAAGGATAATGAATCAATGGAAGACTACGTAGATGCCAGGATCATAAACTATGCTATCTTAGACATGGAGCAGAAGGAAAACCTAGAACGAGTTCAAGACTTGGAGGTCCCAGAATGTGTATTTGAAGGCTATTGTAGAATGTAATTCGATGGAGCATGCTCTAGATCAGTGAACGGAGTTGGGATTGTTCTCATAAGTCCAAATAAGACGACACATCCTCACGCTGTAAGACTGGATATTCCATGCACGAATAACGAGGAAGAATATGAAGATTTAATCCAGGGGATGATCCTCACACAAGAATGAAAATAGAACATCTCATTGTGATTGGAGATTTAGAGTTGGTCATCAACCAAGTTACCCAGAAATAAAAAATAAAAAAGGAAAGACTTAAATTGTATTTCAAAAGAGTTAATGAACTGATGGAATCTTTCATCTCTTTCAATATTGCTTTCATTCCAAGGGATAAGAACCATAAGGCCGATTCACTAGATTTGGAATCTTCATTATCAAATCCAGACGATATCCCGAGAAAAACATCTTTCTAGGTGGAAAGGGTCGTTAGGCCATCTGTGCCCGATAATATTGAGTACTTGCAAGTGTTTGACAATGATGAACAATTGGATATTTTTTTGTTAAATGATGATGACGAAGAAGATGATTAAGCGATTGTTGTCCCCAAAGACTGTATACAAACTGAATATATGTTCACAAAAGATGATCATGCAAAAAATCTTTTGGAAGAAGTTTCAGTTCGAACGGTGCAAGAGACAAGAAAAGTCAATATTGGAACGAACCAGTCCCCAAAATATGTCAATCTGGTAGTCGATTGCACCCCCAAAGAAGTTGATCAATATGTCACCTTATTCAAGGAATATATTGATGTGTTTTCTTGGACCTATGATGACTTAAAGGCTTATGTCAAAACGATATTCCATCATGTCATTCAGTTGAGGGAAGAAACCAAACCGGTGAAACAAAAAATAAGAATGATGAATCCCAAGCTGAAGCCTTTGGTAAAAATTGAGTTGGAAAATTTAAAGAAAGCATGGATAATCTATCCTATCAAACATTCATACTGGATTTCAAATCTAGTGTTTGTTAGGAAGAAGACCAGGGAAATCCGAATGTGCATCGACTTCAGAGATCTTAACAAAACAAGCATAAAATAAAATTTTCTGCTATCCAACATGGAGTTTTTGTTGCAACAAGTTACTGGATCGACATGCATGTATATGTTGGATGGTTTCTCTGGATATAATCAAGTTTTAGTGGTTGAGGAAGATAGAGAAAAAACATCATTTATCACACCATGGGAAACATATGCTTACGCTATAATGCCCTTCGTCTTGAAGAATGTTGGAGCTACATTCCAAAGAGCCATGGACCACGTGTTCAACGGAATAATAGGAAAGTGCATGGAAGACTACCAAGATGACTTGACAATGAATTCAAGAAAAAAGGAGGATCACATCCATCATTTAATAATTTTTTTTGAAATATGTAGATCATACAACATCTCTCTCAACCCAAAGAAATGCTTGTTTGTTGTGACTCAAGGAAATATGTTGGGCAACATTGTATGAAAGGAAGGGATTTACATTGAACAAGAAAGAGTTAAAGAGATTAATGAACTCAACCCCTTGACATCAAAAAAGGGAGTCCAATTATTCATTCGGAAAATCAATTTTGTTCAAAGATTTGTTCTTGATTACGCAAACATCGTAAAACCCATCAATTTATTGTTGAAAAAAGAGCAGAGGTTCAAGTGGACAACATACATTCATTAGTCCATTACCACCACTCTCATATTCATTAGTCTAGATTTTCAAAAAGATTTCATTATCTATTAATTTTCTACAGAGGCAGTTGTCGCGTCCGTCCTCACTTAGAAAAATAGCAAAGGAGAAGAGCTCACCATAAGTTTTATGAGAAAAAATTTGCACGACTATGAGTTGAAGTATTCATAAATCGAGAAACAGGCTTTGGCCCTCGTAAAAGTTGTGGCACACTTCCAGACTTATATACTAAACTATCATGTTATTTCAACATGCTCCTAAATTGACACAGACCCCCGACCCTTGCGACGATGATCCACTTAGGATCGTTCTAAATTCTCCTCAAGCCGAAGCGGCTCCTTCGGATCCCTATTGGAACCTCATGAATCTGATCCACATGTCCTTTTTGAAAACCTGCCCTGTGCAACTTAAAACTAGGCACGAGCTCCATACGAACACAACAACTCCATACGACCACAACCGGGCCTTAGCACAAACACCTTCTGCAACTCACGATATCGCGAGTTTGTGAGTCGATGACTCTCAACTCCTCTTTCTCCAAATGCTGATACTCAAGAATGTGATACAGGTATGGTTCCTCCTTGTTAGCGTCTTCCACACATAACCACGGGCTAGGGCCAAGTGCTTAGCACTACTCGCAACTTGTGAGTTCGCGAGTTGGAGTGTTGAGCTCTCGTGCTCCTCTTTCGTGAATCCATGAGATGCGATAAGTCAAGAATGGGTTGACTCCTTTCCTAGGCGACCTATGTCATCCACCTGTCATTCGCTTCCACCTTTTTTTGTGCGCTCTATGTTTGCACCACCAATCAACAACGTAGTCTCCACCTAACGGACACGATGCGTGTTCGCCCGAGCCCTCAGGGCTCGACACTTCGCGACTTCGCAATCGAAAATAAATTCTTCCAACCACTGAACTTTCAATATGTGATACCATGTAGAGGTTCTGATCCAATGGTTGTCTCGTGGCTTGGATCCAATGGTCTGGATCTTCTTCCCTATTCCTTGCAACTCATAAATTCACGCAAAACCAAGAATTTGCTCTGCCCTCCAAACTCATGAACCCTGAGTTCGTGATATGATCCAACGGCTTACACAAAGCACGATCAATGGTTCATGTTGATCCTAAATCCTAAGGTGATGGGTTTCACTGGCCTCTAACCACCTTGTAGCTCCCTTTGATCCTACGGTCCTCGTGACTTCGCGAATTCTCCACAGAGAATTCTGACCGTCCGCCTCTGCTTCTCAAGGACTTCTGGTCAATAACTTGGCACCCTCCTTCTGCAGTTACAAGGTTTAAACCTCGTGCATCTTTTCTGGATCCGACGGCTCACGACAACTCGACACTTCTCCCCAAAGTGTCTCCACTGTCCATTTCAGCTTCTCTCATACACGACCTCCCAGAGGTTAAACTCCATGCGCCTTCCTCCAGATCTGATGGATGTCGATCCTCTGCGCTAGATCTGATGGCCCATATCTCTTTCTCTTCCTTGTTTTCTTCCCTGTGTGCATTTGGACGTAGACTCCGATGGTCCAGAGCTTGCCTCTCTAGCTGATCTAATGACAGCTGTAGCTCCTCCTTAAGCATGTGCTTCTTCCTTACCATTGGAAGATTTCTTGCTCCAAAAATGCCTCGGCATTTGTCTTTGCTGCGAATCCGATAACCTTGGCTCCCACCTGTATTCTAAGAGGTGTTCATCCTCCTAAGATTCTCAAACTCTGAACCCTCCAAAAGGGTTTTCTTGGCCTTTGCGATTCCTTGGAGGGTCCTTTCACACAATTGTGAAATCCATCTTGAACTTTTCCTTCTCAAACCTCTAAGGGATTCGACCCTTGCCTTCTCCTTCAAATGGAGATTTGTGACCTCTTGACAGCCTCCCATTCAAGAACTCCTTGCTGAACAAACATAGTATTTAGTAACTCTGTGAGTGTCTTTCTCCTTCACACTTCTCCTTCCTCTGAACTTAGAATAGATTTCTTCTGTGCACTCTATGCACTTGCTCAATTTACTCCTGGGAGAGCTTCCAAAAAACCCTCAGTGACTCTGTTATCTCATTGAACTTGAAATAGAGTTCCTTCTGTGCACCCTATGCATCCACTCAATGCCCTCTTGGCAGAGTCTCATAGAATCCTCAGAAATTCTATCTGTCCCGTGCCCTCCTCTGCACAATTCTTCCTTCAAGGTGTTCAACAACCTTGAAGCGTCCTCCTTGAGTCAATGAATTCCTCTGGTGTGCCCTCCTGGAACAACTCTATCCAAATTCCACAGAATTCAGAAGTGCACTCTATGCACTAGCTTACAAAACCTGCAGTGTTCTGTCATGCAACCTCTTGCATGAAGCCACAAAGAACCCAAACCTGAAATCAAGGAACTCTGAACAGATAGTGAAAGCTATCTATCCCTGCAAATTCACATCTAACATACATCTACAACATGTCATAAACACATAAAGGCATTCATCAACATACACAGAATAACATGCAGGAAAAACTGCTCTAATTGTATTAATATGAAATGCCTCTTTACAATGTGTTCGAGCTTGGACTGCAACAGATTCTCAACTCTCTTTTCTCTCTTCTTCTCCACCTCTCTACAGACTAATTGCCTATAGATACAAAGAATATTTTTACAAAAGGGGGCTCCTCGAGCTCTTCCCTCCATCCTCACCAACTCTCATTAATTTACATTCAATTACATTGAATGGGCCATCTAATCCGAATCGGATCTAGATCCCCATCAACATGTTAGCCATTAAAGGTGAGATGAACTACAACATGCTAAAATTCATGGCTTGGCTCTACCATCCTTACAAAAATTTAATACATCAAATTCAAATTTGAAAAACGAGAGGGATGGGCCTCTCTCCTTCCATTGAGTGCACGCTTGATGTGTTGGCTGGCTAGCATGTAGCTGGCTTGGAGTGATGCTCCTGCATCATACTCCTCTGCTGTGAAAAATTCATGAGCTCCTTCTCATGAGCTTCCCAGCATGGGTGTCAAAATCCCCCTGGATCCCAAACAGTTCTTTGGAGTTGTCCATCCGCTCCATCGCTTCATTGCTACTATTGCTTCTGCTGCCCTGCTGCTATGGTAGGTCCCTTGTTGTTCAAATTCCCTTTGCTGACCGCTTCTACTGATCTAATCATCAACCTTCTGATCTCCTCAATTATCTTGTCCAACTGCTCCCATGGCTGGCTCTCCTTTTGCAGCCTACTCCACTGCACTTCTTCTCTGCAAATGGGTAGACCAACTAGATCTCCCATGCCATCTTCTTCCTCTCTTGTGGCATTGAGTTTCCACTCCACTGCAGACTCCAATTCTGCAGTACTTTGACCTTCTGACAGATTTACTTCTTCCATTTATTCTGCTGGTGCATCTCCAGATTCCTACAGCTGCTCCTCAGACTGGAATTTTCCTTCATCTACTGCTGCATGCCTCGGCATTGCAATCATCATCAACTGTTCATCTCCCTGGCTGAAATTTCTGAGCGATTCCTCAGAATTATCCTCTACTAACATCTGCATGACTGTCTGCTCATGGAAGTCATTTATTGGCTCTGGATGGTTCAACCAATCCTCCATCATTTCTAGCTCCATCTCCCATGGAGTGAGCATCTTATCTGCATGCTCTTCTTCTGCTGGGGAAGATTTTGACTTTTGCTCCATTTCTTCTTTCTCTTTGACAGTCTCTGCTGGTTGTCCTTCTTCCTCTGCTGCACCTTCATCATGTGCATCGGCCTCCACTCGGTTGCTTGGTAGGAATACTCTTATCCCTCCAATCATCAGAATGCTCTTCTGATCTTCCTTCTCTATCAACTCCTCTCACTGATCTGAACTTACCTCTGAGTTCATGACACTTTCAGACAGTCTCAACTGCTCTCCCTTGCCCATATGGAAATATGGGATTTCCTCTCTACCATCTTAGTAGTCTATGATATCCTCCAACGATCTCATCTCATTGCCCACCTGGAAACTTGAACTTTCAGCACCGCCCTCCTGACAGCATACGAGACCTTCACTTGATCTCTTTCTATTTCCCACCTGGAAATTTGAAAGTCCATCTCTGCCCACTTGGCAATCTATGGGATCTCTGCTCAATCTCTCCTCTTCATCATCACTGAGATTTCTCCCAGCTTCTGGTTCACAGGCATGAACCATCTCCTCTGTGGCCCTGAGGCTTTTCACATTCCTCAACCACCTCCTCAACAGCCTTTGTTGTCTTCTGGCCAACAATTTCTTGATTGGCCACTTTGATTTCCTTTTCATGCGCCATTCATATACCCAATGCGGTTTTTCATCCTGCTGCATCCACAGTGAAATCTCTTCCATTCTCACCCTTATCTCAACGAGCTCTAGATACATCTCTAGATTTTTCTTCTGCTTGTGGTCTTCCCTGTGACCATGCCCATGGCCTTCAGTAGCCATCTTCATCCTCTGTCTTCCCTCCTGGAAATTTTTTTGTTGTCACTCTGCAACTGTGAGTGCTTCCAGCGTTTCCTACAGTCCTCCTGACTGTTTATTGACTGTTGCGCACCTTGCAAAAACCATCACAGAGCTCCAACACTCTGTCTTCCTTTTTTGCCTAAAATATACGAGCAAAATCCTGCTCTAATACCACATTGATGGTATCAACCTGTATCCCTTCACAATCCTCCTCTTGTCTGTGATATGCAAACAAAAAATCTGTTGGCTCTGATACCACTTTGATGATGTGTATCAGAGTATTTTCTTTATCTACTCTACCTCCCTCTACCTACAGTCTACAGACAAAAAGTGGCTCTGATACCACTTTGACGTAGACCCCCAACCCTCGGGCCGATGATCTTCTCAGGATCGTTCTAAATTCTCCTCGAGCTGAAGAAGATCCTTTGGATCCCTATTGGAACCTCACGAATCTGATCCATAGGTCCTTCATGAAAACCTACCATGTGCAACTTAACACTAGGCGTGAGCCTTACACCTCCATACGACCACAACTGGGCCTTAGCACAAACGCCTTCTGCAACTCATGATCTCGCGAGTTCGTGAGTCGATGACTCTCGACTCCTCTTTCTCCAAACGCTGATACCCAAGAATGTGATACGGGTATGGCTCCTCCTTATTAACACCTTCCACACATAACCATCGGCTAGGGCCAAGTGCTTAGCACTACTCGCAACTCACGAGTTTGGGAGTTGGAGTGTTGAGCCCTCATGATCTTCCTTCGCGAATCCATGAGACACGATAAGTAAACAATGTGTTGACTCCTTTCCCAGGTGACGTATGTCCTTCACTTGTCACCCGCTTCCACCTTTTTCTATGCACTCTATGTTTGCGCCACCTATCAACCACGCGGTCTCCACCTAACGGATGTGACGCATGTTCACCCGAGCCCTCGGCACTTGGAAGTTCGTGACTTCGTAGTAGAAAATAAATTCTTCCAACCACCAAAATCCCAATACGTGATACCATGTAGATGTTCTGATCCAACGGTTGTCCCGTGGCTTGGATCTAATGGTCTGGATCTTCTTCCCTATTCCTCGCAACTCGAAACTTTGCACAAAACCAAGAATTTGGTCTGCCCTCCAAACTCACGAACCCCAAGTTCGCAATATGATCTAGTGGCTTACGCAAAGCACGATCAATGATTCATGTTGATCCTGGATCCTAAGGTGATGGGTTTCACTGACTTCTAACCACCTTGTAGCTCCCTTTGATCCTACAATCCTCACGACTTCACGAATTCTCCACAGATAATTCTGACCGTTCGCCTCTGCTTCGCAAGGACTTCTAGCCAATAACTTGGTGCCCTCCTTCTACAGTTACGAGGTTTAAACCTCGTGCATCTTTTCTGGATCCGATGGCTCACGGAAACTCGACACTTCTCCCCAAAGTGTCTCCACAGTCTGTTTCAACTGCTCTCCTGTGCGACCTCCCAGAGGTTAAACTCCATGCACTTTCCTCTAGATCTAATGGATGTCAGTCCTCTGCTCTAGATGTGATGACCCATATATCTTTCTCTTCCTTGTGCACGTCCCTGCGTGCATCTAGATGCAGACTCCGACGGTCCAGAGCTCGCCTCTCTAGCTGATCTAACGACAGTTGTAGCTCCTCCTTGAGAAAGTGCTTCTTCCTTACCCTTGGAAGATTTATTTCTCCCAAAAGGCCTCAGCCTTTGTCTTTGCTGCGAAGCCTGTAACCTTAGCTCCCACCTGTATTCCAAGAGGCATTCTTCCTCCTGAGCTTCTCAAACTCCAAACCCTCCAAAAGGGTTTTCTTGGCCTCTATGATTCCTTGTAGGGTCCTTGTACACAATTGTGCTATCTTTCCTAAACTTTTCCTGCTCGAATCTCTAAGGGATTCGACCCTTGCCTTCTCCTTCAAATGGAGATTTGTGCCCTCTTGGCAACCTCCCATTCAAGCACTCCTTGCTGAACAAACAAAGTATTCAATAACTCTATGAGTGTCTTTCTCCTCGACACTTCTCCTTCCTCTGAAATCATAATAGAGTTCTTTTGTGCACTCTATGCACTTGCTCAATTCCCTCCTAATAGAGCTTCCATAGAACCCTCAGTGACTCTATTATCTCACTAAACTTGAAATACAGTTCCTTCTGTGCACCCTGTGCATCCACTCAATGCCTCTTGGCAGAGTCTCATAGAATCCTCAGAAATTATGTCTGTCTTGTGCCCTCCTCTACACAGTTCTTCCTTCAAGGTGTTCAACAACCTTGAAGCCTCCTCCTTGAGTCAATGACTTCCTCTGGTGCACCCTCCTGGCACAACTTTGTCCAAATTCCGCAGAATTCAGAAGTGCACTCTATGCACTGGCTTACAGAACCCACAATGTTATGTTATGCAACCTCTTGCATGAAGCCACAAATAACCCAAACCTGAAATCAAAGAAATATGAATAGATAGTGAAAGCTATCTATCCCTGCAAATGGACATGTAACATACATCTACAACATGTCATAAACACATAAAGACATTCATCAACATACATAGAATAACATGCAGAAAAAACTTCTCTAATTGTATTAATATGAAATGCCTCTTTACAATGTGTTCCAGCTCGGACTGCAATATAGTCTCAACTCTCTTCTCTAACCTCTTATCTCTTCTTCTCCACCTCTCTATAGACTAACTTCCTATAGGTACAAAGGATATTTTTACAAAAGGGGGCTCCTCGATCTCTTCCCTCCATCCTCACCAACTCTCATTAATTTACATTCAATTACATTGAACGGGCCATCTAATCCGAATCAGATATAGATCCCCATCAACATTTCAGCCATTAAAGGCGACACAAAATACAACATTCTCAAAGGCACGGCTTGGCTCTACCAGCCTTACAAACATTTAATACATTAAATTCAAATTTGAAAAATGAGAGGGATGTGCCTCTCTCCTTCCATTGAGTGCGCGCTTGATGTGATGGCTGGCTGGTGCGTAGTTGGCTTGGAGCGATGCTCCTGCATCATAAATCCACAGTTGAGGGAAGGAAAGTGGGAAAACTAGTTAGCAAAAATTCAAGAGTATGATATCGATATCAAATCGTTGAAGGCAATAAAAGGACAAGGATTATGCAAGCTTATGGAAAATGGGGACTCAGTTGACTGAATGATTTCAATCTCAGTGGGGGAACCATTAGCTGATTCAGAATGGTACAAAGATATCATATTTTATTTAATATCTGAGAAATTCCTTGTTACAATGAGTTCCAAGGAGCGAAGGAAACTAAATATGAAGGAGAACCTATATTTATTGATTGCTGATATAATTTTCAGAAGAAATTCCGATGGTATATTTTTGAGATGTGTCGATGAGAATCAAGCTCCAACACTGATCAAAGAATTCCATGAAGGAATATGCGGTGGACACTTTTCACCCACTGCAAGTGCTCACAAAATAATCAAAGCGGGATTCTACTAGTCGTCAATATTTAGGGACTCATACACCGCAATAAGGAGATGTTTGTCATGCCAACAGTTCTCAGGAAAAATGAAGAAATTTGCAATGCCTCTACAACCGATTGTGGTGGAAAAACCATTTTCCCAATGGGGACTTGATGTCATTGGGCTGATTAATCTGAAATCTAGAAAAGGGAACATGTACATTCTAAAAAATACCGATTATTTCACAAAATGGCCAAAAGAAGTGGCAATGAAGAAGGTTGATGCTGAAGAATTGATTGGATTCCTCAAAGACAACATTCTGTCAAGGTTTGGTGTTCCTGATAAATTTATCACAGATAACGATTCGATATTCATTGGGTCAAAATTCATAGAGTTTTGTAGAAAATATGGAATCATTATGGGCCAGTCTTCGAATTATTATCCACAACAAAATGGCCTTGCTGAATCCACGAACAAAACACTTGTGCAGATATTGAAGAAAACTTTTAATGGAAACCAAAGAAATTGGCACCTGAAGCTGACAAAAGCATTATGGGCAAGCATGACAACCTTGAAAGATAGCACTAGGATGACTCTATATCTATTGTTCTATGGGAAAGAGGCAAAAATGCCAATAAACCTCAAGCTTATCGCATTGATCTCCGTGGTTAATACTAAAGATATAGAAGACACTTCACCTACTCATAAAAGTATCAATCAATTGCTAAAGCTAGAGGAGGAACGAAGCAAATCCCTGAACCATGCTTTTCAGAGGTAGAAAATCGTCAAAAAATATTTTTATGAAAGCACAACTATGAAGAAATTTCAGAAGGGAGAATTGGTACTTCTTTGGAACAAATCCAAGGAAAATCCATCCATGCACACGAAGTTCAAAGCACTCTGGATCAGACACTATGTCATCAAAAATATATTAGGCTTCAACTCATATATGCTCCAAGATATGAAAGGAAAAAGTTTAATGTTGCCTGTCAATGGGAAACATCTGAAAGGTTTCTTCTCTTAGCACTTTTCATTCTCATTGTACATAATTTTATTTCTAGTTTGTATATTCTTAATCTGACTCCATAACCCAATGGGTGGAAGCACCTAATCAAAAGAGATTATGGATTCTTGAAAACCCACATGGGGTCATCATCCCACAGTTGGATCTTGTTGTTGAGGTCATTTCCTACTTCCAAAAAATTCCCTCCCCTTTCTATTTTCCTGAATTTGTTTCTCCCTTTCTTTCCCCCCTTCTAAACTTACCCGTTTTCCCCTCTTCTTTTTCCCTCTTACTATCCCTTTCTATTTCTAACACTTAATCGCATTTTAGACCACGGGTTCTCGGGTTGGCGGACTTACATTTTCTCACCTCCATATACAACTTCACATTAGGATTTCAACCGACCATTGTGTTGTTCCATACTTAGCCGATTCTACAATTGCGGGTTCCTGGGTTGACGGGATTGAGCTTTCATGTTACCGAGTTTTGTGATAAACACATTGCACCAAAGAGTTCCGCGATCTACATTTCTATCCCCGGACTCCCCAAAATGCCTAAGTGTCATTCTGCCGACATGAATCCGTTCGACCACCGTTTCGTCCCATACTTATCCTTTTTCACACCTCATATCATCGTGGGATCTCGGGTTCACGGGTTCACAAAAATATCAAGTCACATATTTCCCCTGTCCGTCCCTACCACCCTTGCACCCTTCCCAATGCACATTTACTATTCTTTTAATGCTAATAACTTACCATACAGGTTCTAAAGAATGGTCATTAATAAGAGAAAGGATCAAGGAGACCTCCGATTAAATCACATTAAAACAAGATTTACGGAGGATTATATCATCTCCCTCTAACCCTCATTCCTAACATAATTTGGAGCAAGGGAAGGTTCTCATCGACTTATGCCGAAAACTCGACAACCGTTCTTTGGAGATACACTGAATATTTTCGGGCACGAGGATCAGATTTTTCAGTGGTCCATGGCATATTCCTATTATTCATCCCCTTCTTCCTAGAATGAAATAATCTGGACATCTAGAATTGTGCACGCAAGGTGTGTCCCAAATTGTTTTGATTGTAAGGAGTTGGTCACCTAGTGCACTAAGAGATATATTCCAAGCCAGTGGATCATCCAGTTGTGGGACCATTCCCCTTTCTCTCTATCACCTCAGTTTTGCCGTAAGATGTTGAGGCTTCTCGAGCCAATGCCCACCTTCAAAGGTGAATATTGCAGGGAGTTCTTAAAAAATCATGACAATGGACTCGACCTCTTACCTGAATTCCTAGAGAACCCAACGGTCTTCCAGGAAATTGCATGGATTTTTACAAGGATAACAGGATAGGAAACCACAACCAACATCTCCTGGATGATACTTTACATTCTTTATTTTACAGTCAAGGAACAAGCCATCTTCGATTGGGGTAAGTTGATTTCCATTGAAATATCTTCCCAATTGGTGCAATACAAGAAAGAGAAGAAATTTTTTATGTCATCTTATTTGGATTTCACGATAGCGTATTGCTGTCATTTCTTGAGATTATCTGTCTGCAAGAAGGTAAACTATGAGTTCAATCAAGTAACTTTCTGCTATCAAGCGTTGTGGAGGCACAAGGTCTCCCAACATTTTTACGAAGTCTTTAATGATTTTGTCTCAGTTTTTAAAGAATTGTTTTTTGGAAAAAATACTCCCTGGATGTCTGACCAGGTGAGTAAGTTCCTGGATAGGAAGGGGACACTAGAACAAATGGAAAATTATGATGTTATAAGTATTTTTGGATCCAAATAAAAACCTTCCTTCCGTGCCACATATATGAAAATATGTTTGTTGCTAAGATAGCAAGGAAGTACACCTATTGGTTGCATTTTTTTCATGAAAAGAGAAAAAAACAATTCATACTTCTTCCTTGGAAAGTTGGGGATTTCACATTCAGAAATATGAACAAGATTAATGAATTCAAATGCCACTTCCATGACCTTAATTTAAATATTCTGAAAAATTAAAAGGGTTCAACCCTAGTGGTATTTTTGTAGAACATCTATTGGTTGTCAGTTTCAACAACTATTTCATTAACACTATTCTGAATGAAGATGGATACACTACCTCAGGAACTCCCCCTCGTGACAATGGTGACTTGGAGACAATACTCAACACCAATGAGTCGTACAAGTAGAGAGGAAAAGGTCTAGGTTAGAAAAGTGCCAAATCCCCGACTGTCACGCCAAAGAGTACAAAATGTTGGAGAAATGCTCCAACGACCTACCCAAGTAACAAAGTCACCCACAGTTCTTCAAGCATAGGAGGCAATAAGAACCCTCCTTTCGGAAAAATTGAAAATTATCATAAACTTCCCTTGAGGAAGAAATGAAAAAACATTTTGCAAGAAGAGGAGGGACCTCGAGGAGAAAGTGATATCCACAACCTCTCCCTTGATTATATGGAACTCTAAATTGACATCGAGAGAGTGTTACCCAACGTTGACCAACTAGAGAACACAACTCACTAGAACCCTCATATGAAAATAATTGAGACCAAGACCTTCGACGAAGAAAATTCTTTTGCATTTCAGAGAGCTTTTTTTTATAGAGAATCCAAAATTTTGATTATTGAGAAAAGAGATGTAAATAATAAGAAGGGGAAATATCGTTCAGAGATTAACCTACAAAACATGTGGCCTTCCCAAATTTCCCAAATACACTGAGAAACTGGAGATGCTCTAGACAACTCTATTGAAGGACTTGAAGCGGATAATGTCAGGTTAAAGGAGAGAATCAAAGAATTGGAGGAAGCCTTAATGCCCCTTCCAGTACTTGCTAG
This sequence comes from Picea sitchensis, assembly GCA_010110895.2. Classification (NCBI taxonomy): domain Eukaryota; kingdom Viridiplantae; phylum Streptophyta; class Pinopsida; order Pinales; family Pinaceae; genus Picea; species Picea sitchensis. The sequence goes on along the minus strand of SNQJ01S0002554.1, from coordinate 60,355 downwards.
TCCTTTAGCAATGATCGGGCCTACCACACCTGTGGAAAAGTTAAAAGGATCGGCAATCCTTCTCACATCAGCCCGAGGCTATGTGGAAAAGAATATCAAGAAAATAATCGAATTAATAATAGAGTCTTGGGAGATGGAAAAGAGCATGGTCTCTTTTGGAACGAGAGCACACGCTTTTCATGAATATTTGCAAGTAGATTTGAAAAATGAGCAAGGTTTCTACCTTGATGTGGTTGTACCATTTGGTGTTAAAGTTACTAATATGATATAATTAAGAATAAGAGAGGAGGATCTCCCTTCACTGAACCGAATAAAACAACTGAATGCATGTTGGAAGGAAAAGGTAAAAAACCTGAACGGTAGTGTTCAAGCATGTAGCCGGGACATCACTAGAACAAAGGAACTATTCAAGAAGATAACTGATATAGATCTAGATGGCAACACCAATGAGGTACAAGACCCTTAAATTGATACTCAACTCATTTTTCTTAAGCAAGAAATCATTTGATGAACAAGTTGAGATCTTTAAAGGGTTGTCATTTGAAAATTTCTATAACATTCTTGAATATGGTGAAGATGACATGGAAAACTGGCTAGTTGATTATTCGATCAAAAATCAAGATATTGAAGAATCATTGTGGAACATTTCTATCAATATAAGGGACTTGGAAGGTGAACTATTCAATATAAAAATCTGGCATGAAATCAACGTGGCACTGATGAGGAGCTACATCGAGAAGTGGTTGAAAAAGGTTGTCGACAAGCTCACCAACGAAGGGAAAAGGATGGTTGAGAAAGTTCCTGTAACCACCAAGGAAATCCATAAAAGGACATCAACGAGCAAGTGAAAAACCATGAGATACCATCATAGTAAGTTTACATTGTTCACATATTTTTTTCTTTATCAAGCTCTTCATCCAGTTACTCCACCTCTCTAAATAGAAAGGTTTAACCGAAGACTGATATTTTCCTTTTTCTTCTTTCCAGGTCTTCCTGCCTTCCGCCGTCCACTTTCTTCTTTCTACGAACTTCATTCTTATACATATTTTCTTTATGTTCCGCAGGAGCCCCAATCCCAGTCATTATGACAAACACTTAATTTCAAAGAATATGTATTGAACTATATATTTTTTAGAAATTCCAAGAAAGCTTTTTTGGGAACAATCTCGACTGTACTTTGTAACCCAGTTTTTCCTGAATATAAAGTATTTGAGGTTGATCTATCGTTATCGCCTTTTGAGCTACCCATGTATTACTCTGTCAAAGTTCTCTTATGCATGCAAATCATTTTCTTTTAGTTTTTATGTGATCAGAAATCTCTAAGCCCTACTATGATGGATGTGACAAATTTTGTTTGTTTGCAATAAATGTATGAATGTGTGTGTGTGTTCTGGTCCATTCTCAGGAACTCTCTTTGAAAAGAAAAATAAAAATATTTTCCATTTTCTATTGTATCTATTCTATTTTCCTTTGATTAACTTCTTTAAAGGTCCCATATTTTATAAATCTCAAATAGAAGAGTACCACCTCTATCAAAATGCAGGAGGATTCACATCCTCATGAAGTTGTCATTTTAGTCCTGACAGATTCAAGCGTCAACACTCACATAGATAGAATAATAAATTTTCCATGTAATAAAGGCCAACATTAGTGTGAACAAGTCATGTTTCATAAACATGAACAAGTAAATGTAATAAGACCTAATATAAGCTTCCACTTCTAGAAAGATCTTCCTCTAGAATGTTCTTTAGAAGATAAAATTAGCATAAATAAGAGTAGGAGGCATGAAATGTTTTTTTCCTGATAATTATTGTAATAGAGCTATAATCTGTTGGAGGTTTCCGCCTCTAAGAGGCAAGTGAACATCACTTTCTTTGAATAAAGGTATTATTTATGGTATTGTTCTTCTCAATATTTTGTTGTTTCATTGATATATGATGAATATTCTTGTTTCTGCACATTATATTAAATCCGGTACCTTACAAGTGGTATCAGAGCACTTTCCTTGGTATGAATTGTGGGTAAATTTTTTTCCAAGGTAGATATGTGTACTGTCAGTGTATTTAAAGGACATGGATTTTTCGTTCAACAGGTAAAACTAAGGTGGGAAAGACTACATGCAAACAATATAAATGGTTTCATGGGGTTTCCTAGAAACCAAAGTTTTTTCCTTTTTGATACCCCTCGAGTAGTATGGCATCATACATAATCTATACACAACCATCACTCCCACATATCGACATGTATATCAAGAGTCCCCTAGGTCTCCTGAAACTAGCACTATATTAGTCGATTGGCCACTTGACTACTATAGTGCCACTGACAACAACACTCGAGAAGATACTATATAGTTCATGGGTAATCATGTAGTACGACTAAGGGTACAGTCGATCCTCCTCAGTTGGTGCCATGAGATATTGGGTCGAGTGCTACTGTTTGACCCCGCACATATATCAAAGTGATATAACACAAGGAAAACCCTTTTCCATAGGCACCTTGTAAACCCTAACTAGGGGGGAACTACTAGACAAGGAACAAAAAGGAAATTTTGGTTGCACAACCTTACCTCTTGCATTTTGGTTGCAAATTTAATACACATTTTTTCCTATTAGGAATTTTTGCATTTCAAACCTACAATATTATTCAAATCAGAGTATAACTCCGCAGGAGTAAAAAACAAAATTGGGTCCTTCCTGCACCATTATTTGAGACCTATCACATTGGATTCCTCTCTTTTCCCTGATCACATTGGTACCTATCATTTTCAATCCTTTTTTCCCCATGGAACCAACCCCTTCCCGACACCCTTATTTGGAACTTATCCCATTGGATTCCTCTCTTCGCCCTAATCATAGTGGTACCTATCATTTTCAATCCTTTATTTGTGTGGATACGACCCCTTCCCGACACCCTTATTTGACACTTATCCCATTGGTTTCCTCTTGTTTCCCTGATTTTATTTGTATATATCACTTATCTGGATTTTTTCCTATGGACCCACTCCTCATCTCATAATGGACCCCACTCACCAAGATGAAACCAATCAGAAACTGAATAATGACATTAATTCCATTCATGCCAAAATGGACCACATCTAGGAACATCTCTCTAGTCGAATAGAATAAATACACTCTTCTTTCCAACAATTCCTATCCAAGGGTCCTTCCTTCTCTGGCTCAAACACCCAAGTTGAAGGTGTTGACTCTTGCAATCCTTTGAAATTTCATTCAAATCATGACCCCCTTCTTCCCAGGGTTGAGGTGAAAAAATTTGATGGCTTGGATACAACAACCTAGGTCACTCAGTTGGAACACTATTTTTCCCTACGTGACATTATCGATGACTTGACCAAGCTTCATTACAATTTTCTCTATTTGGATCTAGAACGATGGAAATGGCGTAGAAATGCACAATAAGGATATGTTTCTTGGACATAGTTTTTTGTTGATTTGTATGAATGCTTTGACACAAATACCCATCATTTAGTTCGTTTGACTAAGTTGAAACATTATGGAATAGTGGAATATTTTATCACAACCTTTGAGCACTTGGATTTATGAATGGAGGGTATGACATATACCTTGTTTTGGGAATGCTTTATCAATGGTCTCAAGGATGAAATTTGAGCCCAAGTCTTCATGTCTCACCCACAAACTTGGTTGGAAGAAAATAAATGCACCAAGGAGGCACGACAGGTCATTTTTTCCTAGAACTAAAAAACATGATTTTATTCCCCACCCTCAACCCCCCAATCCTGGCACTCTGGATACTCCTCTTAACACACGAGGAAATGGATGAAAACCAAATCAAGGGTCTTTGTTATAATTGTGATGAGAAACACTTTCATGGGAACAAGTGTAAAGAACATAAACTTTTTATGGCCATTTTGGAGGATGTTTTCGATGAATATGTTGAAGTTTCACCTGAGGTAGCACTACACCAAGTAGATGATCTTACGCCACCCTCCGATCCTATTGAAGTCAAACCAATGATGTCACTGAATTCTCTCACTGGATTTTCAACTCCCCAAACCCTCAAATTCATTGGTTACATTAAGCACAAGAAATTCATCATCTTAGTTGACATTGTCAACACTCATAATTTCATTCATCGCCACCTTACCCAAAAAGTCAATTGTGATATCCTTGTTTTCAACAATTTTAAAATCATGATTTCCAATGGTGGTTCCATGAAATGTGGGGGGAATTGTGAAAATGTGGACCTACAAATTGGTCAGTATAACTTGAAATCTCACATGTTTTCTATTGACATGGGTGGTTGTGGCATTATGCTTTGTATTGAATGGGTACACACTCGAGGCCCCATAACCATGGATTTTAAGGATTTTACTATGCAATTCCAACATGAAGGCCAACAATATAAATTCCAAGGTATTACAGTCGACTCTCCAGAGATCATCAGTTCCCACTGCAAGGGAAAGTTACTCAAAAAAGGTCATTATGGCATCATTTCCCAACTCCATTCCATTCAAGCAGTTGAAACTCCCTCTTGCACCTAGACCTTCAATATATCTTTTTCTGACATAACACTATTTTCAAAACTCCCTAGGGCCTTCCCCCCTCCCATGACTACCATGACCATTCCATTCCTTTAATTCTGGGAAATATTCCTCCTAATGTGTGCCCTTATTTCCATCTCTTTTCTCAAAAAAATGAAATTGAGAAAATTGTCTAAGAATGCTAGAATTGGATGTTATTCGTCCCAATACCAACCCCTATTCTTCCCCTATTGTCATGGTCCTCAAGAAGGAAGGAACTTGGTACATGTGTCTTTATTTTCATTCCCTCAACAAACTTACCATCAAGGACACATTTCCCATTCTTGGCATAGATGACCTTCTGGATAAACTCAGTGGGTCTCAATACTTTACCAAACTTGACCTTTCTTCTGGCTACCACTAGATATGTATGAAAGAGGAAGACATTCCCAAGACTACATTTCACACTCATGAAGGATACTATGAGTTATTGGTCATGCCCTTTGGTCTTTGTAATGCCCCATCCACTTTTCAAAGTCTCATGAATCATGTCTTTCATCCTTTCCTCCATCACTTTTTGTTAGTCTTGTTTGATGACATTCTCATCTATAGTAAAATTTGGAAAGAAAATCTCACCCATCTGAATCAAGTTCTCCATCTCCTCTCCAAGCACAAAATTTTCCTCAAACAGTCTAAATGTTCTTTTGGCATCTCTGCAGTTGAGTACATGGGTCATCTTATTGGAAAGGATGGTGTACAGGTGGATCCTAAAAAAATTGAAGCTATGTAGAATTGGCCTCACCTTAAAACTATTAAAAGTCTATATGATTTCCTAGGATTAACAAGCTAGTATCACAAGTTTGTTCAGAATTATGGAAAAATCATGGTGCCTCTAACAACTCTCCTTAAAAAGAATGCTTTCAGTTGGACTCCAGTTGCTAACCGATCCTTCCAAGCCTTGAAAGAATTTATGTGCACTACTCGTGTACTGACCCTATTTGACTTCACCAAGACCTTTGTTATGGAATGTCATGCATCAGGGAGAGGAATTGGGGAAGTCCTTATGCAATATGGATGACCTATGGCTTTCACTAACAAACAATTGTTAGAGAAACATTTGGGCCAATCTATCTATGAAAAGGAAATTTTGGCTATTTTTCATGTAGTGGATATCTATCACCCTTATCTATTGGGACGATGATTCCAAATTAAAATGGATCATAAAATCCTCAAGTACATCCTAGAACACCAAATTTCATCCTCGAAGCAACAAAAATGGGTGACCAAGCTATTTGGATATGGTTATGAGATCATTTACAAGAAGGGAAAAGAAAATGTGGTGGTTGATGCTCTTTCTAGGAAATATGAAGAAGAAGGGTCCCTATTTTCCCTCTCATTCCTTATCTCCAACTCCCTTCAAGATTTTCGTCAGGAATGGTTGCAAGACCCCAAAATTTCTAGCCTAATCCAACAACTGCAACAAGATCCCCAAGATGCTCTAGGGTACTCTTAGCACAATGGATAGTTTCTCTATAAAGGTTTCCTATATTTAAGAAAATTGGCCCTTAAATCCACGATTCTCTTTGAGTTTCGTGCTTCATCTATGGTGGGTCATTCAGGTTTTACCAAAACTTATGAATGAGTCAAATGTTCTTTCTTCTAGGATGGTATGAAATAGGAAATACACACCTTTGTGGTTGAATGTGGTACATGTCAATGTAATAAGGGAGAGACTATCAAACCTATGGGCACACTCCAACCGCTTCCACATCCACTTTTTATTTGGATGGATATCTATGGATTTCATTATTTGCTTACCCAAATCAAGAAATAATTCAGTCATCATGGCAGTAGTCAGTCGTATTTCCAAATATGCTCATTTATGTGCTCTTCAACACCCATTTACAACATCCATAGTGGCTCAATTTTTTATGGATAATATATTCAAACTCCATGGAATTCCTCATTCTATTATTTATGACTGAGATCCAACTTCTACTAGCAATTTCTAGCAAGAATTGTTCAGGCTCCAAGGCAAACAATTGCATCTTAGCACAACCCATCATCCCTGGAATGATGGTGAAATGGAAGTGGTCAACAAATGTTTGGAAACATATTTGAGGTGTTTTGCGTCTAAAAGACAACATCAATGGGTTCAATGGTTACCACTACCTGAATGGTGGTACAACACTTCTTACCATAATACCACTCACATGACTCCCTTTGAAGTATTGTATGGACACAAGCCACCATCGATTCTTACATACATGTTGGGTGTCTCAAAGGTTCAGGAGGTTGGCCGTAATATTATAATCCACATGACCATTCTCCGTACTCTCAAAGAAAACTTGGTCATGGATCCGAACCACATGAACTAACATGAATATCAGGGTCATTCTAAACGTCAATTTGTTGAAGGGGACGATGTGTTTCTCCATCTATAACCATACAATAAGACTTCACTAAAATCCCAATAGTTTCAGAAACTTTCCCCCAAATTTTATGGTCCTTATACTATTCTCAAATGCATGGGACTAGTGGAATATTGATTAGCCTTTTCCAATCACTCCAAGATACATCATGTTGGCACTAAGTGCCACACCCAGACCAGTCTACCAGATTTTGATGAAGAAGGTTCCATTTGGTTTCATCCACAAGATGTATTGGACCAACGTCAACATCGTCTCCATCAACACACCATCAATGAAGTTTTAGTTCAATGGAAGGATACTCTACCAAAAGACGCCACCTGGGACCCGACTACCATTCTGCAACAATTTCCCCATCTTAAGCCTTGAGGATAAGGATTATTTTCAAGGGGGAGGGAATGTTAGGGACCTAACCTCCCTAACCCTTTATGTATATAGAATAATATATTTTCCATGTAATACAGGTTGACATTAGTTAATAAGGCCTATATAATAAATGTGAACAAGTCAATGTAAGAAGACATAATAGAAGATTCTTCTTCTAGAAATATTTTCCTCTAGAATGTTCTTTAGAATATATAATTAGTATAAATAAGAGTAGAAGGCATGAGAAATATTTTTCTTGAGAATTATTGTAATAGAGCTCTGCTCTGCTGGAGGTTTCCCCCTTGAAGAGGCAAGTGAACATTTCTTTCTTTGAATAATTTTTTTATTTCTAGTATTTCTCTTCTCAATATTTTGTTGTTCCATTGATATCTATTGAATATTCATGTTTCTTCATATTATATTACATATGGTACCTTACATTCCTATTCCTTTCATCACTGAGTTATTCGATGAATTGCATGGAGCAATTTTCTTTACTAAGTTTGATCTTCATTCAAGATATCATCAAATCAAAATGAGGCAATAAAAAAATCCCAAAATATACTTTAGAACACATGAAGGTCATTCTAAGTTTATGGTTATGCATTTTGGACTTACGAATGCACCTTCAACATTTCAAAGCTTGATGAATTCTATTTTCAAGTGCTTCCTTATAAACTTTATGTTAGTATTTTTTGATGACATACTAATCTACAAAAAATCTTGGGAAGATCATGTACAAGATGTTGACAAAGTATTACAATTATTGAAAGAGAAACAAATTTATGCAAAGCCTTCCAAGTGTGCCTTTGGGGTTCAAGAAGTGGAATATTTAGGTCATATTGTATCTCATGAAGGTGTAAAAGTGGAACCTAACAAAATAAATCTATGAGGGAATGGCCAATTCCCAAAACCTTGAAGAAACTTAGAGGATTCTTAGGATTGACAGGCTATTACCACAAGTTAGTCAAAAAGTATGGTAAAATAGAAGCACCTCTAACAACATTATTAAAGAAGGAAGCATTTTATTGGATTGAAGTAGTAACCAAAACTTTTGAAAAAATTAAGGAGGCTATGTGTACAAATACCATCCTGGACACACTTGACTATACAAAAACATTTATTGTGGAGAGTAATGCCCTAGGCCATGGAATTGGTGTAGTTTTAAAGCAACAAGCAAGGCCCCTTACCTTTGAAAGCAACCAACTTAAAGGAAAAGAATTACTCAAACCCATTTATGAAAAATAAATGTTGGCCATACTACATGCAATTAAGAAATGGTTTCCTTACCTAATAGGAAGACACTTCAAAGTAAAAAAGGATCATGATAAGTTGAAGTACTTCTTGGAGCAACGATTATCTTTAGAAGAGAAACAAAAATGGGTTACATAGATTCTCGGTTATGACTTTGAAATTATCTACAAAAAAGGAAAACATAATGTTGTGGAGGATGCCCCTTCAAGGAAAGAAGAAGAAATGGAAGTTTCATTATGTTCTATTTCTATTCTGCAATCTGATTGGGTGGAATAAGCAAAGATATAATGGAAGTAAGATTAAGAGGTATGAAATATCATTCAACAACTACAAGAGGAACCTAGTTCATTAGATAATTTCGTATGGAATAATGATTTGCTATGGTATCATTATCGCCTATATTTATGTAAGAGTTCCCAACTCAAACATAAGGTCCTTCTAGAATTTCACACTTCTCCTATAAGAGGACATTCTGGACTCTTGAAAACGTACCACAAGATCAAGAAGGATTTTTTTTGGGAAGGTATTAAAATTGATGTTCAAAATTTTGTGTTTGAATGTTTGGTTTGCCAAAAAAATAAGGGAGAGGCAATCAATATGCCAAGCATCCTACAACCATTAGTTATACCATGTCAACATTGGGAAAAAGTTTTAATGGATTTTATTACAAGTTTACCCAAATCTGAAGGGAATATTGTCATCATGGTAGTAGTGGATCAACTGACAAAGTATGCCCATTTTTTTCTCTTTCTCATCCTTTTAAATCAAGTACAATAGCCACAAAATTCATGCAAACAATTCAAAAGCTACATGTAAGTGACAATGATCCAATTTTCACTAGAAAATTTTGGACTGAATTATTTTCTTGTTTGGGTACTCAATTGGATCATAGCTCATCTTACCATCCTTAATCTGATTGGAAAAATGACATTGTGAGTAAATTTATAGAAGGATATATTCATTGCTTTGCATATGATAAACATACACAATGGGTCAAGGGGTTTCCCTTGGCAGAATAGTGGTACAACAAATCCTTGCATACTTCATAAAAAAATGTCCCCATTTCTGGCACTTTATGGATATCATCCTCCATCCATTACATCACCCTTGAAAGGGAATAAAAAGGTTCAAGCAATGGAGGACCACATAGGGAACCAATAAGAGGTTCTCAAACTATTGAAGTACAACTTGGTTATGGTACAAAATAGGATGAAAAAACAGGCATATCAACATTGCAATGAAAGGGAATTTGAAGTGGGGGATTGGGTATTTCTGAGGCTACAACCATATAAACATATGTCCCTCAAGAAAAAAAATAAGGACAATAAATTAGCACCCAAATATTATGGTCCCTATAAGGTTTTACAAAGGATTGTAAGTGGATTATAAATTGGAGTTTCCTCCATCTTCACGTGTACATCCAATCTTCTATGTTTCTTGATTAAATAAGGTCATCATCAATAAGATCCCAGTATAAACTATTTTACCATAGATTAATGAATAAGGGACAATCATACTAGAACAAGAAGAAATCCTTGAAACAAGGATTAAGCAGCTAATAAATTGAGCAATTACAAAATATATCGTCAAATGGAAGAAGCTACCAAGGGAAGAGGTGACATGGGAAGATGAGTTATTCTTGCAGAAACACTTGTGGTTAGTCAAGTTTTGAGGATAACACTTGAATTTTAAAGGATATGGGCATGTTAATATCTATACAAAGCCCCATGTTATGTATAAAACCCCTTATTAAGCCCTATATATTGAATTATTGCATTTCTGGTGTTATATTTATATGTCGGCTAGAACCCTTCATTCCACCGTTTCATTATAATTGTACCCTTGTTATCCTATATATATACCAAAGAGATCTAGTCTTAGGATAATTTTCTCTCATCTCATATTGTATTCTGAATTGGATATATTGTAAAAGGAGGTTTCCCCCTTGAAGTGGACTGTATTCATAGAATTTTTATCATTTTTAAGGTCTTGGATCATAACAAAAAATATATATGTGGAAAATAAAGGCATGTAATCAATGTTTTGTAAATTTCAAGTAAAGCACACAATATTGAATGAGAAATACAAATTTAAACTGTACTTTCCCAAGAATCCATAAATGTTATGTTCTGAAATACTCAGTTTAATGGTGATGGATAAATTCTTTGCATAATGGATATTTTCCTCAATAAATACATATAACCACAAGAGAACTGTAAAAATGAGAGATAAAGAGTTATAAAATAAAACTTCATACTCCTACCAGAGCTTTACCTCACAACTAAATGTTTATTTTCGGGCTCAAAATTGATCAAAGGATAGTTGTGGGGATGAAACTTCCTTCTTATTTATAAACCTAAGATTATTGTCACCCAATAGTAACTGATTTAAATAAGAAGGGAATCAAAACTTGAAAATGAAACTAACTAAAGAAGCCATCATAAAATAATTAGAAATGTTCTTAGAAAAATACGATATTTTCATTAATAACATAACTCAAAATTTGTGATAATAAATACCAGAAATACTGAGAATCTTTCTTCGATCAAAAACACTTATGAGTGAAATCTTCTTATACTTACTTGAAATTTATATCTAAGACAACCAAATGTTCACAAGGAACAAACTCAATAGGATCTGACAATTTAATATTTCTTTGAACCGTTAAACTTTCAATGAATTGATCATAAAGAGATTTAAGCTCTTCAATTGTTTAAGAACAAAAATTTGGTTGAGATAGAAAATTGGTGTGATAGAATAAATAAGAGTATTTTCATATATCTCAAAATATATTAGATAACCTCCATTAAATAACCTCATTCTTGAATCAAAACTAAGTTTATTGAAATAAAAAAATTAAAAGAAAACTTAGGTTAAAAGAAGCATTAACATAAAGCAACAATAAGCTAGCTAAAATTTGTGATAGTATTTCAAATAGAGCGGCCTATGTTTGTTCACGACTTGTAAGAAAGTATTCAGTGTGTGCTCTTGCACTCAAACTCAAGGGTTAAAAGAAGGTGCCAGATCAAATTAGGGAACACCGACATTCAAGATAAGAGATGAAGGAAATATCTACAATCAGAAAGAAAGCAAATGCTAAAACCAAAGACTAAAACTAAACTCCAAATAACTCTAAATCTGCAAACATAAAGAAGTAAAAAAACATCATAAGAAATTGGAGTAACAATAAAATTGTGATAGAAAGATTTAGATTAGAGTTCTATTCATCATGTGCAAGATAGCAACATTATTATTCATTGGAAATTTATCTAAAACGGATCCCTCCAAGCATGTTTCAATACTATCATGAAATCCACTGTAATTAACATGAAATTGTTGAAGGGAGTACATAGATGGATAGCATACCTGATGAAAATCATGGGAGAAATTTTCATAAATTGTACTTTGTGGGAGAGATTTAGTGATGACAGCACCAACAGTTTCTGAAAATAGGGTAAGATAATGAGGACCTGACATAACCATCAGTTGAAACCAAAGTGCCTTACCATCTAGACATGTTTCTAGTTGTTGTTTCATATAATCAAGAGACTGGAATATTGTGACCGAAAAATGTAAATTCATAATCTCTCACCATTGTAGAAATAATATCATTAATGCTCATGTGGTTTTCATCAATATCATTTGTTGCAATAGAACTATTAACCTCAACCAATTGGTTATGGAAAAAACAAGACTCTCCATTAATATTGAATGAAACTAAATCAACAAAAGACACATTCTCGATAACTTCTCCTTCCCAACTGAAAAGTTGATAAGGAAGTAAACCAAAAGATTCCCTAGAAAGGATTATATATACTCCATCCTCTATATGTAAATTATGAACAATGTTTACCTTATTAAAGTTTAACCATGAAACATGAATTTGAAAAAGATCATGGATAACCAATTGCACAACATAGCCATAAAAAAAGGTTAGGATACAAAGAATAAAAAGAATTAGAGGTAAGAGAATAAAATCCTTTGTAGCAAAATAATCATATACAGAAACAACATCCTTGAAGGGGATGTTTTCTTTGATAGGCACACTTAGGCTTGGTTCCAATTGTGAATCTACAAGTACCAGACAAGGAATTGTTTCACATTGAATACCTCTCTCATTTACATTACTTTCCTCTTCTGAGAAAGATATAAAGTGTTGGATTGAAAGCATTATATTGTGTATGTCCAAATTTACTTCTTTATTTAGTTGTTTGATATTCTCATTTAACTTCTCAAAAAAGTTTGAACATAAAATAATATCTAAAATATAGTCATGCTCCTTGTAATCAAACATGAATTGGAGCATTACACAAAACTTTTCAAAGTGATAAGCTTCAAGAATCATATGGGAAACTCTAAAAAATCCATTTCGACTTACTTTAGTTAAAATAAAAGAATCCTACTCAATAACACAATCATGACCATGAAAGATAGATTCATCTACTTTCATTCCTGAGTTGATTGCCAAATTTCCATGAATGTGAAAACTTCCTTTATCTCCAATGAAAAATACCTCCACCACTTCCTTTTCCTCTGAGCAAGGTAAAATTTGTTAAACAAGGTTAGAGCCTTCTCCTTAATCCAACTGACCAATATCTTGAATATTCTATACTAAAATGTTGGAACACAGAGTGTCACCTAAATAACATTCGTATTCAATATTGAAAGTAGTTAAGTCTCGGGGTAGACCGAAAATATTACTTGAGCAAGAAGGTTCAAGAATTGTCTTGGCAAGACAACCTGTAGAATTATCCATGGAATATACTCCAAGGGATTCTTATTGAATCATTTCAATTGTAGAAAAAGGATTTGTTTTAATATCAATTTTCTATTCACAAGACACCTCTTCTAAGTCTTTCAATATCAAATGTTCAGAAGTGTAACAATTTTCTTCAATCATATGAACGAGATCCTCCTCCATTTCCACTTCCACTAGTTTCATAGTCGAAGTGTGATATGAATATGAAGTGTTTCATTATTGATAGGAAATGATACCTCATTTTTCTCTTTAGCGGAAACCTAAAAAAGAATAGGCGTTAAAAAATCAACTTTTGAGGCTTCACCTACATCCGAAGGGGGAAATGATGGAGGAAAATTATCATAGACTAAAGGAAAATATTCTAAGACATTGTTTTCTCTCTAATCTAAATCCATGTGAGTGAATAAAGATCCTAACATATGTTGTTGAATAACAATATCATTATCTTTTAGGTATTCTTGTGAATCAGATTCAAATTGTGAATTAACATATTGACATGTATTCAATTCAACAGTGACTAGTTGATCTCACTCTTTAGAAATAGAAATAAGGTAAGGAAATTTATCACTCAAAGGAAATCTATGATGAATTTGATTAAACCTTGCATAGAAATAACCTATTGAAGCATGTTGTTATTTTTTAATATTCTTCAATTCATTACATAATTCATCAAAATCATAATCCTCAAAGGCAAGTAAAAAATCATTTGTGAATTGTTTCCATTTGTGAATAGAGTCGTCTAAAAAAGATTTGAACCAATGCTTGAATCGCCTTTGAGGGCGAGGGAGAAAATTATGCATTTTACAAGGTCAATAGTCACTTTATAAAAATTACAATTACAAATGAAATTCCTAAGATATTCAGATGAAAATATACCACCTTCACCATCAAATTTAATCTTTAACAAGATATCGATTGCCTTTTTGGGAATAAATCTAGCTATTCAAAGAGAAGTAAAAGAACGTTCCCACACACAGATATGAATAGGAGCCATTAGTAGTTAAAAATATTAAAAAATAATGATTACATAGGGTCAAATTGACATTTATCTCCTTCTAGCACCATTTTTTTGATAGGTAAAAATAACTTGCATCAACAAGGGGAGAATTTCCTAATGACAGGTCTTAATTAAACCTACTCTCATTTGGTATGGAAATTTCCACTGGTATGTGGGCCCAGTTTCCACTAACATTAATTGATTGCTACCAAAAGGAGAATTGTTCATTTAATCTCTTTTAAATCCTAAATGCATTCCTAATCTACAATGAAGATGTAGTCCTATTCTAACCTATGTCTATGCCTAGTCTAACAGTAACAAAAAACAATTGCAGGCGTAAATCTTAAATCACTGTAAACAAAAAATAATTCCTATTTACTAGAATATATTCAATTTACATTAATAGGAAAAAGTTCTCATGTAAATGGTATTGAATATGTACTTGCAATCAAATCCATAGCCAATTCACAATATTTTACCAATACAAACAATTAAAAAAAGTGAACATCTGTATGAATTAGTAAAATACAAATAATTTACAAAAATGTTCAATTGCATGAAATGGTCATGAATCAACTTCTCCTTGTATTCATCCTTTAGAAAGAATTCAACAGAAAGAGGTCCAAGTAAATGATCCAAAATCCATTGATCCTTTATTAAACATGATAAAAAGTATACAAGAAAAAATCTAGATCTTCAATATCCAAACAACCTTCAATCTTTCATTAAGTTTGATAAAAATATACATGCCAAATTTTGAGATCTTCCAGCCCCTTGTTTTAAAGAAAGAGTCCCCTTTTATAATAAATCTTGGTACTCTTTTCCTCTTCACTATTTGTTTCATGGTTACAATCATTCCCTTTTTCCACTCAGGGTTTGATATTCATTTACGAAAAATGGTTAGAGATTAACAAATGGAAATGATTTTTTAAGTACTCGCACAATTAYGAGTTTTATCATTTTCCAACTACAGCTCTCTTGCTCCATAAAAAAATTCAATTTTTTATATATTTGTCTCCATAAAATGTTTGTCTTTCTCACAATCTTGATTCGTTCTCATTGCTTCAATTTATTCACTTTCAAGTTTATAGAATGCTCCATAACCGAGACATATGCTCAAATATTCATACCTTGCAAAATTTATAAAACCAATAATTAACAACATTTATAAAATGAATATAAATATATGAAATCATTCACTCAATGAGTAAATGGTTTAACCCATGTTGTTTATATAGGATTTGAAGGCATCGTGACGATGTATTTTAAACTTGCAATTTCAATTACTCAAAACCATATCTTTCATGGTTTAATGTAAAAACCTCCCACTATATTTTGTGTGTTGTTGAGGAAGGAAAGAACCTTCGCACGACTAGTGAGTAGGGTAAAATTTTTGTCACGGTGATCCAGGTGGATATTGGTGACCACCCACCTCTTCCAGCTGGCTCACATAAAACTTTCATCTTGGCAGTTACAATTTTCATCTTAGTAGTTTTTCTAGATTTTTGAGTCCCAAACTTCTAGGGTCGTTTTGAGGCCCTAAATGACGTTTTTTTGGACTTTTGGGGGCCAGGGGTTTTTATTGGAATGCCCTGACCCTCGACGAAAGTTGTACTTCTTGTATATACCTTTATGGTGATGTATCGAACACCCCAAATGGAGATCATATGCAAAAGTTACGACCCCGAGAAGTTGATGTACCAACTTACCCCAACGGGGGCCCACATGACTTTTGGTGCTTCATCTCCTAGGGTTAGGTTTTTAGATGTCTAGGGTTTTGAAATTAATGATTGATGTAAAAATGATTTTGGATCCTCATTGTACTCATCTTCTTGAGAATGAACATAACCATCACATATGTTCTTAGAGATAAAATGCCACCATTCTAGCAATCTTGTTTTCAGTCTGCATTTTACAATTTTCAGCATATTTCTTATTGAATAGAAGTCGAGTTTTATTGTATATATTTTATTGTTCACTGTGTATCTGTGTTAACATTATAAATCTGTGTTTTCATTTCGTTCTTCTCATAATTTCAGATCAGTGGTATCAGGGCGGTTTTCTCCTTGTCGTTTTTTTAATGCATGTCCCCGATGTGGTCAGGGTATAGAGAGTTGGGTCTCAAGCTTGTTTCACTTGAGGAAAACTACTCTTTCACACCCAAGAAACCATCCATGGTGGGAAAAAAGAAATATGACGGGACATGATATCCTTTCAAAATGTTTCTCGAAGAATCCCTTGAGCGACAGAGGAATGAGATGATGGAAAACTTTGCACAAATCCTTAAACAAATGCCGACAAGTGATGCATCCACCTAAAGCAGATGTGCCACCCCCTTCAAGGTATAGATCAATTTTGATATTCCTATATTTAAAGGTAAAATATATGTGGATGTCATAGGTAAATGGTTAAACCTTTTAGAAGCGTATTTTTCTATCCACAACTTTTTCGATAGAGAAAATATTATATTTGCACTCCTCATGGCCGTCCCCCATGTTAAAGATTGGTAGGAGACTTTCTTTGAGAAAAAGTAAATAGAGGGTTCCACATTATTTTCAGTTGCACCCACTTGGGGTTCCTTCAGGGATGTTATTAAGGAAAAATACTATCCTGTTGGAAGTTATGACGAATTGTATACAAGATGGACCACACTGTGGAAGGAAAGAGACCAAACAGTGCAAGAGTTCACCAATGTCTTCCATACCTTGCGCACCAAGCTGGGTATCAAATATTCTAAGTGGCATCCAGTGCTCAAGTAACACAACAATATGCATAGATAAATCCAAATAGAAATGGATTTTTTGGACATCTCATCCTTGGGTGCAACCTATCATTATGCTATTAAAATTGAGCAGAAGCTTAAATAAAAGACATGACAGTTTGGGTCTCGGAACTCCTCACAGTAGAAGCAGGGAAAGGGAAGCCCCAACCTATAGAACAAAGGATAGAGAAAATATGAGAAATATCAGGACAACCATTCCAAGCCACAATCAAATAAGGACAATGGGAAGACAGAGAAAGGTACCGAGAAGTGGTGTGACTTCCATAAGAGCCCCGAGCATAACACTGTTAATTGTTTCTCAAAGTAGTCATTGGTGGATAAGGTAAGAGCCTCTTAATCATATATGGGTTTCGACTCTGAGTCAGAACTAGAAAAGGGGAGACAGATCATTGACGTGGAACCTAGTGCCACCATTGCTACAACCAAGATCCAGCCCAGTGAATTTGATGAGCCAGAGTAAGGCAAGCACCTCTGTCATTCATAGATGTGGGTGAAAGGCACCCCACTGCACTTCATCATTGATAACGGTAGCCAAAAGAACCTCATCTCAGCAGAGGTCATCAAGCAACTAGCCCTGCTAACAACACCACACCTACATCCCTACACCATCGGATGGCATCATCAAGGAAGCGATCTTCATGTCAACCAACAATGTCTCCTATCGTACAACATCAAGGCATTCAAAGATTAGGTATTGTGTGTTGTTTCTACTCTTGAAGTTTGTGATGTTCTTTTGGGCCAACCTTATTTATGGAAAGACCATGTTGTATATGATTCTAGGACTCATAGTGTTATTATTAATTTGAATAGGGAATTGTACATGATACCCGAGGTAGTCCCACCTAGTGTTATTTCCTTGATCTCTGCCAAGAAATGAAGGAAGGTCATTTCTCAGACCAAGAAGTTTGTCTTCTTTGTGATTCGCTCTTAGAGTGAGTGAAAGGTTGCTGCCACATCCGTGTAATTCACGACCAACCTATCCATGCAACAGAAGCAAGTGTATAAGGTCATGGAAGAATACAAAGACATATTCTCATGACCTACTGGGGTACCTATGCATTGCCAGGTCAAACATCCCATCGATATGACCCCTGATGCACCAGTACCCAATGGGCTAGTCTATCACCACTCTCCGCTATAAAATGAGGAGATCAAGCGTCATATCCAATAAATTCTCCACAAGGAGCACATCTAACCCAAATCATCACCTTATGGAAGCCCAATCATGCTGGTGCAGAAGAAAGACATGACTTGGTGACTCTGCATTGATTACTGGGCCCTAAATAAAATCACAGTTAGGAACTGATAATCGATTCCCCAAATCGATCATATCCTTGATCAGATCAAGGGGGACAAATACTTTAGTAAGTTTGATATGAAGTCTGGCTACCATCAGGTCCCAATAGAACAAACATATGTATGGAAAATTTCCTTCAAGTCAAAACAAGGTCTTTTTGAATGGTTGGTCATGTCCTTTGGTTTGACAAATGCCCCAACAACATTCATGAGGATGATGGACGATAAATTACGACCTTTCACTAATTATTTTTTGGTGGTGTATGTAAATGTGTTGAACCTGCACAAAATAGATCTATCTAGAAAATACCACACACATTTGCAAAGAGAAATTGAGAAATAAAAAGCAAGAGAGAAAAGAATGGAAGAATTCTCATTAACCGTAATGAATAATGAATAATTTACACATGATATACTCTGTATAACTCAACCAATGCACACTGGAGGTGAAGCCAATGCACCATAGTGGTGGTCTAGAGTGATCAGGACACACATCGACAGTTAAGGGAGTGAACTGCCACCTAGTCTAGTCTCTCAGGAAGTTACGAGAGTGAACTGCCACCTAACTGAGTTAACTAGTCTACCAGTCTCTAGTTAACTGACTGAAACATAGTGAAGTGAGGATGAGATCAAGGAATCATGGGTAATGTGCTAGTTTGGTGATGATACCAAGGATAATGCGCATTATCTGGTGATGATCCCAATCTTGAATGGTGACAAAACCAATGCAACATCTAGACTCCACTCAACTAGTCAAACTAAAGTGAAAAATGAAGAGAATATTCTCCCTAGAGGAATGTTCTTCCTAAAATATAGGAGACTGGATAATGAATAATAAACAAAAAAAAAAACCTTAGGAAAAATAAATCCTAGGTGTGTGTGAAGTAATTCCAACACCCCCCCCTGAACATTAATATGGTGAAAATAAAGAATGGGTCCTGAAAATGAGGCCATGTTGGGTACCCAAATAAAAAATATACATTGAAATAAAGTGAGGAAAGAGGGAAAAATTCATGGGAACCCCCCCCTCAAGGTAAAATGTATGTTAAAATAAGAACTGACAAATGCTAGGGAACTGTGTCCTTCAGTCCAAGATGACTTCACAAAGAATGGAACTTCTGCTCAGTAAAGGTATTGGTGAAGATGTTCGTCATTTGTTTTGCTGAAGGATAGAATTGTAGGTCGATGATACCCTTGTGTACTAAGTCCCAAATGTAGTTCATTTGGATCTTGATGCACTTCGTCCACTGCCTCTGAACTGGATCTCTACAGAACTTCAGAATGCTCTAGTTGTCACACCAAATGACAATCGATCAATGAAACTGAATTCCCAACTCAGTGAGAAAATGTTGTAGCCACATAGATTGAATGGTTATGTTAACTACCCCTCTGTACTCTTCCTAGACTGAAGAAATATAAATAAAAACATGCTTCTTGCTCGACCAACAGATAGGCCTGAAACCAAGATTGACTGAGTAACTAGATGTGGACTTGCAATCAGTGGTATCGCCAGCCAAGTAAGAATTAGTGAACCCGATGAGATATAATGTAGAGTTTGCTACATAATGAATCCCAAAGGTGATGGTTCCCTTTATGTATCGAAGGACACACTTTGCATCCTTCCAATGTAGCTCATGCGACTCCTGCATGAACTTGGAAACTGCGCCAACTGCATAAGAGAGGTGTTGTCTGGAATGTGTGAGATACAACAAGCTCCCCACTAGCTGTCTGTACAATGTGTTTTCAACCAGTGGAGTGTCCCCACCATCCTCAAGTTTGAATCCTGATAAGAAAGGATTCGGAGAAGACTTGCAGTATGTCATGTGAAATCTCTCAAGGAGATCTCGTGCATACCTGGCTTGAGACAGTTTGATGCCTGATGCATCCTGACTGATCTCCAGTCCAAGAAAGAAGTTTAGGGGACCCATGTCTGTCATAAAAAACCTGTCATGTAATAACCTCTTGACTACAACAATCGTTGATGTCGAGCAACCGATGATCAACAAATCATCAACATACATAACTAAGAGTAGAAGTGAATTAGTCATCCTGAGCATGTAGAAATTCTGGTCTGATTTACAATGTATGAAGTTCTGTGACAACATGTAGGAATCCATCTTGGAATACCATTCCCTTGGAGCCTACTTGAGGCCATAACGATACTTATTCAGTAGACAGAACAAATATGAATCCTGCATAAATCCCTGGGGTTGCTACATATAGATCTCCTTAGAGAGATCACCGTGAATAAATGCATTCTTCACATCCATATGATGGAATTCACATCCCTTGGCCACCACAATGGAAAGTGCCAAATGTATGGAATCCATATTCTCTACTGGAGCGAAGGTCTCATCATATTCAATGCCATGCACCTACTGAAATACTTTAGCAACAATACTAGCTTTGTATCTGCTAATCTGTCCATCCACTGCACTCTTGGTCCTGTAGAACCATTTGCACCTGACAAGTTTCCTTCTAGAAGGAAGGGAAATCAGATCCCAAGTTTGGTTCTCGAGGAGGGAGTTGTACTCCTTTTGCATGGAAGATTCCCAAAAGGGATTTCCAACAGCCTCGCCATAAGACTGTGGATATGAAGACTGAACCAATAAAACATTCCTGGATGGAAATGGTTCAGTGTCAATGAGTGATATAAGAGGCTCCTCGAAATCATATCAAGTCCTCCTAGTATCAACTGGATAACCAACAAGATCCCCTGCATCTTGGAGAGTAGTCTGGGCCCACTTGGGCCTTTGCTCTGGCTTTGCATCTGCACCTGGATATTGAGAGGGGGGTGAATCAATATCAAGTACAATTTAAAACCTTTTTCAATTTATACTTAAACCATTCAACTATATCCAATGAGAAATGAACAATAGTATA
>SNQJ01S0002554.1:0-19972 GCA_010110895.2 Picea sitchensis | reverse complement strand
AACCATCTTGGACTTGGTTTTTTCCTTTGTGGACTCCACCCTCTTTTTACACAAGGTTTTTATAAATTGACTTTACAAGCCTAGGGTTAAAACTTTTAATAATGCCAACTTCAATAAAAATATGCAGAAGTATAAAAAAATAAAAAATAAAAAATTAGGAATTTTCTAAGGACACGACTTATAGAAAAAACAGCTATATTAATAAATGTGGTTGTAATAAATAAAAATCGGACAGTCTGTTTAAACGACGATGAATTTACAAAGAGTGTATGAATCCGACAATATGTAGTACAGACGAGAACTAAAATGGCAACTAAGTCAAATCGTGCAGTGACAAAACAAAGATAATTGTTTGAAATAGAAGATTCCCTTTGTCCTCATCAGTGCTTCTGGTGAAACCGCGACAGAATAGGGGATGCCTGTATAACCAGCAATATCCCCTAACATAATAAAGAACAAGAATAAACCTGAAATGAAAGGCAGCAAGGAAAAAACCAGAATTAGGTCTGAAATCAAGGAACAACAGGCCAGAATAGGGGATGCATCATCCCTGTATAACCAGCAATAATCCCTAACAAAATTTTTATTTTGGGTTTTTTAGTTAGAAATGGGCAATGTAAATTTGGACAAAATCTCTATTTTCTATAGTTTAAATTGTATTTCTGAATGTATAAATGAATTCAGTCTACTCAAAAACTTCTGGGGCACTCCAATTATACAATCTTAACCACTCAAATCTGAAGATCCAACCATTCATCACCGGATTTCAAACAAAATCAAACGAAAAAAATTACAGGAAAACAACCAAAAGATGGAACGTTTAGAATACTGCCTAACAAACTAGAAAACAAGAATAAACCTGAAATAAAGGCAGCAAGGAAAAAACAAAAATAGGTCTGAAATCAAGGAAAAAAACAGAAATAAGTCTGAAATGTAGGGAGCAGCAGGCCCATGCACGCTATTTGAAATAAACCTGAAATCAAGGCAGAAAACAGAAATAAATATGAAATAAAGGAAGCAGTACCATGCACACCATTTGAAATAAACCTGAAATTAAGGCAGCAAGTGTAAAAACGCAAAAATAAGTTCAGGCTCACGAATACCATCCATTTCTACAGCATTGTCTATGAAGCTTCCTGCTCCATATCCTGTTATCCATTGCCAATGTAAAGTCAAAGTTCATTTTTAGGCCCTCGTGAGTCTCTCTCCTTGCTTCTATCTATTGCGTGAAGGCATACAGATCCTCATTTCATTAGGTGGGTTAAGTTCGTGCACCATTGAAATCTCAAAAGTAGTTGGTGTAAATTCAAGCATTATTCAAATACAAATAGTAGTTGGTGTCAATTCAGCCTTGAACAAAAAAATACCGCTTTCCCGGTCGATTCAATCTATTGGCCCAGCCTTGCCTTGCCTTGCTTGGTCGATCTAAGAAACCATTTGGGTCTTGGTGGCTGACACAATCAACTACCATGATGGCCTTCTCTGTGAGCTTCATACTTGTACTTTGCAGTATTGCAGGCCTCCTACTTGCAGTAAAAAATGGATATTCGTACTCTACTTCAGAAGAAAATAAGGATTTTGAAATCCATACAAGCAATGTCATTGATGGCCATCTTGTAGTGTCAACAAGAGTTGCAGAGGACATGAGAAGAAGCGTTATGGAAACTGTGTCAAGCGTTGAAGATACTCCACATGGAGAAATAGCTGCAGAGATGATGCAGAGTGTCCACCTCAATCTCAATCATTCAATGCTGAATATTGGAGAAAATAAAACGGATGCAAGGGAATGCAATCTGTTCTCAGGGACATGGGTTCGAGATTACTCCTATCCTCTTTTTATGGCTGCCCAATGCCCTTACCTTGATGGCAAAGTAAACTGCAGGAAGAATGGAAGACCAGATTCTGATTATGAGAAGTGGAGATGGCAGCCTAGCGGGTGTTCCATTCCCAGGTGAGAAAAGCGAACACATTAGCCTTCCTAGTGTTTTTCCTCCTCCTTTGCATTGCATTTAACCTGAGACAGAGAATAGTGGTGATACTGTATATATTGTACATGATGCTAAATGGATTTGAACTTTTCTATATATGGTTGTTTCAGTTTCAATGCCAGAGATCTGCTGGAGCGGTTAAGGGGAAAGCGATTAATGTTTGTTGGAGACTCAATAACTCAAGGCCAATGGGAGTCCATGGTCTGCATGCTTCAAGGGGTGATTCCTACCAATAAGAAAACTATGGTTTATCAACCTTCTCTTACAGTATTCAAGGCCCTGGTAAGCTGATAAATGTAGTTTACATGGATAGCTGTGCATTTGATTATATGGTGGATAATGAAGTCTTACAATCTTCTTTCTTTTACAAGGATTATAATGCTTCTGTGGAGTTCTTCTGGGCTCCATTTCTGGTTCAGCTGCGCAATGATAGCCAGAACAAGAGAATTCTCTATCTGGACTCTATTGAGAATAATGGGATTTACTGGCAAGGAATTGATGTCCTGGTTTTTGAGTCGTCCCATTGGTGGCAACATCAAAGGTGAGAACAATCAAACCTCTGAACTTTCTAATTAAAGTTTTGAACAAAGTCCAACTAAATTTTGTGTTGTAAATGATATTAAAAATGAAATAGTTTGGTTGAACAGATGGGACTTTATCATGGATGGCAATAAGTTTTACAGAAACATGGATCCAATTCTGGCTTACAAGAAGGCATTGATGACGTGGGCAAACTGGATATATGCAAACATTGATCCCAAAAGATCTCTTGTCTTCTTTAGCACCACGTCCCCTAAACATTACGAGTAAATCTTTATACAAACACACATTGTCTATCATATATCGTTCTTATTTCAGTTATACTAACTGGTGTTCCTTGTAAAATTTATGGAAATTTGCAGTACAAGAGAGTGGAATGAAACGAACGGGCAACGTTGCTACAACCAGACTGAGCCAGTGCAATTTGAAGGATACAAACCTCCAGTGCCTCCTCAGGTGCCCATAGTGAAGGAAGTTATAACAAGTATGAAGTTTCCGGTTACTCTGATGGATATCACAGGACTGTCCCAGTTTCGCAAGGATGGTCACCCTTCAATTTACAGTAGTGCCATTAGTAGTGAGGAGAAGAAGCATCCTGATAAATTTGGAGACTGTAGCCATTGGTGTTTACCAGGCGTGCCTGATACATGGAACGAGCTATTGTATGTCACTTTGCTTTTCAAGGGTTTCGGCAAGTGATAGATTTCTGTTTTTATGATCATGTCGAGATTGAAAATAAAATTATAATAGAGTAGGCCGAGGGATGCACGACTGCGTCTTTTACTCATTTGCTACTCAAGTGTTTTTATTCACTACTGCAAAAAATTAATCAGCGTCTTCTCATTAAATAAACACATCTTCACAGGTATTATCATTTTGATCTTCACACGTATTATCATTTTGATCTTCACTTACTCTAGTTTGACTGTCCGTTCAGCATAGGCATATTACTTCAACATACTCTTGAAACTAAGACTTCTGTTTACAGTTATTCCTTATTCTTGAGGTGTAGACTAATTGGTTTGTGTGGGGTTTAGTCCTCATCAGGTCACAATTTCAAATCTCATGCGAAGAGGTTGAGGGTGGGAGTCAATCCCAAAAAAATGACTCAGATAGGAAATGACCCACAAAGTTGTGATCCTTAATGCACCAATTTAGAGTAATTAAGGAAATTATTTTTGCACTCTAGTAAAAGGTAGAGTGATCATCACAATTAATGTGAAAGTTGTAGCCTGCATCCTTTTCAATAACCCCTTAAGGGCTATGCTCATTTTTTTAATTAGCACAAGGCATTAACAATTGTTTCCTTTATACAATTACCTTGTAGTGTTTGTTCAATAGGGAGTTTTAGTGTATCATTGTCCTCTTTCTTTTCAACTAGTTTTACCATTTCTTCATCCCATTCCTCTATCATTGAATGCTCATGGATCATATGGAACATCAACCTCATCTCAACCTACTCACACTTTTAGAGGGAGCAACACTCATCTAATAAATCAAGACAAGCACATAGGAATTGGGAAAACACACAACTTCTTTATTAAAATTGGAATAAAACTTACATGCATGTAGCATCAAGGGGTTGTTAATGTTATGATAATCACAACAAGTCTAATCCATTTCTTGTTGTATGCCCACTGGTCTAAGTTTTGACAAGGAGTCTACAACATGTAGCATCTCAATCTGCAATATCTCTCTTCTCTACTGGAAATTCCTAATTGTTGGTTTTCTTTTATAAGAGCCACGGGTTCGTCTTCTCTATTTCTCAACACCTCATTAGCCTTCTCTTTGCACCATGATTTTACCAAGCAAGTCAACAACTATAATTGTGCCCCCCCTTCTTCAAGAGTATGGGTTCTCTTTCCTCAACAAACTCTCTTGTAGTTCTACTTAGTCACTAAACTAGAACCGTGCATTTGTTTGATTGAGAGGAAGTTATACCCAATATGAAACCAAAACCACCTTCTTTTACTCATCCTCCTTTCTCCACGAGGAGTTGGTCCATTTCCTTCTCTACACTAGCACTATTTTTCCCCTTAGTCGGGTCTTCTTCTATGTCATCTCTTTATATCTCCTTGTGAGATCTCTTGTTCTCTTATTATCAATGAATAATTCTCCAACTAGATTTACCTTGACAAGATTGATTGTTGAACTAAAGGGTGAGGGTTCAATGGAAACTAGAATAAGTAGTCCCCACCTTGCATTATACTCCAACATGCATGAGAAATGAACAAGGGTTATAGAAGTAGGAGGGATCAATAGTTCTCTCATCCACAAGCCTCCAATGTACTTCGCATCCATGTATCCTATTGTGGCCACAACATATCCCCTTTATTTTTTCTTGAATAAGCATAAGGACCTAAGGGGCTAGGGGTTTGGATTTTTACTCGTTGTTTATCTTTGAGGAGGTTTTCATTGCTCATGATCTATTTTCTCTTATTACATTTTTATGTTCTTCACATTAGACCTTTGTTTATGATGTTCCACTTTGACCCTTTGGGGTGAGATTGACATGTTGTCTTTTGAGTTTTTTTTCACTAATTGGTTTTAATGGATTTGAATGTATTGTTGATCCTATTTGATTGTAGAGTTTAATGCTCTATCTTATGCCTTGAAGAGAATTTTCTTTTGAGGACTTGGTGATTTGTCATGCACTGGCTTGAACTGTCATCTCACTACATCATTGATAAATGAATGGTGCATTTGATGAAAAAGAGCATATAGTCACGTTGCATCATCTTTCCTACTCAGTATGTTCATGGTATTCACACTCATGTTTGTGCAAGTTAGGTGTGACTAAGTATAGTGGCTTCTTCTCTCCATCTTTTCCTTTACTTTCCTTCTACTTAATGCTCCTAACATTTAATAATGGAAGATGATATTGTAGACTAGTGAATAAATAGAGCACTAGAATGTCAATCCATAGACTTAGAAGATGAAATTGTGAATTGTGCTAAAGCCTCATTACCCTATGTCTTGACATGTTTTAAAGGATAAAGGCTATGTATTCTAAAGTATGTTACATTGACACAGTTTCTGCTCATTTCTAAGATTGGGTTCCAACTTTTCCATTACTTAAAATGGATATCAGTCTTATATAGAAATGGTTTGCATTTGAATTTCCAATGTCATATAATCTTATCATGAAGGAATGAATTTTGATTTGGATGGAAAAAACATGCTTGTTTTAAAATTTATAATGCTCACACATCAACATTAAAGCTTTGTCATCAAATCCTAATAGAGATAAATTTCGATGGGCCGCGTTTTGCATGAAGACCCAAGTTCAAAACCTACTGCTATTAGGAGGAGACACCAAAAAATTCATCCATGATAAGAGTTGGTGTGGCACAGGCCAAGTGTTATCCCCAAGTGATTTTGACAGCTTAAATGCCCCTAAGTCACAATTTCTCAAGCCACAAGCTAGTCTCACAGGTCGCGAACATGCCAACAAATAAAAAAAAACATTAAAACTCTGTTATGAGTCATGAAATACGTAACTTTTCTTTTGGAAAATCTGTTGTTTATAGTAGACTTTGAATATCTTAAGATTATTCTAATATTGGGTTTAATGTATTGAATAATGCCTGCGGGAATAGAGCTATGTCAAGATGCAGGTAGAAGAAGAGAAAAAAAGTATAGGAGGGAAACCCCAAATTTAGTGTATGCAGAGCCTCAAGTTTCATTTTCCTCCATAAAGGAAACCTCAATTTTTATGTTTGTGATATCTTTGAAATACACACCTATTGGAAACCTCAAATTAGAAAACATTCGTTGATCCAAATATTGAACATTTGGGTTGCAGCTCATATATATATTATTATTTCATAAAGGATTCGGTATCGACCACTTTCTTTATCGTCACCCACCCAATATATCTGCCTTCTGCTATTTGGCATGGCATGTGATGTGTCATCCTAAATGGCATGTGTCGTGTCATCCGGGATTCGATATTCGATGTGCCTTTCATTCTTTTAATCTCTCCACTTACCCAGATTCTAGATATTCAAATCCTCAGCTAGAGTAATATCCAGATATCTAGGACTCTTAATAGACACATAGAATACATATCCAAGTTTTTGGTTTGTATTATCTTTATCAATATTCCATACATTCGGATTTTGGATTCATGGTAACCGTGTGATCCATATTAGAAGAATGAAATGAAACCATGGATTTATAATGTTAACATAGATAATAGTAGACAATACTTGAGGATATAGTAAAACTTGACTTCTATTAAATAAAATATATGTTGGCTAGCAAATGCAATTTGAAAACAGAAGCACTGGGATGGTGGCGACTTATCTCACGAGAAGAGATGTGATGGATACAGCTCATTACTTGAAGTGAGGTACCAATGAGGCTCCAAAGGCCTTTTACATCAAGCATGAATGCCAAAACCCTAGACATCCAAAGAAACCTAACCCTAGGAGATGAAGCGCCAAAATTCATGTGGGCCCTATTGGGATAAGCTAGTTTATTAACTTCCTGGGGTTGTAAATTTTTCATGCGATCTTTGTTTGGGGTGTTAGATACATCATCGGAAAGATCTATCTGAGAAGTAAAACTTTTGTCATGGGTATTAAAATTGTATCATTTTTCCCACATTTAAAAATCCACAAAATGTAGTTTAGGGCCTCAAAAAATGGCCCCAGAAGTTTCAGAACTCAAAATCTAGAAAATAACTACCAAGATGAAAACTATGGCACCAAGATGAAAGTTGTATGTGAGCCAGTTGGAAGAGATAGGTGGGTGGATACAGATATCCACCTAGATCAATCCTCCCTCCTTAGGAAGAAATGGTCTCCATTGCATTGGGTTCCCCCATCATATGAAAACTTCTATTGAATTTGGCCTCGAATGAGCCACTTTCCTTGGTCGCGAGGAGTTGCCCTGCCTTGACAACACAATAAAATGAAACTTTGTTGTCGAGGTTCCGATGACACAGTATTGTCCACGATATGATAAATGGTTCTGCTTGTTCCATGCGGTCTGGTTGAACTTCTGTTGAGTCTCAACGAGAATTGTTTTGTTACCCTCTGAGGTTTATAATAGTGGTGGAAATTATGGTTGAAGGAGGTCAACATTGAATATTGGTTGAAATCCAAGGAAGGGGGGAATTTTTTAGCTCAAAATCATTGTCACCAAGACTTGGTGATGGTGTAAGGTCCATAGCAAAGTGGATGAAGATTTCTATGGGGCCACAATAAGGTGTTCTTTACGCAAGTGCAACCACACTTTATCTCCCCACGGGGAAACTTTTGTGGCGTCGGTGTTGATCATGGGTGTTTATTGTGCTTAGCAATGGACTTACGCAAAATATCTTGAACTTGTTGGCGGATGTGCTTGATCCTCTTTATGAACTGGGTGGATTTGTTAGCTATAGTTGGAGCATGTGAAAACTTTCATTGGGTGGCCTCAATGGATAATGCAACATCCATGGGACCCAATATGGTTTGAAATCCCAAACCCACCTTAAATGGGTTGTGTCCAGTTGAGTTATGCATGGATCTGTTGTAGATGTGTTGAACATAGGAAGAATCTCATCAGTGCAAGGTGTTTGAATTGTACATGTCGCGGGATATGCACGATCATATTGTTGACGACCTCGGTTTGGTCATTCATGTAGGGGTGGAAGGAAGTTCACTTGGTGAGCTTGGTGTCTAAAAACGGCCAGAGGCTCGACCAGAATGTCTTTGGAGAACCCAAAGCATAGCAGTTCCCTCTCGACCACCCACAGGACGGGGAAATGCCACTCCAAAACAATATTTTATGCTATGATACTATGTTGTAACGTCCCAATCCACCCATGACCGGGCCATGCTAACCAAGGGAACACTTTCATTCTCTCACGTGGAACATCTTGTAACATACCCAATATTCAAGTGAGTTATGCCACATAAATTTTTCTCTTTAAAGCGCATGCAATTATAACATACACATACAATACTCTTGTGGAAGATTTACATTTAAACGTAAAACGAGCGAATTGCGTGCGTAATGCTCGTTCATACCAAAATAACGGTAAAACGCCGGATTATGCAACATCCACCAAAGATACACATAAACATAGAGACAGTTATAATCGCATATATGATAAATCATAACATAAACACGTAAATAACAATTCAACATATAATTTTATCATACGAATGGTACTTATCTTGGAAGTATTTGTCACCAACATTATGCGGTAATCCACGAACCTCCTAGCCTTAGACTACACTGTTCATCACTCTTAACGGCAAGTCACCCTCGGTACGAGGACTAAACTCCATCCGGGTAAATGGATTTCCTAACTAGGCTAAAGGTTCATAGAAAACAAGAAAGACTCCATCACAAGTGCTCACTCAACTAGCGACCTACAACCTCTCATTCCCATGCCTATCCCACCAAAGGAAGTGTGCCTCTACGGTCAACAGTCCCTCGGTTGCCCCAATTACCTTCTAGGGATTCAACAACAAACCAGAACGGAATTCTTAGAGCATTGCAGTTGTAGTTGCGCTCCCTTTGGGAAATAACTTCCCCAACAAACTCTCTAAATTGGGGAGAGTTTCTCATAGGCATGAAAAACTGCCTCTTCAAAACCACAGGCCCGACAACCTACTTCTTCAATCCAGCTCCCAAGATAACTAGGTACACCAATAGGAAGTAGTTGTAGGCGGGCTTAGATACGATTGAAAATGGGATGTCTCAAGGATAATGGTGTGAATGAAAATGGTCATGGAGTCATTGGATGGATAACTGAGTGATGAAAGGAATCACTATGAAACTCATTGTGAAAGTGATGGTGATAATGATGGTGAAAGTAACAGTAGGAATCACACCGTGAAAAGTGACCAAATGAGATAAGTCCCCACTGATATGAATGCATGTCCCCAACTTGACACTTGATATGACAAGTGTCAAGTTGGGAGTTGTTTTGGTCCACTTGTCCCCAACTTTAGAACTTAGGATAAAATAATTATCCATACTTTTATGCTTTAGAAATATTAATATAATATTCCTTTTGGCTTAAACTCTCTAGCTTAGCCCTTTCCCTTAACTTTTAGCCCTCCCTTTCCTTCATTGGTGGAATTCAGTCCCCCATCTCTTTTTATCGTGTGAATTAGGTCTGCATGCAACAATATATTTTATATTAATCATGAGACATATACAAAATGCCCATAGCGGCTTGGCTAACATCTGGCGTTACGGCCTAATTCCAAAACATAACCATCTCAACTTATAATGGCGGCTCACGATAACACATAGCATATACACAAGGCTTGTTGGCCTCCATACTTTGCCGCACTTTGAAAGTTACTGCGTGCGGTATTGAGAAATGTGCACACTACATCATTTCTCTGTGCGATTACATGCGCACTATACCATGAAAGGTGCATAACAAAATGATGTAAAACAACTCACCGACTTAAGTAAACTTTACATTACATTTACAATTAGGTTTAGTCAAGGGATATTACATCCCTCTATATTTTCATTTGTCCTCGGTGCATCATATACCCATATACGACAAAATTTCAAAAATCCTCAAAGATGCGGAGTATTCTATTAAAATTTGCATCCTCATGCTCCCAAGTAGTGTCCTCGAGGTACCGGTCCATTGGACCTTTACAAACCCTATGGCACCGATTAGAACAGCTTGATTTTCTGGTCCAAAGAGTACCATAGGATGCGCGGAAAGCACCCATGCTTGCTCCACCTGATCCACATTCCAATCAATAACATGATTAATGGTGTATATTTCTTTAGCAATGATACATGGAATGCATTATGAACATACATGAATGCAGACAATGCAGTCATATGAAAATGAACCAATCCTCTAGGTTTCAAATGGCCCTCGTCGAACCGGCTTAGTAGCTTCGACTTTAGGGAACTCTTATTAGCTTTCACCTTCGGAAAACATGATCACCCACTTTAGATTCTGCGGGTTCTATTCTTATCGACGCCAACTTTTGCAATGGAGTCTTGGGCTTTTTAGAATTACCTTAATTTTTATCATCTTGTCCTCCATCTCCTTGAGCAACTCAGGCCCAACAACTACTCTATCGGTTTGGGTTATCGACTCAGCAGATATTGCTTTTGCCATTAGAATTGGCACAAATGAGCTCATCTTCAATGATGCATGATTACCCACATTGTTGTGGCGAATTCTACCAAGTGTAGTTATTATTCCCATTTCGATGGTTTTCCATCACATACATTCTCGGTATGTCTTTTATCACTCGTTTCACCCTCTCTATTTGTCCATCGGTTTGAGGATGATATATGTTGTACTAAAGTTCAAATGCGTTCTGAATCCTTTGAACAATCAGCTGCGAAGTCGATGTGAATTTCGGGTCTGTCAGAACATAATTGTTTTGGAATTTACGTTGCAATCGTGCCACTTCCTTCCTTGAAAATATCATCAACATATGATGCCTTGTGAGTAGTTTTCGGTGGAATAAAATGGGCAGCTTTAAGTGAAAGCTTGTCCACCATGATCAAATCATGCGGCTTGCCTATTCTAGGCAATCCCATAATAAAATACGACCGCTTCCACTTCCATTCGGGGAATGGGTAAGGTTGCAACAATAACCTATTGAGTGTCTATGCTGCGGCTTTAACTATGGCATTCCATATATTTGGCGATGTATTCAGCAATGTCTCTCTTCATACACGGCCAAAAGTAATGGCTCTTGATGCGGCTGCCATGGTTTTATGATATTGATTACTTACTTAAGGGACATTATGCATTTCGTACGGAAATCATGTGTTTCAAGTGCTGTACATTTGGAACAAAAATTTTATTCTTGTATAGCAATGTTCCATCTATTCCCAATTTATAATTATCCACCTTTTGTGGTGTCTTACCACTGTTGTAGCTTTGCTACCAATTACGTATTCTTGGATCTACATTTCTTGTATCCTCTAGAATTTTTCTTTTAATTTCAGTCTAATACATTCTAATGGTTTGTAGCATGTAGTTCATGCACCCTCTGTTGAGTTCATCAACCACTTTATTCTCTTTTCCCCTTGATATACTTTATATCAAAGTCCTATTCACACAAAATTCTAACCATCGTTTTTCCTATCATTTAGAGTTAGGTGATCAAATAAATATTTCAGACCATTTGTGTGGTATGTTCTTAGCTCAAACCTCTTCCCATAGAGGTGATGTCTCCATTTCCTCAAGGCATGCACTATGGCTTCCCAACTCGAAATCATGAGTGGCATAGTTCCTTGCATGCTCCTTCAACTTCCTCGATTCGTAACATATAACAAGCCCCTTTTGACTAAGGACTCTACCAAGTCCTTCATTACGTACATCGTGCATACAATGGAATCTTCATTTGGGTCTACAATCCTTAATATTGGAGCACTTGTCAATAATTGTTTTAATTGTTGGAAACTCTTTTCACAAACTAGTGTCCACTTGAAACTTCACCCTTTCTTTGCAAGGAAGTGATTGATTGTGCAATCTTTGAGAATCCTTCAATAAATCTTTTGTAGTAGCCTACAAGACCATGGATGATCTCACCTCTGTCACATTCTTCGTCGTTGACCATTCTCTGATTAGGCTCTGTCTTCGGGGATCCATTGCTATCCATCCTTTGAAATGATATGCCCCAAATAATGAATTTGTTTCAATAAAAGATGACACTTGCTCAATTTGGCATATAATTGATGCTCACATAATACTTACAGCACCATCCTCAAATGATTTTCATGCTCTTATTATGACTTAGAATATATAAGAATGTCATCTCAAAATACAATGACAAACTTGTCCAAATATTCTCGGAAAACACCATTCATTAAGCACATGAAAGCTTGGTGGTTGCATTTGACAACCTAAATGGCACCGCTGTGAACTCATAATGACCAACTTTTTCCTAAAGGTCTGGTGATATCTTCTTCTTTAATCCTTACTTGTTGGGTATCCTGATCTAGATCTATCTTTGAAAATATTTGCATCCTTCAATTGATCAAAGAGATCATCAATCCTTGGCGAGGGATACTTGTTCTTAATAGTTACTTTGTTCAACTTTTTGAAATCGTTGCACAATCTCAATGTCCCATTTTTTCTTCTTCACGAATAGGATCGTGGCTCCCCAAGGTGACACATTTTGGCATATATACCCCTTCTTTAGAAGTTACTCCAACTGCATTTGCAACTCTTCCAACTCCGGTGTACTCATTATTAGGAGTCTTTGACCTTTGGGCTGCTCAGGCATTATATTTATAGAGAAATCAATGTCTCTCAGCAGGTGAATCACGGTATCTCCTTGAACGCATCTTCAAAATCTTCTAGGACCACATAATCCTCCAAATTTGTCACCTTATCTTTAGGTTTCTCTGCCAAATGAGCTACAATGATTTGACACCCTTTTCTGTAACATTTCTTCAAGTGCAATGCTGAAATTTCTCTAATGGTTACTTGCAGAGATTCCCTACACTTTCCTTAGTTTCCCTTCCTCATCCAAGAGAGTAAATTCTTTGTTATGGCAGTCTAGGAGGTATGATGCTTTTTCAACCAATCCATCCCAATTAGGCAGGTCCTTGGGAACCTAAAGAGGCAAGAGATGTTCAAATCTACCTTGGTGCTCACTCCATTCATGTTCATTGGAAAAATTTTGAATATCTCATTAATATTTCTTTTATCCCCCATGGTTAACTGAACTAACCAATATTTTCCATTCTTGCTTCTTAGCAATTGCAAAATTCCACCATCTTAGGGTCTATGTAACTATGACTATCTTCTGAATCAATTAAAATAGCAATGGTTTGGTTGTTGATCGCGCCTTCTTCAATCATGTAGGTGATATATACGCTTGTTGTCCAGGGTTGAATAAATCCTTGGCACATATTTTCCCATGTCCTCCACTATTTTGGCTTGTTGTACATTGTGAACAACCCTACCTTTCACCTATGTGAGGACAATCTCTAAATATATGATCTCCTTTACATCCCCAAGCATTGCATAGGTGGTTTCCTTGGCCTTTGACTCCTTGTGTCAATCGTTTTGGGTTCTTTAAGCATTTTTTGTCCTTGTGGATTATTTATGAAGAATGGTGAAACTAGCTCCCTTCTTCCTCTATTCCATCTTGAATTTCTTTTTGTCTTCCCAATCCTTTTGGAAAGTGAACTTTCTTTAAATTGTTGATCATATAGGCATTGCTTTCTTATGGTCTTTTCTAATGTCTTGGGATCATCATCTGTATTTTGTCGATGAGCGATGGTAATCCTTGATGAAGGGCATACTTGAGTAGTTCCTAGAAATTTCCTCTCATATTCATCTATGGTTGTACTTCAAAGCTTGAGTTCAGGGCTTTCTTTCATTTTCTTGTCATATGTATCTCTTAGTCAGTATTTCTTCTCAAAATACTTCTTAGATTCCCTCAAGTAACACTTTTTTCTCTTTAATGTGTTGCACTTGTACAAGTTGGTCCCACCACATTGGTGTTTTTTTCCCTTGAGTTGATAGATATGAATTCTACTATGCATGAGAGAATAATTATGCAATTGAAAATAGTTTCTCATGCCCACCAACCATGTTTCTGCATCTTCATCCTTCTTGTGCTCCTGATCAAATGTAGGAGGTTTGATTTGTTCATTTCTCCTTGTAGTTCATCCACCCAGACCTCTTATGCCTGACAGGGATGGACTTGAGTTGTTCATGTTCTCTTATTGGAATGCCTTGAAGAATGATGGTGATGTCTGCTAACTTACTTCTTGCTTTATTTTTCTCATCCAGAGGCTTGTGACTTCAGATTTTGTTAAGCCACTCTCCTTAACCAATTTCTTTTCTATTATGTTCAAGCCACTCCAATAACTTCATGTTGAAGTCATCTTCTTGCTCCTTAGCTCTCCTTAAGCCTTTCATTATCATCTCTATGGCTTTGGACATCCTTACGCAAATTTTTAATGGTCTCTTCCATATTCGTGTTTTTCATTTTCTTTCTTCTCCATGTCCATTGGAGTTTGTTCCTTCAAAGATCAAATGGAC
The DNA here is from genome assembly GCA_010110895.2 of Picea sitchensis. NCBI lineage: Eukaryota > Viridiplantae > Streptophyta > Pinopsida > Pinales > Pinaceae > Picea > Picea sitchensis. The sequence continues at coordinate 5,446 of SNQJ01S0002554.1, read as the reverse complement.
GGCATCATCCTATCTACTCTCATATTGTTGATTATAATTCCCCTGTGCTACTTCCATTCCTATGGACTGCATTGATCTGATCTAATCTAGTTGTTCTTAACTCTGCAAAATGTGCGACCAACAAAACACTATCAATTTAACATTTCAACAATTCATGAAAATATGAACCATTTGGTTCAATATATACATCATAATTATCTCTCTTGATTTCCTAGTGTTATCACCATGACAATTCTAGATAAGACCAAAGTCTTGAAAACATAGACGCATGGAGCCTTCAGAGATACATCTAGGCTAAAGGTAGTTTTCCGAAACCACTATCGCCAAGACGTGGTATCACATGTTTCAATATGTCAAACCACCACTTGTGGAACAGGCAAAGGCTAGTCAGATCCTGCAACACTTCGTTGATTTAACTTCCACACGGTTGTATGGCGTCCAACCCAGTTACCGCCATATAAATCAAAAGCTAATCATTTGGTAGTTATCGAGCACTTGCTTGTAGCCTTGTACATGAAGATGCTGTTTTAGCTTTATAATTGTGATTCTATAACTACCAATCCTCAAGTATGAAGGCATCAGCTTGTCCAAAAATGGAGTAGTCTCCAAATTGCTCAACTTTCTACTCTCTGCAAAATCATTTTGGCATCCCTGGCCGAGGTACATGGACAAGGATAAATCTAGTGAGATTGGCTACTCGGGCAACATGCTAGACTTTCCTATGAATAAGGAGGAAAAGGTACTTGCACATATTCTAGCGACTAAATTCCACCCTGCGAGAGACAGCTATAGAATCGCGGTTGGAAGTCATGATGAATCCCACTATGAGGATTTAGTCATCAACGTTAATTGCTAAGAGAAAGAACTAGCGGAAGAGGAAACCATGGTAGCGAAGCGACCGAGAAAGTGTTGGAAGAGAATCAACCCACGATCTGGTTAGATTCTTTAAGGAGGAGATCGCTAAGATGAAATGAATCCTCGAATAAAAATATATTTCAGTAAATTTTTTGTTAGATAGTAGCATAGGTAAGGGGCCTAGATATGATATGCATGTTCTTAAACTGTCATGATGAAAGATCCCTGCCGAAGGGTTAGTCATCAACAGGCCAATTGCTAAGAAGAACATGGCAATTGGAAGTCATGATGAATCCCACTATGAAGAGTTTAGTCATCAGCAGACCAATTGCTAAGAGGAGAAAGTGGCAGAAGAAGGAAACCATAGCTGAAGCGACCACCCAGGAGAGTTATAGACGCTTCGCTGGGTTAGGTCATGATGAATCCCACTATGAAGGATTTGGTCATCCTTAGACCAATTATACTTCAGAAGAATGGCCGTGAGGAAACCATAGCTGAAGCGACGAGAAAGTGTTGGAGAATCAACGATCTGGTTAGATTCTTTAAAAGGAGGAGATAAAGCTAATTTGAGAATGAATCCTCGAGATAAAATATATTTCGATGGAATTTTTTACGTTAGATGGTAAGCATGGAGTGGGGAGACTAGATATGATGTGCATGTTCTTAAAGCTGTCCTTTAATGGGATATTTATTTACCATCCTTTTTGTAATTTTGTGATTAATCTGATTATATATAAATCTGAGGAAATGGATTTTTGGGTTGTTTATTACAAGTTTTTAACTGGTTGTGTTATGAGTCTTGTTTCCTTTCATAGTATGCTTTTCTTGCAAGCTTATGCTTCGCACTTCCATCTTGTAGTCGGAAGAAATTAAAATTCGAATTCTTTTTAATTAATGCTCTGATCGCGGTTATTGTTTCTTTTTCCTTTAATATCATGAAGTTACATATTAAGCTGATTCATGCAGCCTTCAAACAAGCCAGTGCACAAAATTCAACTGTACCCATATTTATCGTATAGCGACATCAATTAAATCGTGCTTCCTCACCTATATCCACCATTTCTTCAACATTAGCACAATACCTGCGTGCACTACTTTGCATTGTGCGGCCAATATCCATAGCGCCGCGGTTTGGTATCAGCCTTGATACTCCATCATGAATTTCCACCTATGCATTGTACCATGTCAAAGTTCAATATACCCCACCGCACAATAATCTGCGTACAACATTGAATACATTGTTGTGAGATGACTTATACTCCTTTATCGCGGCGTAACAGCCAAACTCCTCGTGTTTTGCAGTACTTGCGCCCGTGCACATTATTATGTATTATTAACCAATAGATGCAATGCTAATTTTAGTGTGTGCATCTACACACAATATTCTTCTCCGCATAGTGCCAAAATTTCCGCGCTTACACGCATCAACATTTTCCTTGATTGCCAAAATTTACCATAATGTGACTTGAAATTTGGTCACTTTGAAATTAATCTTCTATGAATATTAGCTTCAATTGAACCTCATTACATCCGAGGGCTTAGTGTTTGGAACATAGTTGATACCAATTTATTAGCGTTCCCCACCACTTATGGCGGGAAATTCACTCAAAACAATCTTTCATGCTCGATACTATGTTGTAGCGTCCCGATACCTTGGCCGAACCCGCGCTTCTCGAGGAATACTTTCATTCTCTCCACAGTGGAACTATCGTAACATGCAATGTTCGGCGACTATGCCACATAGAATTTTCTCTTTAAAGCGCATTACGAATTATATACATGCAATACTCTTGAGCTTTACATATAAGCGTAAACAAATAATTACATTATTACGTAATATCTGATTTCATCTTTGAAATAACGATGAAGCACAGATATGCATCATATCGAGGGAAATACCATGATACAACCAATTATAATCACATATATGATAGGCAGTAACGTGAACGCGTATAAATAACAGTACAGCATATAATTTTATCATTTTATCATATGATTGTTACTTATCTTGGAAATATTGTCCTGTTGCATACATACCGTCCAGCGAACCTCGATATGGGAATACGACATCCTCTCAACAATGGAGTGCCGAGATGGGACTAAGAGATTTTGGGTAAAGGGTTCCCTAACCAGTTAAAGTTCATAGAAAGCGGGAAGGAACTTCAGTCGGTACTCACTCAACTAGCGACCTACAACCTCTCATTCCCCACATGCCTATCCCGCAGAGTGTGCCCCTTCTGCATCCTTAGGTCCCTCAGTTTACTTACACTTCCTTCCAATTCAGCAACAGGCCGAACAGGGAGTCTCAAAGCATTGTAGTTGCAATTTAGCACCTCAGGAGATGAAATCCCCAACAATTCTCTCACTGATGGACAATCATGAGACATACAAAGTGGGGCGGCGCTAACATCCTATAGGCTGACCTAATTCCAAAACATAAGCATCTCCGCTTATAATGGTGGCTCCACCGACCTATAACTTACATAGCATATACACAACTTTATGGCCTCATCTGCGCTCACTTTGGATAACATGCTTGCCCGTGGTATCGAGAAATGTGCACACTACATCATTTTACTATGCATTTTGTACGCTATACCATGAAAGGTGCATTACAAATGATGTCAAAACAACTCACGAGCTTAAGTACACTTACATTACATTTACAATTGGAGTTCGGCCCGATGGATACATAAGTTGTCGATCGGATAATTGTTTTTGGGATCCCATAATTTACCCATACTCGTTAAAAGAAGAGCTTGGCGGTGGCCTGCTGCTGCCGATGATTTTCTTCTTGTAGGCAACCAAAATTTCCCATCTTGGAAAAGTGATCCAACAACCACAAAACCATAGTCATTTCCCCACTTGAATTGTCTGAAGGCATGACATGTAGTCCATTGAGATGGATTCCCAAGGTACATGGGAGTAGGAAAAGGAGTCTGCCGGTGTGTTTCTTGAGTGATTACGGTTTGGAAATAATGTAGGAGATTAGAACGGATATACTTGTTGACATCCTGATAGCACTAGGAATCACCTTCAAACTGTAATGAGAATAAGCCCAGTACACATCAGTTTATAAAGTAAATGTAAATGAATTTTTGAGCGGTCAAATGGATAAGACTCAAGATAATAGCGTTTTCGGAAAATGCGGGTTGGCATGCACAAGTAATTGAGGTCTTCTATCAACCCGGTCGGTGGTGTGAGTAAAGGTGAATAGAAGGAAGAATTTGGTGAGAAAGTGTAGAGGAATTATGCTATGGACATCGGGTCTTCAACAACCTAAGGAAGAAAAAAAACTTAAACATGAGATTCTCTTGAATTTAAATTTTCAAGGAAACTGGAAGGCATTATAACAACACTATAATCAAATATTCATCATAATATAGTTACAACAATCCATGTGAATTATTCAATCATGAACTCTCTCATTGAGTATCGGAGGAAAATAAAGATGGAATAAGAAATTTGAATTATATTAATCAAGAAGTCTCAAATCAAGTTACATAACTAGAGAGCCAGTATGATTCATCAAAATATTACAATAAGGGGCCTAGCTCAACCATAGACCATAAAAAAAACACTAAAACTTCCTATATATACTTATAAATGTTGCAACGGAGTGTGATCAATTCTTAACATTAGCAACTTTCAGGTCCAACGTTGTTGGAAGATTAGTTGTTGTCGTTGATGCCAACCCTAGTCACATGGGTTTTTTGGACCTTAAGATTGATAAAAGTATTTGGACATGAAGGACGTACGTACATACTAACACCATGAATGGATGAAAAGGTATGCATGTATTGTTTCGATGGTATGTGGCACATCCGTGGATCCTCATGGTTGAGGAGAATGAATTTTTAAGATGACAAAGTGAAGTGAAGGAAGGAAATTTTGTGTAGGCCACGAAGAAGATAATGACAAAGTGAATTGAAGAAGGAAGTACATGTAGGCCCTGAAGATAATTAAAGAAAAGAATTACAAAATAAGAAAGTGTCAGGTCGGCCCTAATGTTAAAATGAAGTGACATAAATGGTATAAATAAACATCATTATACATTTGTTTTGATACAAGTCGAATTTCAGAGGAAATAAGAAGTAAAAGAAGGCCGGATTTCAAGGGAGGATGAAGTCTTTTGGTGATGTGTTCTAAGGTATGTTATTTTCAGGTCATCTTACCATTTTTGCTATAATGTTTTTTATAGAACGATTCAGATGGTGAAATCACTATGTTATTGATAATACATATCAAGGTACCTCTGGTAAAATGTTCATCTCTTTATTCTCTACAATTATGGAGATGCACTCTGTGGAAGATAGGGTTTGTGACCAATCCTGAAGCTAGTCAATAAACATGTGTTACGGGTAAAACAGTCATAACTTCTTCATACAGAATCCAAATGAAGTGGAACCACTTCCATTGGAAAGAGTACGAACTTTAGTTTCTTTTGCGAGAGTTTCAGAATCAGATGTTAAATATTGAGCGTGGGGCATGTTGTACAAGTTGGGTCTTCTGAATAGACTAGAATTGAATAAAGTCTACCATTCTTTCTATAACCTCTTTTTGGGGAGGATTCAAGGAGTGAAAATTGGAG
>SNQJ01S0002553.1:337371-355216 GCA_010110895.2 Picea sitchensis | reverse complement strand
CGCATCACTCTCAATTCCCCATACCCAATCTATCTACTGGAAAATAATTGAAATTTCATATAAATTAAAAAATGGAAAATATTCTTCTAGCAATTTGTCAATTTCTATATTATGTTGATCCTCTATTGCATCCCTTCAACCCTGTATTGTAAGTGGTATATGAGAAGAAAAATGAATTGGGGTTTTTATCCTCATCATATTCCTTTTCTTCTGGATCCTCTATCTTAGATTGCATTCCCTTAACTTTATTAGCCATGCCACTTGCAAATACTACAACTACACGATAAGTCATAATCATTTAAAATGAAATACAAAGAGGGATTTATTTCCAAATACATTCATATATTGGGTATTTTTTGATATATTGGGTTGGTTTTCATTGATGTCAACCCTTGAAGCAAGTCCGGTAACAAATTCTAATAGCCTCAAAGGTGTAGTTAAGGAATCTGAGTTTGTATGAGGAATAAAGACATGAAGATTGGTGAATTTGTAGGTAAGACTATCATATATGGATAATATATGTTGTGCCATTTGCGGTGACATGTGGTATGTCACATGGTTCCTCACGGTTGAGGAGATATGGATTTGTGAAGTTGGAGGACCCTCATGAGTTATCTAGAAGCCCCTAAAAAGTCTATAAGAAGTCAATTATTCTAGAATCTCCTAGAAAGTCATCAAGAAGTTTACCAGTCAAAGTGGTTGCAACTAGGAGTTAATTATGCGTAAAATGGTTGAAATAAGAAAATAATTAAAAATAAATGATTTACAACAAGAAATTATGAGTTTACTAATTATGGGTAAATTAGTTGCAACAAGAAAGTGGGTTAATCCCTAAAAGTGGTGAAATGGGTAAAATAGTTAGAAGATGGCCCCTAAAGGAAGGCACTTGGGAAAGTATAAATAAGAGAGCAAGAGAATCCCATTAGCACCTATTGAGAACATTGAATATATATCTTGTGAAGGGTTTATTGCAGGTACTCATTGATACATCTGAAGTTGCACAAGTATGAGGTAGTGAAGGAAGAGTGCTGACAAATTTTCACAGTTGCAGAAGAGAGCAGGAAAGTTGTTAAAAACCCTGATTAGGGTCATCCCCATGGGCCAGACAGTAAACGTCCCACGAGGAATCCCCACGGGTTTCCTATAGCGTTTCATGCAAGGCCTCTCTTGACAACCAACTTCGTCACACGTGGCAGTGTCAGATACGAGGAATGAGCTATGGTTAAGGTTACAAAAGCTGAGGAGAAGTTACATGCAAGGGCAATAGTGGTCAGATACAATAGAGCTATCTACAGAAAGAAAAGGTATGTTATATGCTTTTATTGAAGTTGGTATTTTGGTGATTTCTTGGGATATGGACATGGGAGATTGAGGATTTTCCCTTTGGCTATATGGTACATAATATATGAGACAAATCTACAGAGGTACAATGCTGGTATATTTTTTGTTTGTAGTTGGCATGCATTATTGGCCATATTATTGAGGTATATCTTGTATCCCTTGGTACATGTTTGAGGGATTTTGGTTGAGGTGTGTTGCTGAAGTTATTGGTATATATTGAGGCTGCATAACAATGAGGGTTTGATTCTTGGTTGATGTGAGAGTTCATTACACTTAGTTTATGTTTGTTTGTATATGTATGACACATGATTAGAGAGACATAGTTGTACATGGTTTGAGCTATACACTTGTGATAGTGGGTATGGGATCTATGTGATCATAAATGATTGGTTGAGGAGATTATTGTGAAAGGTTGTTTTTATAGGTTGTTACAAGTTTGATAGTGACAAGTCTTACATGGACAAGTTGATAGTGACAGAGTGATAATGGAAATATCAATGATTTGGTACTTATATTTTAGGGAGGTTGGACGGGGAAATGATAGGTGGTTGTAGACACCTCCCAGTTGTAGCTGGAGAACATAGGGGGTTGTAGCCTCCTTCTGGTTGGAGCTAGAGAATCAGGTAGTTGTAGCTTCCTTCAGGTTGGAGCCTGAGAAACTAGGGGGTTATAGTCTCCTTCCAGTTATAGATGGAAAACAAGGAAGTTGGTGCTTCCTATGAATGTAATTCTTTTGACAATACAAGAAAACCATTTCGTGGTTTTCTCTCGCATTGGGTTTCCACGTAAAATTATGGTGTACTATGTATATGTGTGGTTGCTTATTGTTCACTTTTTATGTATACTGCTCATATTGAATGTTATTGGTAATATGATAATAAAGTAAACAATACGTATTGTGGTTAAAATGATTAAAAGTCTTAATACTGATTCACCCCCCCTTCTCAGTATTCCAACAATTTGTATCGGAGCAAGTCCTTCAAGAAGCAGTCTAACGACTCGAAGGAGATAATGGAATATGCCAAGATTGGAGCACCAATGTTTGGCAATAATAATTATGGATTATGGAGTATAAGGATGGAAACCTTTTTATAGGCACATGGATTTGATGTATGGAAAGCAATAGTATATAGATACAAAGGACCAATGACTCCCCCAACAAACAAGGATGGAAATAAACTCAAAGAAAACAATTCAAAGGCTAAAGGTACTATTTTGAATAGTCTTGCTAATTCAATATTTTTGAAAGCTATGCATTGTGATTCTGCAAAATATCTCTAGGAAAAGCTTCAAAATATTTATGACGGAGATGCTAAAGTCAAGGGAGCTAAAATCCAAACCTTTAGAACTAAGTTTGAACAATTGAAAATGAAGGAATATGAAGACATTGCAACCTAATTTTTGTGAGTTGATGAAGTAGTGAATACTATTAAAGGTCTGGGGGAAGATATGAAGGAAACCATCATTGTTAAAAAGGTACCAAGGTCTCTACCTTTGATATTTGATCCAAATATTTCAGCTTTAGAAGAAAGAACATATCTAGACACCTTGAGCATGGATGAGCTACATGGGATACTCACCACCTATGAAACAAGAACATAATAGGAGAACCCAATTACAAAGGAAGAAACATTCAAAGAATCCAAGAAGACAAAGAAAAATAGCAAGCAAAAGTCAAAGTCAGATTGTACCTGCATCGATGATTCATAAGACGATGAATAAATTGAAAAGAGGAACCAAAAAATATAAAGGTATGATTCCATTCAAATGTTTTGGTTGTGGTGGTGTTGGTCATTTTTATTCTAAATGTCCTCATAAGAATAAAGAAAGTGATGAAGAAGAAGATCACAAAAAGAAAAAGAAAAATCAAACGAATAAAAGAAACAAAAAGAAAAATTTCAAGAAAAGTCTCTGAACCAAGGAAGACGGTTCATCATTAGATGAGGAAGAAGACAACGACAATGATATAAAAATAGTGCTCTTCATGGCAGTAGAATATTTCGAAGAAGATTCTGAGGAAGAAGGAGAATTCGATCTCAGAGAAGAATTAATCAGTGCACTAGAGGAGCTAAGGATTGAAAGAAAGAAAATCAAGTCACTCAAGGCAGAACTAAAAGAAAAAGAGGGATCTTAGAACTCCAATTCTGAGGAAGTTGAGCAGATGATCATGAAGTTAAAAATTCAAGTAGAAGAAGACAAAAGAATCAAAGAGGCACTCAGAGGTCAGTTATATGAAAATGACAGGATGATTGAAGGCTTGGAAGCAAAAATAGTCACTCTAAGGAAAAAGGAAATGCAACAGAACAACACCAATGTACTGGATGAGATCATTAGCAGTCAAATACCATACCATGACAAATCTAGACTAGGATATAACCAGACATAGAAAGGCTCAATCTCTAAGACAACAAAACATAAAAACTATGCATAAACAATCAGAGGATTTTCCAAGAAGGATGAAGGAAAGAGGAACCAAGAAGAGGATTAAAAATACACTACACCACCCAGAAGGGCCAAATTTCAGAATCAACATCAACCAACAATGGAGAGACCCTGACAAGAAGAAGGATCCAGAAGAGAAACACCATTAATAAGATCTTCCACCCCTAGGTATCAAACTATTTTTATTGGTTTATAATATTCATGTAATAACTTTGGGCATAAAGATGTGAATTGTAGTGGCAACATCAAACTATAAATAACTATGAAGGCTACACAAGAAATGGTTATTCAAGAAGATATCATGAAGCACAAAGTAGACACTACAACATATTTGAATCATTGAGCACTGACGTAGAATGCTACAAGTGTAACAACTTTGGACACATGACCAAAGATTGTAGATTAACTGTTCCTCTTAGAGAATCACAAAAAAATATCAACAGTCATAGACATGAACCACAAAGGATATGGATAAGGAAGAATGATCAATTCAACACTAAAGAATGCATGCTTTATCTACAAGATAAACACAAGAAACATGGATGGTATGTTGACAATGGTTGTTCAAAGAATATGACATGTGATATGGACAAGTTTCTAACATTGAAGAAGGAAAGAGATGGATCAGTTTCATTTGGGAATGACAACTCAGCCAAAATTATAGGAAAAGGGACAGTTAATCTTGGAAGCAAGGATGCCAAAGCAGGAAATGTTCTACTAGTCGAAGACATGAAACACAATCTACTGAATGTAAGTCAAATGTGTGACCAAGGACACAAACTTGTGTTTCATTATTAGAAACGTGAAATAAGAAAAAAAAGGTCATAAAAACTGGTGGCTACAACTGTAATAACTCCAAGCAACATATATGTACTAAATGAAACTAGAAAAGAAAAATGTTGCTTATGAAAGGACGATGAAAGTTGGCTCTGGAACAGAAGAATGGGTCACATAAATTTAGAGAATATTGTCAAGGTCAGCAAAAGGGAAGCAATGATATAAATTCCTGATATCTCAAAGCCAACAAACATTCTATGAAAGCATTGTCTATAGGGAAAACACACCATGAAAAAGTTCAAGTCAAAGGAGTAATCCACAACAAAGCCACTACAGATTGTACATATTGATCTCGTTGGACCGACAATAAAAAATGGATTGAAAGGTGAACAATACTTCATGCTACTGGTTGATGAATACACAAGAATGACTACAATTTTCTTTCTCAAGAAGAAGTCATAGGTATTCGAGAACTTCAAGACATACAAAGAGATGGTTGAAACTGAGACATAATTGAAAACCAAGTGTTTGAGATCAGAAAATGGAGGAGAGTTTACATCAAAAGAGTTCATGGAATTATGTAGTGAGCATGGGATAAAGAGGTAATTCTCAGTAGCCAAGGCACCTCAAAAAAATGGAGTGGTCAAAAGGAAGAATAAAACAATATAGGAAATGGCTAGAACCATGTTAATGGATTCCAAGTTGACAAACGTCTTTTGGGTGCAAGCACTGCATACATTATTTCACATTTATAACAGAGGAATGCTCAGAAATAACAATGATAATAATTAATATGAGATATGGACATGAATACCAATGAATGTGAAGCACTTCAGAGTATTTGGAAGAAAATTATACATCAAAAGGGAAGATGATAGGATTGGAAAATTTGATTCTCGAGTTGATAAAGGCATATTGGTTGGGTACTCAAGCAAAAAGAAAGCATACAAATGGTTCAATATAAGACTCAATAGAATGGTGGAAAGCATCAATGTGATGATCGATGAGACAGACGGACGAAATATAAAAGAAGAAAGAAAAGATTCACTGGAATAGAATCACGAAGAAGATTTAAAGGAAGAAGAAGCATAAGAGGAAGAGTAAGAGCAGTCAAAATTAGAGTAAGAGCAACAAGATCTTCAGGTACCTCAAAATAAACCTAACAAATGAGTGCAAAAGAATCATCCATTGGAACAGATCATTGGAAATAAATATATAGGAGTTGAAACTAGAAGAAGAATACGTTCACCAGAACAACAAGACCTAGCTTTGTTATCCACATTTGAGACAAGTAGTTTTGAAGAAGCCAACAAGGATGAATTCTGGATCAAAGCTATAGATGAAGAGTTAGATTAGATATAAAATAATGACACTTAGCCAAACTGGTTCCAAGGCCAAATAACAAGAATGTAATTGGTACAAAGTGGGTGTTTAGAAACAAATTGAACAAGGATGGACATGTTACCAGGAACAAAGCAAGGTTGGCATGTAAAGGATATGCTCAGGTTGAAGGTATAAAATTTGAAGAGACCTTTTCTCTATTTTCGAGAATGGAAGAAACAAGACAGATCCTAGCTTATGCTTTTTCTAGGAATATTAAAGTGTATCAAATTAATGTGAAATCAACATTCCTAAATGAAGATATAGAGGACGAAGTCTACATAGAGCAACCTGAAGGATTTCAGTTGTCAGAAAAGGAATTTTTTTTTTGCAGGTTGAAGAAGTCCCTATATGGTCTCAAGCAAGCCCCTAGAGCATGTTATTCAAGACTGGAAAATTACTTACAACAACAAGGTTCTAGGAAAGGAAATGCAGATAGAAATCTCTACATAAAGGTAAATCAAGATAGTATCATGTTAATTGAAGTTTATGTTGATGATGTTATTTTTAGAAGTGATTATGACAAGACGAGTCATAAATTTTTCAAACACATTCATAATGAGTTCGAGATGTCATTGCTTGGAGAATTGTCCTTCTTTTTGGAACTATAGATATGTCATAACAACACATGTATTTTCATCTCTCAGACAAAGTATATCAAAGAAATGATAAAAAGGTTTGGAATGGAAGATTGTAAACCCGTCAGTACCATGTTGTGGGTCATTTCACAACAACATCCCCATCTTTTAAATTTTATGGGGCCCTAAAATATTTTTCTCTGTTTCTTTTATGCCTATATTTTACCCTACAAGATTTGGATACTTACTTCTCTAACATAACCCAAGTTTAACTCAAATATGTTTGGAGATCACATTCATCGGAGTCCCCTTTCAACGCGTTATTTTAAACTCCGATATTCAAACTCCAATCACTATGTCTCTTACATTGTTTTCTTTCGCGAAGCCCCAAATTTCGTGATGACCTGTCAAATGACCACCTCCCCAAGTGGAATCCCAATATTATACTGTTGAATTCCCATTTTATCATTCTACAATGAGTGCTTTTATTGCTTTCGTGACATAAAAATGTTTTTAAGGTATATAAAGAATATTACCTTCGATACCATCCTTGTCAGGATGCTTTTTAAACATCTTCTTATTACACTGAAAAGAAAACTATGATGGCCTCTCGATGCTTCTCACGCATATCCCTCACTCTCTCCTAGGACGAAAGAATATTCTTCAATACCGCTATCGTCGGAGCTCAAATTTTTCTACATCCTTCAAACCTCTGACAACCATGTCCCAAAATCATAAAGCACACAGTGTAGCACACCCTTCTAAAAAACAATGAATATTCCGTCGATACCTTCCTCTCGGGTTTTAGTTCTTCCCTCATCTCGATTTACCCTGATGCTAGTACCTTGACGAGTCCCACCTCTTTCCGTATCACTATATCTTGTTTGACATGCCAGACCCACCCACTAATCCACGTGTAAGGGAATAAGCCTTTGATACCCTTCCCTTTGGATTTCGGAAAAACCATGATCTCTCATACTCCAAAGGTGCAACCTTGACGATGGTCTTATTCAAATATTTGGTTTATCACTACCCCCAATGCCCAAATATTTCCATCTATCCTTATTAATAATATTTAATTATAGATATGACGTGCATTAAAGGTAAAATTTAAAATCAAATTTAGCAAGATTCTCGTACACACCCGAGTTATGGAATACTCGTGCTAGGTGGACGCACATTGCGAGTTATAAAAAAAACACCCTTTCAAAACACAGCTTGCACCGTAAGATTTCGAAAAAAATTCCGTGAAGTTTGATGTTCGTCTAGACTCCCTCACTTACTAAGATCGCCTTCTCTGTTACCACAACTGCTTGTTTATTGGCAACCTTCATTTTCTATTGCCTAACTAGTTTTTTTTATTATTACGACTAACACATTCTACTTAAGATAAGATGATATTCTTTTAATGTGTTATTACAGGTTAATTTGGTTATTCGTTATGGTGATCCAGAACCCCAAAAGAACCAGAAGTTTGGTGTACTTCCAAGGTACCGCAGGCCCCAAATCATCATCTCGATCGGTCAAAACTCTGTTAACTAACACAATTCCTCATACTGGTGAGGACCACTGCCCTGAATTTGAAGAGAGATATAGGATATTTGACTCTGTAGAGTTTCCTAAAGACAACAAAGTTTTATAGGTGTACCAAAATATCCTGAAAAGAAATATTCACCAGGTAGCTTCCAGGCCACAACTATTCCCATACAACGAGGTAACACAATGGTGCCTTAGGAAATTTGATGCTTCCATGGAAAAAATCATTAACAAGCATGGGACACGAGTAGCTTCTCTCAAAACAGAGGATATTAGCACTATATATCACCTTACAAATCCTACTTACTTGCTGAATGAACCTTTCCTAAAAGGGTTCGCCCAAGAAAGCAAGGGACCGGAAAAAAAGATGAAACACTAGTGGGTGGAAAAGGATGAAACCCTTAAACAAGGTCAGAAGTTGGTCCCCACCCACAAGATTAAAACTCCTTACAAGCTGCTGGTGGCCATGCTCTAGCATTTAGATGGAGAATAAAAGAGTACGCACTTCCAAATCGACTAGTTGCCTTTAGCACACACCATCATTAGGACGGGACAAATGTTCAATTGGGAAGTTCTCCTAGACTTTAACATATTCCTACACTCAAAGAATATCCCAGGTATGAAGAATAAATGTTTTTATATGTCTAATTATATCATAGATGCCATTTTTTCCTCGGTACAATTTCCCAAACTAAGATGGAATTGGGACCGAAGTCATCCTCCCATTCATGTTTATTGCTCCCAATTATGGAGTGTAAATTTCAGACTACATTTTTATGAGATTTTCAATTTATTCCTTTCCCCTTTGCATCCCGTCCTTTTTAGCTTCCCCAGACACAAGATATCCTTTGAGGCTAGAAATGGGATGAAAGGGGTGGATGATTGGTTTTTTTACAAGTACTTTTCTTTCATGAGGGTTTATGGGACCACAAGGGCCCCACATCTCTTGCCATATTTCATCCAGACCAATTACTAATGTGGGAAACAACATATCAAATGATGGGGTCTAGCATAACCACTCTTTTTCAAACCAACAGTAAAAGACTATGGCCAATATTCCCTCTCCACATTGGAAGCTATTCCATCTCCAATGCTCAACACATAAGGAAGGAAGATGATACCTTACAAGAGTTAATATTGTGCTTGGGTGAGCCTAAAGGCAATGACCCTCATGAGATGGCTATCAGTCATGTCATGTATTTCAGTCTCATTCATCCAAATATTCACGTTGTTGATTTTGAGGAGGATAAATTTAAAGGAGTAGTCTCGTACAATGAAGTCTTGCACCAGCTTCCCCATGATGTGGGAAAGAAAGAACTTGAACTCTAACAATAAGAATTCAATATGGAAACTTTATCCCAATTCCATAAGTTGTGTCAGCAAGAGAAAGATACCGACAATGCCAAAGAACATGAGAAGACCCAAAAAAGAAAATCAAATTGAGCAGAAAAGGCTCCAAGCAGAGCAAGATTATCAAAGAAGGCAGATTTAGGAATGTAAATGTGGATGAACCTGCATAGATAATATCTAGCCAACAAAGCACATACACAATTTGCAAAAAATGAGAAAAGACGGAAATGAGAGAGAGAGAATCAAATAATTGCATTAACTGAATGAATGAATGATAATTTACACATGATATACAATGTATAACTCAACTAATGTGCACTGGAAGAGAATCCAATGCGCCATAGTGGTGGTCTAGAGTGATCTGTACACACATTGAAAATTATGAGAGTTAATGACCACCTAGTCTAAGTCAACTAGCCTTTCAGTCCTTAGTTAACTGACTGATGGCATCATTAATGCACCACTTTGGTGATAATCCCAAGGAAAATGCACATTAGCATTGATGATCCCAATGCTACATGGTGATGGAACCAATTTTGCATCAAGACTCCACTCAACTAATCCAACTGAAGTGTGAAATGAAGAGAATATTCCCCTAGAATGTAGGAAAATGAA
Organism: Picea sitchensis; assembly: GCA_010110895.2. Taxonomy (NCBI): domain Eukaryota; kingdom Viridiplantae; phylum Streptophyta; class Pinopsida; order Pinales; family Pinaceae; genus Picea; species Picea sitchensis. The sequence goes on along the minus strand of SNQJ01S0002553.1, from coordinate 345,197 downwards.
TATTCTCCCTAAAATGTAGGAGACTGGATAATGAATAATAAACATAGTGAAAAACTTAGGAAAAATAAATCCTAGGTGTGTATGGAGTATCTCTAACACCCCCCTGAACATCACTATGGTGAAAATAAAATAATGGGTCCCGACAATGAGGCCATGTTACGTACCTGAAAACAAAAGAAACAATGAAATAAATTAGGAAAGAGAGAAAACCTCATGGGAAACCCCCCCTCAAGGTACAATGTATCAAAAAAGAACTGACAATTGCTAGACAACTGTGTCCTTCACTCCAAGATGACTGCACAGTGAATGGAACTTCTGCTCAGTGAAGGTCTTGGTGAATATGTCTGTAGTCTATTCTGCTGAAGGAAAATATTCCAGGTCGATGATCCCCTCATGTACTAAGTCCTGGATGTAGTGCATGTGGATGTCGATGTGCTTCGTCTGCTGCCTATGAAATGGATCTCTTAGAAATCCAGAGTGCTCAAGTTATCACACCAGATGATGATCTACTGGTGAAACTGAATGCCTAACTTAGTGAGAAAATGCTGTAGCCATATAGCCTGAATGGTTATGTTAACTACCCCTATGTATTCTTCCTCGGCTGAAGATAGAGAAATAACAACCTGGTTCTTTCTTGACCAACAGATGGGCCAGGAACCCAGACCGAGTGAGTAACCAGATGTGGACTTGTGATCAATGCTATTTCCATCCCAGTTAAAATTAATGAACTCGATGAGGTGCAATGCATAGTATACTAGATAGTGAATCCCAAAGGTGATGGTGCCATGTACGTATCAAAGGATACTCTTTGCATCCTTCCAATGTATCTCATGCGACTCTTGCATGAAATGGGAGACTGCTCCAATTTCATAGGAGAGGTCTGGTCTGGAGTGTGTGAGATACAACAAGCTCCCCACTAGCTGTATGTACAATTTTCTATCCACCAGTGGAGTGTCCCTGCCATCCTCAAGTTTGAATCCCGATAGGAAAGGAGTCAGGTAAGACTTGTAGTCTGTCATGTGGAATCTCTCGAGCAGATCTCGTGCATACTTGTCTTGAGACAATTTGATTCCTGATTCATATCGACTGATCTTGAGACCAAGGAAGAAATGTAGCAAACCCATGTCCATCATCAAGTACCTGTCACGTTGAATCCTCTTGACTACAAAAATTTCTGAAGTCGAGCAACCAATGATCAACAAATCATCAACATACAAAACTAGGAGTGTATGTGAATCGACCGTCTTGAGCATGTAAACATTTGGGTATAACTTACAACATACAAAGTTATGTGACAACATGTAGGAGTCCATGTTAGCATACCATTCCCTCAGGGCCTGCTTGAGGCCATAAAGTGACTTCTTCAGTCGACACACCAAAGATGAATCCTGCATGAAGCCCTCAGGCTGCTCCATATAGATATCCTTAGAGAGATCTCTGTGAATAAATGAATTCTTGACATCCATTTGATGGACTTCCCATCCCTTAGCTCCTGAAATGGCAAGTGAAAAGCGTATGGAATCCATCTTCATGACTAGAGAAAAGGTCTTTTCATAGTCAATGTCTTGCACCTGCTGAAATCCTTTGGAAACTGGATTGGCTTTTCATCTACTAACTTGTCCATCTGCTTCACTCTTGGTCTGCTAGACCCATCTGCACTTGAAAATTTTCCTTCCTGAAGGAAGGGGAACTCGATCCCAGGTATGGTTCTCGTGGAGGGAGTTGTACTCCTCCTGCATGGAGGATTCCAAAAATGGATTCCCAACAACATTACCATAGGACTTTGGATCTGAAGACTGAACCAAGAAAGTATGTCTGGGTGGCATCGATTCAGTGGAGGTGAATGAAAGAGGAGGCTCCTTGAAATCATATTGAGTCCTCCTGGTATTAGCTAGATCCTCAACAAGATATCCTGCATCCTGAAGAGTAGACATGGCCCACTTGGGCCTCGAATCTGGCTCTACATATGCATGCACTGACTTTGCATCTGACGGTATTGAATCGGTATTTGAATCATATGAATCCTCTGAATCTTAACTCTCATTTGAAGAAGAGTAGGCATGTGCATGCTCATCATCTCTGATAGGTGGAAGAAAAAAAGTGTCTGCATGCAACTTCTGTGGTGCATGAGAGATACTTTCCTCAAATTGGAGACTTCTCTCAATGATGAGGCAGTCCGTAGAGGGATCAATGAGTATTTATCCCTTCACATTGTCTGGGTATCCAACAAAGATACACTATGTACTCTGTGGATGAAGTGCCTTCCTTTTTTCAAAGGGAATCCTGGCCCATGGACGTGAACCGAATATACGAAAGTGGGTCACTTCTAGTTTGAGGCCGCTCCAAGTGTCAAAGGGGGTCTTATCCTTGATAGATCTATGGGGAGATCTATTTTATATGTATTTCAAACAATTAAGCTTTTCATCCCATAATCTTTGTGGAATTGACTTTGCATGCTGCATGTAATATGCCATCTCTTTCAGGGATCTATTCTTTCGCTCAAAAACTCTGTTCTCTTGCAGAGTATAGGGAACCATGTGCTGCAACTAAATCTTGGCCTCAAGAAAATGATTCTGTACCTCATGGTTGAAATACACCCCCCCATTATCTGTTTGGATTACTTTGATCTTCCTTCCTGATCGTGTCTCAACAAGGGCTTTGAAATCTTTGAGATGCTTAAAGACTTCATATTTGTGACTGAGAAGGAAAGTCCAAGTGTAGCATGAGAAATCATAAAAAAAAATGAACACGTACCTTGATTTACTGATTGATGGATGAGGAAAAGGGCCCATGAGATCATTGTGTATCAAATACAAAGGAGAGGAGGCCTTCTGAGTCTTTCCTTTGTCGAATTTCTCTTGAGGGTGTTTTCCAAGAACACATCCCTCACAAATTCCTTTGGAGAAGTGGATGTCAGGTAGACCTTCAAACATTTCCTTCTTTCTAAGTTGTTTCATGTATCTAAAATTTAAATGCGTGAACCTTTCGTTCCATATCCTACTTTTTTCATCAGCATGTGTAAGCAATAATGCATAATCTGGTTCTATAAATTCAGAAAATGTGTAGAGTCTGGATTGGTGATTTACCTCACCAGTAGCAACTTTGGAATTGGTTTTCATGTCATAGATATCCACAACATCAAGTGTGAATATTACTTTATTTCCGGTGCCAAAGTTTTTCATTTGATACACAGAGAGAATATTGATAAAGAGTTTAGGAACGCATATCACATTCTTGAAGCTCCCATTTGTGAGTTCAAATCTTCCTTTTCTGGTGACTTTGACTGGAGATTCATCCCCCATCAGAATAGGAGTACCTTTTCATACTTCCAATGAAGAGTAAACTTTATTTGTGGATTCCATTTGGTGTGATGCACCTGAATCTACAATCCAAGCATTGAGAGAGAAGTTAATGGAAATCAAATCATGGCTTGAATTACCTTTCTTGGGGTTTAGATATTCTGGCTTCTTCTGGGAACCCTCGGGGATGCGATCTCTAAGGTTGTTTTTCTAAAGCATTTGTACCATTTGATCTATTTGTTTCTGCATGCATGCATATTCTGGATGGAATCCTTGTTGGCAGTAAGTGCATTTCTCCCCTTTTCTTCCCTTTCCACCTTTGGATTCGAAGGAATCGTTGAGGGGTTTTGAGTACCCTTCCTTATTTGGATTTGCATGTTCCTTCACCTTGTCTTTGTGTTTATATTTCTGATTTTGGTGACTGGTACAATCTTGTAAAACAAGTTCATGCACCTTTGATCCTTTGATTTTTCCCATATTGATGAGCTTGGTCTTCTCTTGCGTTAGAGACTTGATAAAGGCCTCAAGAGAGGGAATTTTCCAAGTAGCTCTAGAGGCAAGCCTAACTGAATGAAATGTGGATATAAACACTGAGTATTCTGGACCAAGTTTGGAAAGAATGGTAAGAACCATTTGTTTCTCCTCCATATATTTATCAACCCCACAAGCCTTGAGTTGCGACAACAAATCCTTATATTTGGTAAAATAATATTGGATATTGTCGAAGGTTTTTGGATCCAAAGTGAGAAATTCCACCTCAAGCATGTGTCCCCTCATCTCGTCTTGTTTTCCAAAAAGTACTTCCATGGTGTTATAGACTTCATAGAGGGTTTTACATGAGGATATGTGAAAGAGGAGCTGAAGAAAAATAAGACTACAAATAGTTCCATACGATTCATCCATTTGATTCAGATACTTGGATTTTTCTATGGCTGATGTGGGTTCGGTCTCTGTGCCCATGGTTAAGCTATATAATCCTCTACTTTGAAGATTCAATTCCATCTTGTGCTTCCATGCAAATAAATTGTACGGTGTAAGAATCGATTCTTTTGGAAATTCCATTTTCCTGTTGTCTTCAATCTTCAATACTTTCAAAAAGAGTCTATAGTGTCTTTTTCCTAGAAATCCTTCGACTCTGATACCATGTAAATGTGGATGAACCTGCAAAGATAAGATCTATCAGAAAAAGACATACACAGTTTGTAGAAAAATGAGAAAAGATGGAAATGAGAGAGAGAGAATCAAAGAATTGTATTAAATGAAAGAATGAATGATAATTTACACATGATATACTATGTATAACTCAACTAATGCGCACTGTAAGAGAAGCCAATGCACCATAGCGGTGGTCTAGAGTTATTTGGACATACACTAACAATTACGAGAGTTAACTTCCACCTAGTCTAAGTAAACTAGCCTTTTAGTCCTTAGTTAACTAACTGATGGCATCAATAATGCACCACTTTGGTGATAATCCCAAGGACAATGCACATTAGCAGTGATGATCTCAATGCTGCATGGTGATGGAACCAATGTGGCATCAAGAATCCACTCAATCGATCCAACTGAAGTGTGAACTGAATTGATTATTTCCCTATAATGTAGGAAAATGAATATTCTCCCTAAAATGCAGGAGGTTGGATAATGACTAATAAACATAGGGAAAACCTTAGGAAAAAGAAATACTAGGCGTGTGTGAAGTATCTCCAACANCGTGGGGGCTCGACACATCAGGTAGATTTGTAGAAGAAGAAAGAATACGAATCTAAAAAGTTGGTAGAGGAAGAGGAAGCCAAGAGGCTAGCTAATTAATCACAAATCAAGAAACTGGCTGAAGAGGTAGAGGCAAAGTGATTGGATGACGAGACTGAATCAAAGAGGAAAGATGATGATATTTTGAAACAAAATTTAAACCAGACACCAGGCACTCCATCAACACTGAACCTAGGCATTATGAATATACCTCCTCCAGAGTATACCCCCATAAGCTCCATACCAGGGGATTCCTCCCTCTCTTCTCAAGCCCTCAATTTTGAAGGATCTGTAGTCACTATTGGAGACTACTACTTCAAAAACAGAACAAGAAGCATCAAGAAGATATCGACGAAAAGAAAAAGAGGAGAAGACACCAAGTCTAATTCATATGTAGGAAGGATATTGGAATGGAAGGTCGGCCTTGATCCTGAAGAGAACGTGGTTCAAGCAGCTTCAACACTCAACGCCTTTGCAGGATTAAATTCCTCCTCTATTATGGAGGTAACTAATTCCCTGAACATTGTGGGGAATAGAGTAATAGAGATAGAAATAGAATTGAAAGGTGTAAAATACCAACTCACCATAGATATCTAGGAAGTTTTCAAAAAGGTCTAAATTCAGGTAAGATCAACGGTACCCTACAGGCACAAAGAGACCAATTGAATGAAGAGTTTTAAAAGAGGATGAAAATCCTACAAGAAACCCACATGAATGGGTTGGAAGTGGAAATACATAAACTCAATTTCGCTCTAGAAGAGACTAGATCCTCAACATGTACTATGGATTCCGTCAAAGAACCATCGCTTCCAATGAAAGTTTAGTGAAGGAAAGGAATGAAATCCTTAATCTGTTGATCAACATACGGGGGGAGCGGTAAGAACAACTTAATTTGTAGAATACTCTGATAGAGACTCAAGGAAGGTATTAAGAAGCTAGCGAGGATTTTTAGGAGATGGTTACTTGGCAGGATGAGCACCAACCTTCACCTACTTCTATACCAGTTTATTCAAAAAGAGAAAGACTCAAGTATCGAATGCTTTTCGACACCAGCAAAAATCTCTTCGTGAGTTTCCGCTCCACTCAAGGAGTAGGTGCTGACACATGTGCACAACTGTGGAAAGATGCTAATGATCTTGTCATAGAGGCAAGGGTACAACCATTGCATTCTATAGATGAAACGATTTTTGTCAACACCAAGGTAGTTGAAGTGGAAGATCTAAATAAATCTAGTTAGATGAGCATTCGTGATATGATGCTATTTGATGAAAAATCAATTGAATAACATCTGTTGTTTCCTACCCGACTCACCCACAAGATTCAATCCTTTGTAAAATAAACGACATAGCAGTTATATCAAGAAGTGTCTGCAAAAGTCTGTAATGAAGAATCAGTCTTAGATAGATTTCAATCAAGCAATATCGAAATAATTTTAAATGACTACTCCACTTGGAAAGAATATTCAGGGTTAGCGCTCCCGAAGAAAAATATTGGGAAAAATTTCCTTGTAAAATATTGTAAATTCATAGTCAATATGGACCATTCATTATAAGGTCATTGATTTGATGGTAGAAGTTATTTTATGGATTTTTTTTCTCTAGAAGGTAACCCTCTTTTATGAGGGAATTGTATTGCCGCTGTGTATGTGTGTGATTATTGTATTTTGAGAGAGGAGTCTGTGAGATAAAGAAGAGGAAGTTACAATGGGTGTGTTGTAGGCTGTATCCCTTCATTTTGCTGGATAATAAAAAGGAAGGACCTGGAAATTTATCTGGTGGAAATAGCCCACACTAGGTGAACCATGTATATCCGTGTCTCTATTGTATTGTGAATCTTTTGTGTTTTATTTCTGTATTTTATTTTATTTTATTTCTCCACGATTCTTTTTTTCTAACAACTAGTATCAAAGTGAAAGGTAACTCACTGGAAAATATGGTTCCTGGTTCGAGTGGGAGCAATGGCGAAAGATGGAAAGTTTAGGATCAAGAAATTTAACGGCCAAAAATACTAATTATGGAAGATGAACATGGAAGATTATTTATATTAGAAGGATCTATTCCTACCATTGGGTGGAATATCAAAGAAGCCGACGGACATGAAGGATGAAGAATGGGAGGTTATTGACAAAAAGACACTAAGAACGATATGACTGAGCTTGGCAATGTCATTGGCTTTCAATATTTCAAAAGAAAAGACAATGAAGGAGCTGATGGACGCATTGGCTAAATTGTATAAAAAAACCTCAGCGTCTAATAAGGTATTTCTAATGAAGAGATTATTTAATATGAAGATGTCAGAAGGTGGGTCTGTTGTAGATCATTTAAATGAATTTATTACGGTTACCAATCAAATAAGTTCTGTAAAATTGGACTTTGATGATGAGGTCAGGGCTCTTCTAATCTTGTGATCATTTCCAAAAAGATGGAATGATTTGATCATGGCTGTAAGTAACTATGTCTCTTGTTCAAAGAGTAAAATTTGATGTTGTTGTTGGTGTTATCCTTAGCGAGGAAATGCGACGGAAAAGCATACGTGAGACATCAGGTAATGTGTTAAACATGGAGAACATGGGAAGAAAAAACGATAGAGGTAAGGGCTAAGGGAACCATGGGAATTATAGGAAGGGAAGATCTAAATCTAGATTGCGAAATATAGAGTGCTGGAATTATGGGAAGAAAGGACATCTGAAGAAAGACTGCAGAGCTCCAAAGAAACAAAGAGATGGACAACAAGATAAAAATAAAGAAACAAATGTAATAGGTGATGTGTTACAAG
>SNQJ01S0002553.1:312779-326057 GCA_010110895.2 Picea sitchensis | reverse complement strand
ATATAGTGGACCTAGTCCACCTTACATTGAATGACCTCCACTATTATCACTATGGGCCCTCTGGGCCCCCCCACTACCTCTCTAGCTACCTTACACTAACATTCAGATAATCTAGTTAGACATAACTAAAGTTAAGTTGATCAGAGAATTGAAAAGGGTTTTGATCAGGATCTCTGCTAACCCAAAAGTTCCTCAAACCATAGATATAATAGTAGTGGACATTCCTAATAACTATGACATGCTCTTAAGTCAAGATTGGTTGGCCATGTTAAATGGATACTTTGCTACTGAATGGTCTCATTTATGGCTCCCTTTCAATGGTAAAATGAACTAAATGAGGATTGACAGAGAAAGGTACATGAAACACGTTACTTATTTGAATGATCCAAATGAACTGGTGATCAATCATTCCATTCTTTGGAATTATTCATTTGAGACTTTTTTGGGGAACTTCACAACCGAACCATCAACACTTGAGGAATTTGATGCAAAATGTGAAATCCTTAATTGCACCCAGATTGTTGTGTCAAGTTGCAATATAGATGATCAAACTAACAATCCCACATATGTACAAACTAACGTAGTTTCTAGAGATAATTTAGAAAAATGCATTGACTCTACTAACCTCTTTAAAACCAAAAAATCTGAAAATTCAAAAATACCAGTTGAAATAAAAAAAGGTGATTCTAATATGTGGACGTTATTCTTCGATGGATCAAAATATTTGGAAGGTGTAGGAGCGGGTTGCATACTAAAGTACCCGAAAGGTACTAAAATTTTAATTGCATGCAAACTAGAATTTCCTTGCACCAATAATACTGCCGAATATGAGGCCCTTATATAGGGACTTAGAAAGGAAGATGAATTGAAAGAAAAAAAAAATCAAGGTATTTGATGATTCTGAAATCATCGTGAGATAGGTACAAAACACTATTCATTATCTTTCAAGTCACCTAAAAAATTATCAGTCTGAGGTCTGGGAGATAATTAAAATTTTCACTATTTTCAATATTAACACTGTTCGCCGATCGTTGAATTCTGACGCTGATTTTTTGGCAAATGTGGCATCTAGATTAATACCCTCAAACATATTGATGCTTGAATCCTTCTCTATTGAAATTTTGTACAAGCCATCAATTCCAAACAATATCGTAAGTTGGAGGGTCTTTGATGATGACCAACATCTCATTAATTTTCTACACCTGAAATATACCTTCAAGGATTCTATCATAGATGAAATCCAACATGACATGATGATATATACTAATAATAACGATAATGTTGAAGCAAGAAATGCAACATGCTAGACCAACAATATTCCTAGGAGTGTGGTTAGACTAGAAAAAATCTATGACCTTCAAGAAAAATTCAAGAAGGTCATGAATTGCAAGACCAACAACTCATACATGCAGTTTGAAATAGTAGACCCGAGATCAAAGTTTTCTCCTTAAAACGTCCACCTGGGAAAAAACATTCGTCTAAAGAAAGGCATGTATACATCAAGTTATTCAAAGAATATAAGGACATCTTTGCATGGACATATGAGGAACTCAATACATATGATACAAATATTATACAACATGTCATTCCCATGAAAGATCAAACCAAACCTTTCCAACAAAATTTGAGGAAGATGCACCCTAGTCTTGAACCTCAAGTCAAAGCAGAGCTAAATAATTTGTTGGCGGCCAAAATCATTTTTCTAGTAAGGAATACATAGTGGATATCAAACTTAGTGCTATTAAGGAAAATAAATGGGGATATTAGGCTCTGTGTTGATTTTAGAAATGTAAATAGAGCCTCAGAAAAATACAACTACCATGTTCCTCCCATGGAACAAATTCTACAATGTGTGTCTAGATTGGAAACACTCTCCTTGATAGATGGATTCTTAGGATATAATCAAGTCCTAGTAGCTCATGAAGAAAACATTAAGACAACTTTAAGAACCAAATGGGGAACACATTCCTATAGAAAGATTCTTTTTAGACTGAGAAATGATGGAGCCATGTTTCAACTAGCCATGGACATTGCCTTTAGCGGTCTCTTGGGAGAATGTGTGGTAGTGTACCTAGATGATGTAACCATCTTCTAGAAGAATAAATAGGACCATATATCTCACTTGAAGAAGGTATTTAATAGATGCAGGAGATATGACATATCTATGAACCCCAAGAAATCCATTTTCATTGTAAATGAAGGAAAACTTCTAGGTTTCATCGTCTCCAAACATGTTATGCAGATTGAACCCAACAGGACCGAAGCGATCACTAAGATCCCTCCCTCTCACAAAAAAAACTATATGCATTCGTTCCTCAGAAAGATAAATTTCGTCCGATGATTCATACCCAGTTTTGTAGAGACAGTAAAACCCCTAAAAGTTATGATAAAGAAGAATGTTGAATTTAGTTGGGGATATAAAGAAAAGGAGGATTTCGAAAAAATCAAAGAATATATTAATCAAGCTACGACATTGTTGAGTCCAGATTTTGATCGAGATTTCATTCTCTACATATTTTTCTCCATACTGCATTTGTGATGGTCTTAACATAGTAGAAATTAGAAGGAGATGAGTTTCCTGTGGATTTTATGAGTTCAGGTCTACAAGGAGCTGAGATGAATTATCTTGAAGTTGATAAACAGGAAAATGCGTATTCAAAGCTGTCAAACACTTTCGGCCATTCTTACTCAAATATAAAACTAAGGTAATTGTTCCTTACCCAGCGGTTAGAAACCTCCTGGTACAAAAGGATTTGGAAGAAAAGAGAGAAAATTGGATTACGACTCTACAAGAATATGAATTGGAGATCAAACTTGCCAAGATTGTTAAAGGAAAAGGGCTATGCAAACTTTATTTAAAATTCCCTTGTGTCGAGTCTCATGAAGATGCTCTCATTCAAAATTCTGAGCTATTTGAAAAGGAAGTATGTGACATCCCAGTTGGTTCAGACCCCTAGTCCTACGAAATGAAATATTACCCGATTCATGGATTAAATCCACATTATCTGGACTCTAAGAAGAAAAGGGATTTAAGGCTCAAGTCCACCCAATATCAACTAATACAGGGAATTCTATCCAAAAACAATTATGATGGCATATTTCTTAGATTCTTGGAGAAAAGGGATGCTGAGAAAGTCCTGTCCAAGCTCCATGACAAACCCATATGAGGAAATTATAGTGGGGATACTAATGCACACAAAATACTCATGGTAGGATAATACTAGCCTTCCTTATTTAAAGACGCTCATGCATACGCAAGGAAATACCAGCAGTGCCAAACCTCAGCCAAGAGAGAAATGAAAGCTTCTTTCCCATTATATCCTATCATCATCGAATGCCCCTTCTAACAATGGGGGTTGGATGTTATTGGGGAGATCAATACAAACTCATCACAATTACATAAATACATCTTAATGGCTACTGATTATTTCACTAGATTGATCAAGTCAATCTTTTTGAAAACCATCATAAAAAATCAAGTGATTTCGTTCCTTGAATTGCACATCATTACCAGGTTTGGAATTCCAGACTTTTTAGTTTTTGATAATGAAAAGTATTTTTCTTCTCTTAATCTAACTAATTTATCCCTCGAAAAAAACATCAAGCTTAAGTACTCAACAAATTATTATCCACAAGAAAATGGTCTAGCAAAGTCCACTAATAAGAACCTCATTAAAATCCTCAAGAAGATTGTTAACGATAATCAAATAAATTGGCATATTTTTATTAATAATGATCTTTGGGATGATAGAGTAACTCCCAGGTCATCCATTGGAAACTCCCCCTTTTTCCTGGTTTACAAACAAGAAGCCATAGTTCCAACCCATACTTTCCTACCTGCTTTACAATTGGCCTAATCCATCCAAGATGAAGCCTATCTAGTAATGCAAGAAAGGATAAACATGCTGATAAAACTTGAAGAAGAAAGGGAAAATGCTAAGTTGAACTTGACTCGCACTAAGAAATAGTTAAAAAGTGGTTCAATAAATCAAATGTAGGCAATAAATATTTTCAAGAAGGAGACCTCATTCTCAAGTGGGACAAAGCTAATGAACTAAAAGGAAAACACTCCAAATTCTAGAAACTATGGCTAGGACCCTATCTCATCCACCAAAAAATAGGTCCTAGAACTTTAAGGTTCAAAACATTACAAGGAGATGAGGAGGAACTCCCTGTCAATGGTAAAATACTGAAGAAATACTTCTGCTGATCACCTATGGTGATTTATCTATGTATGTAGTAGTTTTTCAATTGTATTTTTTTATTTTCAATAATTTGACCGTTGTTTGAGTTTATTCCTTTCTTTTTCTTTGCATTTCTAGTTTACAACAACCCCCTCCCACGATATTCTACTTTGGACTAGCCTTTATTTCACAACAAGGACCCAAAACCTTAGGATCTGTGTGAGTGCCTTCTCTAGAAAGTACCTTTCTATTAGTGACCGTTTAACTGATCAAAGATCCAGGTTTATCCTCCTTAGCAAATGGTAGTACATAAAATAGGAACTTGTTCATCTGTACCAAAATAAAATCTTATGACTTTCAAATTCTGTACCCTTTGAAGGTTTCCATATTTTATTCACTCTTATGTGACCACTCTCAGGTCTCATTGATATTCCTTTCAATTTTCCTCAAATATATTGAATTCTTTATCCTCCACATAAATCCAGTGTCCCTGCACGGTATTTCCCAATTTTAAAATGTATCAATGATTCGTGTTACAGACCCATGTGTCTGTAGATCCATCATTGACACATGTTTGTAGATGCAACATTGTTTGAAATTCTGTCTATCTGATAGAGTTGAAGCATTGTCGCAGGAGTGTGAAAATTTCTCGAAGTTCCGAAGCCTGAAACTAATCCTAACCATTGGCACAAAAATCCAGGTGTCAATAAATCTCAGAATCCAGAGATTTGGCACTCAGGAGGAAATGGGTGTGAGTTTGCTTGGGTCGAGAAATCTCGAAGGCCCAAAGGATGAGGTTGATCTCAATCATCCATCTATGAGGACAGGTGGAACGCTAATCATTACCCTTCACAATTTTTCCAGTTCCGCATTCCGGGGGATCTAAGGTGTTTGGTTGTGAAAGGCTCCAAAGCCCAGAGCATGAAGTCAATATCCACCATTGATCTGAGGTGAGCGCTAACCCTCCATGAGTCCAAGGTTATTATATGTTGGAGCAGGTAGAACTCCTGAAGCATGGAGGCCTAAAGTATATGTGAGTCGTAGATCTTGACGCACATTGAGGACCATCAATCCCTCCTTTTGTTCGACTATCCATGAGTTCAATGTTCGGGAGGAATGTCATGTGTTGGTGTTGGATCTCCCAGAGCCTGTGGCTTTGAAGTCCCAAATTCTTCGCCAAGTTGAAATCTAGCCCACGGGTTTCGACCCAAGGTCACATGGAAGACTTCGCTGGAGTATTAGGACCCTCGCGAATGCAGATTTGTACACAGGGAAGAGAGAAAAGGCATGTGGTATAATATTTCAAGGGTTCAATAATAGACCGAGAGCTAATCCATCTCTAAATATGATCGATCCTTTGACCGAGAGGTCATGCGAGCCCCATGAGGTGGTGGGAGTTTGCATCAACAAGTAAACCCATTGGGGCTATGGATGCTCGCAAGTAGTGGGGTCATGCTATTATGATACCGAGGTATATTTTTCAAGGCTATAGATGCTTGCTGGAAGTGAAGCAATGGCGGGAAAGAGAGGTAAAGGAAACACTTTGGTTTACAACAGTTGACTTAATGTTTCTTTGTGGTGTCACTCTCACAATTTAATTTTTTATTTGTGAAGTTTCCCAAAAATGATCACTCAAATTATGTGTAATATCATTGATAACATGTTTTTCTTTAAGGCTTACATACAAACCATTTAATGTGGGGTCCTTAAGATGAGTGATGAATGGACTTTCAAAAGGTAAATTTTGCTCCTATCTAATTAAAGTCGCTCTTTCGTTTTGGAGCCCAGAGATAAATGGTTCTTCCTAGTAAGTCACCATTTGTTGTGGGTCATTTCACAACAACACCCCCATATTTTAAATTTTATGGGGCATGTTGGTCCTAAAGTCTGCATCTGACTGCTAAAGGGAAAATCTAGGCCACCTCAAGTTTTGGGATGATTAATCTTTTGATAATTTGTTTATTTATTTATTTTTGGGTTAGTTTGAGGGTTCGTTTTACCAAGACAAGAGCATGGTTGGGTTGGAAAAATGATATGGATGAGGTTCCTCCTTGGATGGTGGAACACTAATGAAAGACAAGGGAAATAATAGAAGACAAAGGGAAACAACAAATTACTCAATGAATAATCTGCCGCGAGAAGTTCAATACTTAAAATATTATTTCAAGACATTAAACATGTATAAAAAATGCAATTGATCCCACAAGTTGCACTAAAAAAAAATATTCACCAAGCAATAGCTATTTTCATAGGTTGGATATCAATAAAGACAAGCTAGATAGTAGCCGAAGGAAATGAAATGTACTTTGCACAAATCAAAACTGCATTCAAGATAAGATAAAAACACATGAAGATTTGAACGAAACACTGTCATCAAGAGTATATTCACTAGGTAGAGAGATTTAATCCATGCATAGAATGGGTCCAACCAGTCTGATGTATTGCTATACTTTCCCAAAAATTGAGCCCACAAAACATACAAAAACTGCATATTTATTAGAGTTGCAGAGGATCTCGTTCATCTGGGACTGAGACTTAACTCTACATTAAAAATTGTAGAATGACTAATTAACTTTGACTAAAAAAATACTTTAGTACAACAATGTATACTTCACACTTGACTAAATAAAAAAGAGTGGCTCTTATCACACATAAAAGACCACTTATTATGCTTTAAACTAAACAGAGTCTGAACTGAATAATTGAAAACGGACACTAGCGATGAAACTGGACTGATGCGAGTGCTAGAAGGAACTGAGACTGTGGAAGAAACTGATTTGAAGTGACAGAGCTGAGTTCTGCATCGATCATGGTGTGCACGCACGCTGTTGGAGGCCACTGGAGACAACTAGATGTGCGGCGTGAAAATCTCCCAGAGTGACGTGGTGACCTGACGTCATATAAGCATGTGATTGTGGAAGTTGTCGAGGGTGGGTTGGATCCACACCGCTTCGACTCCCGCAATCCACCACCAAATTCCACATACCTCATAAGCTATACCATGGTTTCAATTGTGGGACCGCTCTGGAAAGTTAATGTTCGAGCATTTTCTGTCCTCGCAATGAAGTGTGGTCATCGATTGTGTTGCAATCTATGACCCGAGTGACCCTACTACTTTAGCGCCCCTGCTAAAATTCTATCCGTTTGCCATATTAGAACTCCCCTATCTAATTTAGTGATGGCACCAATTTATTAGAGCTTAGGAGATTTTGAACGTAGAGCATGAATATCTCCCGAAGTGACCTTTTCCCGAAGTGACGTGGCAATCTCTCGTCACTTCGACACTTGAGAGTTCGGGAGATTTTAGATGCAAAGTTTGTATAACTCCCAGAGTAGTATGGGCTCGAAGTGATGTGGTGATCTGAAATGAATGCCATGTGTCCTGATGTATGAGTGCCATGTGTCTCAGGAGAATGAGTGCCATGTGTCTCTGGGACTTCAGGCTTCAGAAGTTTAGACGCTGAAGGTCTCAATTTGTCCAAATGGCCGAATAATGGAATTATTTCAAAGATCTATGGCCCTCGTTGATTTGATATCAATGGTCCATAATTACTTCAGGACTTTGGGTGTTCGGGTGATATTCCTTTCTTACATGTTGCAGAGATCAACAACTCTTGTTGATTTGAGATCAATAGTCCAAAATTACTTTGGGAGTTTGGGCTTCGGGCCTTTTCAATGCATAGTTATTACAATCCTTCAGAATGTTGTATCTCCAAAGTGAGAGATCTGCCTCCATGTGTCCTCTTGTTTTGGACAACCGAGATTCACTTCGGGAGTTTGGGCTTTGGGAGTTTTCTTCTGCTTGCTTGCGCAATCCTCCGAAGTGCCGTATTTCCGAAGTGTTAGATCTTCCTGCACGTGGCCTCTTGATTGATGGTCCAGATGAAATTCAGGCTTTGGGCCTTCGAGAGTCCTTTACTCACTGAACTTCTTCTTGTTTCCTCCCAGAGTACGATATATCCTGACATGTGTCCCTTGCTTGAATATCAACGACCATGAGTGATTGCAGAGACTCAACTCGCCCACTCTTTAATTTCCTTCCTGATCTCCGCAATGAAAAGATGCTTGCTTGTAGCGGGATTGATATGCACCGTTGATCTGTTGATCTAGCAAGATCAATGATCCTGAATGATTGTGGGCTTACAACTTGTAGAAAATTTAGTTTTCTTCTCGATCCTTGCAATGCCTCCCCATCATCAATCTCTCTCCAATGAGATCTGACAGTCGTGACTTAATATTTCCTTGATCTGATGGCTAAAAATTGAACCCATTTTTTTTCTTGTATTTCAATCCCAAATTGGACTTCTATGAATGATGCATTTTTTCTCATGGTTGCTTACTGTGCATACAAAGGAATTGGCATATGTGGATGTCTCCAGTGCACAGGGAAGGCTTGGTGGGCTTGCTGCATGTTCAATTAGTGGCAAACATGATGAAAAGTATTTCAAACTCAAACTAGACATGGAATTACCTTTCAAGGAAAACATAAATAATTCAGCGCAAAGAATCATTCAAACAATCCAATAGAAAAACCAAGTCATTGAATAGATGGGAAACTGACTTTATCAACAAGAAGAGGAAAAATTCGACGAAGGCATAGGGAAATGAGAGAGGAGAGGTAGGGGTGCACACATAGGTTATCATAAGGCCCTATAATATTTTTCTTTGTTTATTTTATGCCTATATTTTATCCTACAAGAACTGCATCCTTACTTCTCTAACACAACCCAAGCTTAACTCAAATCTGTTTCGAGATCGCATTCATCGGAGTCCCCTTTCAATGCATTATTTTAAACTATGATCACTCTGGCTCTTACATTGTTTTCTTTTATGGAGCCCCAAATTTCGTGATGACCTATCAAACGACCACCTCCCCAAGTGGCATCCCAAGATTGGACTGTTGAATTCCTGTTTTATCATTCTCCAATGATTTTTTTTATTTCTTTCAGGACATAAAAATGTTTTTAATGTATCGAAAGAATATTTCCTTCCATACTGTTCTTTTCGGGATCCTTTTTAAACATCTTCTTCTTACACTCCAAAAATAAAACTCCGATGGCCTCTCGACCCTTCTCATGCGTGTCCCTCACTCCTCCTAGGCCAAAAGAATATTCTTCGATATCGTTGTCGTCAGAGATAAAAAATTTCTACATCCTTCAAACCTTCGACATCCATGTCCCGAAATCATAAAGCACATAGTGTAGTGCGCCCTTCCAAAAAAAATTGAATATTCCATCGATACCTTCCCCTCGGGTTTTAGTTTTTCCCTCATCCTGATTTACCCTGATGCTAGTACGCCGACGTATCCCACCTATTTTCGTATAACTATTTATCGGTTGACATTTTAGGCCCACCCACTCGTATGAATAAGCCATCTTTTTATATGTTTGCTTATATGATAGACACCATTTGTTTCTTGGTACAATTTCCCAAATTGAGATGGAATTGGGACCAAAGTTAGGCCCCCATTCATGTTTATTGCTCCCAATTATGGATCATAAATTTCAAACAACATTTTTATGAGATTTGAAATTTATTCCTTGCCCCTCTGCATTCCGTCCTTTTCAGCTTCCCCAGACACAAGATATCCTTTGAGTATAGAAATGGGATGAAATGGGTGGTTGTGTTGATGGGTCCTAGATCCCTTTAACTCAACATCATGAACCAAACCCACCACCGAGGCCCAATTAGACTCTGCAACGTTTAATGGTGGAATGTTTCTCCAAGTCTTGTGATTCGACCAAAATAATCGATGGGCTTTACGTTTTCTTGTGAAGGTTCTCTCCTTCGGTTCAGGCGTTCTCTTTTATTTTTATTTTCTCTTAGGCAAGATTGATATAAGGTAAAGACAGTATAAATCAACTTTAGGTGACAAAGTGGGAAAAAACTGAACTACTGGAGAAGAGGCTAAGCTTGGGATAACCCGTTACTCAAGCATGTAGATAATGATCATCTACCATATGCCTAGTACTAATACGTTAACCATGTGAGTAGTCCAATTTCTGACTGAGATACAAATTATCAAAAGAAAACATGCATGTGATAAACAATGGCTAGTAAAATAATTCACTCAACTCTAATAATCTATCACATAATAACACAAAGATTCATTTTCATAATTAAAGAAATAACTGTAAACAATTGCATTAGATAACTTATCAATATATTTAGTAGCTCTTACTCGTTTCTGCATACATTCATGAGACGAGATAGGAAGTAGTTCTTCTCCACATCCCAATCATACACACATTTGATGAAAACATACACTTGTCTCTGGTCCAGAAGGACTTCTCAACTAAAGGCAGCTCCAAAATAATTCTTAACAAAACCAAAAATGAGAGTTTCTTGAAACAACCATTGACCCTTGACTAATTGGTTGATGCTCTTATTTATAACATAAAATTAACTGAAAATAACAGCTAAAGTGCAGATAATTAAAACAAAATTTTCCACGTGGCGTTCTCTCTTATCAGTTTGTCTAAGAGTCATATCAAGATATCACTTTAAAGGGTGACTCTTCTCATACTTTGCCCACTTGATGAACAACTCCTCGTAGGTGTTGGCGTATGGGAATCTATGCTGTTCTATTGGGGCCGCCTAAATCTCTCTTATCTCTATTGCATGTGACCAATACTTGACTAGAATGGCACTTGTCTGTTACAGCATAGCCTGAGCTTTGATTAGGTGTTCCATAAATTGTTGCACTTGACATGGCGCTGTGTTTGTCACCTTTGCTAGTTCTTCGACCCATGATGAATATTGCTCGGTGTGCGATTTGATTATGTCGTGCAATTCGACGAAGTTGTCGGGCATGCCAAACTTGGGGAGTCCAATCTCTTTCATCACCCGATTAATCTTGACCCAGTGTTTCTTGCACCTGGCCCATTTCTCTTGGATTTCTCGGTGAGGTTCCTGAGCCATTTTTTCCCAATACTCGGCCGATTTACTTATGCAATCAAGACTTATTTCATTCAACACCTGAATGTCGTGTTCTTATGTATCTCAGCCATGTTGGACTGCAACAATGTAGTTGACTCTCTCTACGGCTTGCTGCGCTTTCTTGTACCACCGCTCCATATATTTTCATGTTGCAAGTGCCATGAGGGTGTCTTTCTGGAGCTTGACTATCCTTGTAGTGAATAGGTGCTGCTCGTCTTTGAAATTTCTCTAGGCCTCCTTGAATTCATTCCTTAGATACACCATGACCTACATGGTGTCTTGGTAATACTTCACCAAGTGGCACAAATGTTCTAGTTCCTTCAGGGCGGTGACCAACTCCTTTTCATCTCTTTTAGATCTGTCTAGAGTGGCATCTGTGATTGCCATCCCTGCACCGATGAGTTCATATGTTTTAGCATGCTCTGTGTTGATTAGATGTTCCTCCGTAGTGATTAGAATGGAGCGATCTAATGTGATCCTCCTTTTCTTGGTGGTTCTCTAGACGATATCCTTCATTTTTCGATCATAAGCTATAACATGTATGTCGACTACTTCATCCATGGGTTTGGGAATATGTTGATCCCCCCATGTGAGTGTATTCCCCAGACTTTTGGTGGTGTATACTTGTTCAATATTGGGTTGTTGAACCTTCTCATTGTGATCCGAAGGCCCGGCTTCTGTCTGTCGCTCATCGGGGGTCTGAGTATAGTGAAATAGAGGTGTCGGGGATAGACTTGGTACTTACTTGTTCATCGGCCATTGAAACACTGATTTCTTGCCGTGGGGCTCCTTCCTTTGGATTGCCTAACCCCGGATCATCTTTCAGACTATCTGCTTGGGTCTCTAGTGCATCGGGCAGTTTAGCGTGTAGGAAACTCTCGAATTCCTTGTCTTTTTGTGGGACCTCCTGGATTTGGACATCGGGAACAAGAGAATATGTCTTCTTGGGTCCCTTTTCTTCTTCGGTATGCATAGGGGTCCTAAGAGATACCTATGGGCTTTCATCATCGTCATATATATTTATCAACTCACTTAAGGGGTTTGATGCACCGATCCACTACAATGCTTCGACGGTCTCTGGCTAAGACGAAACACCTATCGGTGATCCGGCTGGTGGTGTTGTGAATTCAGGGTCATCTAACCCGATAATTTCATCAAGGTCTATGAATTTAGGGCCGCTTGGGCCCACTTGGCTTCTGTCTGGGTTATCGACAGGGGATCCTATCATTTCTAAGATGTATGGATCATCGTGCAGCCAATCAATTACTTGCTGCACCTGCTCCAACATGGACAACCCCCTTTCCCTAGTGGCTTGTGCCATAGGGAAAACTCTTTCTTGAGTTGGAGCTACCAAGGGAGTTCCTGCTGCCTTGACTGCTATCATTTCTTCTCTGGCCCTGAGGGCCCCTTGAGTCGATTGTTCTAGGATTGTTTCATGTTCATCCAGTCTCATGGCTTTGAACCTGGTCATCTTTGGGTCGGCCATCATT
Organism: Picea sitchensis; assembly: GCA_010110895.2. NCBI lineage: Eukaryota > Viridiplantae > Streptophyta > Pinopsida > Pinales > Pinaceae > Picea > Picea sitchensis. The sequence continues at coordinate 313,444 of SNQJ01S0002553.1, read as the reverse complement.
GCCAGCACTTTGTCCCAATCTTGGGCATTCTCGGCGAATACCTCATCCTCGAATTTGTCATGGGCATATGGCCAGTAGGACGACACTTGAGACACATGTTTCAAGACCAAAATCCTGGGGTAATGTTTGTGGAAATGACCAATTTGGAATCAGAATTCCAATTGGCTTAGTCTTTCTTGCTTGGCTTGAGTGGTTTCCTTCACCATGTAGAAGCCTACATGGAAACCATAAGGTATAAATGCCCGCTTCTTATATTTCACCAGAGTAGCGTTGTAACCTTGCAGGATGGTCTGGTAGCAAATTTCCCCCACAACAAGCTAGTCGGGGACATGCACAGGTAAAATATGGGGTGCTTCGGTGGCCCCAAAAACCCTGATATAGGTATCGTTCTCATCCAGATACCAGTGGTCGACCTTTTCTATCATCTTTTTCGCCGCAGCCAATAACCTTGGACACTCTTTCTTGAAAAGAATGAAATGAATGCGAGCGATGAATTCATCACATATGAGGGAGTAGTATTTTTTGTACCTATTTTCCCATAAGATGCTAAAATATACATGGACCGGGAGTTCTGAGACGTGCCAGCTCAAGTTCATTCCGGTAAAAACATTTTTGGTGCAAATGACGTCGAATAAATAAGAAGCCATGTAAAAGGATGGAGTCTC
>SNQJ01S0002553.1:294693-312756 GCA_010110895.2 Picea sitchensis | reverse complement strand
GCTCAATTTCTTGGAAATGATGGCACCCTAGTTAAAACATCTTCCAGAAATGGCTACAGTGTAAGCTAGAGGCATCTAAGCCTCTAAAAACTTGGAACAATATTTCTCCCCATACAACCGACAGATGAGGGCCATTAGATAGATATATGACTCCCTTAAGTTGGCCGTTTGGTACTTGCCGGAGGTCCAATTGGTGTATTTATTATCCTCTCTCCACCATGAAGACATCACCTGGCCAGTGTCATGGTGCTCATAAAATTTGACGATGAAATCTGTGTTTAGTCATTCTTTCTGGTCTCTAAGTTTGTAATAATTCTGCACCTCTACCGGAAGGAAAATCCCGACACACTCGCCATTATCATCATTGATCATGCAATTTTGTGTGTCTGTGTGGATGATGAGCCATTGCAACAATTATATATAGGGGAACACTGGGGTTTGGTTAGATACCATGTGTAGGTACGACTGTTGGATGTTCAGGAAAACTTCATCGTCGAGATTTCTCATGTCGGGGTTGCTGTGTGGGATATATTCTAGGAATACTTCCCGGCTGATCTTCTTGAATATTTATCCCCAATGTGGGAGTACCACCTTGTCCCCTGTGTTTTCCTCTGTGTCTCCAAAGGCTGGAGGTCGAGCGAAATCCTTCTTGGTAGATGTCTCGATGACTGGTTCCGACCTTGGGGAAAATTCCAACTGTTTTACAGCCGCTGGGGAAGAGCCTTCTCCCACCTATGGTTCCTTTAGCTTCGCCCCCCTTGACGATCGCCTAGTGTTCGAATTTATTGGAGGCATCATTCATACACTCGAAATAAAGTATTTCAAAGACCACGTTCAGAGTGATATTGGATAAAAATGTAAATATGAAGTAAAAACACAGAAAATCCAAACTCGTACATACCTGTAACTCTTTCTAAACTTTGTAGTTTGATACTGATGGNGATTGTCTCATTCCTATTTGATGCTCTAAATATCCTTTGCACACAGAATTGATGCAGGAGCATCCCTCCATGTCAGCAAAATGTGCTAGCAAGCCAACATATAGACGCTCATTGGAAAAAGGGAGAGACATTGAACCTTGCATTTTTAAATTCGAGATCTTATCCCATGGTTATTTGCATTGTAAGGTTGTAATAACCAAGACATGCCTTTGTACATGTAGTGGATAGATCACATTAAATGGTTTATTTTAAAGCAATTCTTGGTTTGAGTCAGACTGGACATTTCATTTATGTAATGAAGTTGTAGGAGTATGGTGTCGTAGCTGAGATAGTAATGGCACTAAGGTGGTGAATAGGATTAAGCTCGTAGATCCCTCTTTTGTAAAAGAGAGAGACAGAGAGAGAGAGATATTTGTAGAGAGGTATCGGTAGATTAGCCTTAGGAGGTCTTAGAAATTCTTAGGAGAGCTTGAGAGAACTGGGACTCTGTTACAGTCCAATGTTTGTAAAGATCTATATAGACACACAGAGATAATAGAAAATCCATTTTTCCTGCATATCGTGTGTTTATGAATTTTTATGCTTTATACGTTTTATGCATTTTTGTGTTTGAATACGCAGATTGATGAAGTATTCAATGAGTTTCAATTGTTTCTCTCAGTTGAGTTCTAGGAGTGCAAGGTGTGCACACAATATGCAAAGGGTACGTTGACAGAGGTGAGGTAACCTTAGGGAAGCTCAGGAGATATAGTGTTGAAACTTCATCAACCGAGTGCAAGGTGTGCACAGAAGGAAGAAATCTGTGTTGACTTCGGAGGGAAACAAAGTTACTGAACACTCTGTGAGGAAAATCTTTACAAGGTGTGCATCGAGCTAGGAGAATGCTAGGAGGGTGAGAAGAATTTCTCTTAAATAAATCCTTAGGATATGAGTTTGACGAAATCCCAGAAACCTAAGGAGTGCGTGGGAGATCAAAGTCTTTGAGGAGACCAAGCTCAGAAGTGGTAATGCATAGAGTGCATAGGAGAAGGACTTGTTCCAAGTCCAAAAATCTCAGAAGAGATAACGCTGCAAGAGCGAAGCGAGAACCAAGGGTTGGGTTCGCAAGAGAAAGTTCAAAAGCCAAAATATTTGAACACTTACAAAATATTCCGAGTCAGGAGAAGTCTAAAGCTTAGGAGGAGGAGCAACAACGACTACCGGATTGGTTGTAAGGAGAATTTTCATCCATTGGATCAGTGCCTAGCGAACAAGGTTAGCGTAGGAAAAGAGTACATATCTCATCCATTGGATCTGAGTGCAGAGGATCAACCATTTTTGGATTTGGGAAGAAGTGCACGAGCTTTAATGCTTCATGTACACACAGAAGAGCGGACGTGTTAAAGAGGTGAAGTCTTGAAAACCATTTGGGACCATCCATCCACTAGAAGGACATGTGGCGGAAATCTATTGATTTTGGGTGGAAATGCTCTGGGTGAAATGAGCATATAGAGAAGTTGAAACTACCGAATTGTTAAGCCCAAAGAGAATCCGAGTCGTCAGATATAGAAAGGGGACAAGTGGAGAAAGATCGTGGATTCAGGGTGAGGTCACTCTAGGAGAACATGAGGGAGAGATGTTTGACATCACCAAAGCTCGAACAACTGAAGCAAATGATTGTCGTCGATTTGGAAGGGACAGGTGTCACCAGATTGTGGACTTCGGAGGATTGCACTATGGGGTTTTTATGGAAAGAAGTTTCAGAAAGTTCTGAAGCACTGGAACCTAAAGAATTTAGGGTTGTAGATCCCAGATGAAGAACGCAAATCATTGATCTGTGAAAGGGCATGTGGAGGAAAAAAACTCACTCAGTTGAACAACCATTGGATCAAGGAGGATAGGTGTTAGAGGATCCGACACTCTGGAAGATTTCACTTCGGATATTTGTGGTTGTTGAAATTTGAGAACGCCGAAGGCAAAAAATCCAAAGCGATGTGAACAATCGATGTGAAGGAGGGCATGTGGCACCAGATCTAGAGCTCCGGAGGAAAGTGAAGGAAGGACGGGTCTGAAGACCCGGAGAAGATCTCGATCATTGATTGAGGAAGGAGTTGTAGGATCATTGATCTGGTCAAGGAGGCCAAAGTCCCGAAGCATGAACAAGATCGTCGATTGGGAAGGAGACATGTCAAAATATCTTCCACTGCAGAAGATAACCAATTAGCAGGGGAAAGGACTTGATAATCAAGATTCCCGAGGGCTGAACTCACGGAGGAGATCCTGGCCATAGATTCAAGGAGGTAGATGGCAACAGATATTCCACTCTGGGATATTTCCATATAGAGGAGAGAGGAGTTTTGAGAGTTGAATCTTCCGAAGCCTGAAAGGTGGAGTCAACAACAATCATTGATCTAGAGGGGAGTTACGTGGCGACAGATCATGGTGATCTGAGATCGCTCGTAGATGGCAAGAAGAGAGATTTGATAGAATTCATTGGTCATGAGGCAGTTCCAAGAGGTAGGATATCAATGGACGAGAAGGATTGCGGGGTCAGAACTTGCACAGAGGATAATTATTTTGGAGCAGGCTGCAATTGGAACCACAATATTCACAAAGGGACATGTGGTAGCACGAGGAGGATTGCTGGGTGAAAAGTGGGTTGGTTTGAAACCACTCTTTCCCATGCCTGCAATTGTGCATTAGCACAAGGGCATGACCCGAGGTTGTATGAAGAAGGGGCTAGTGAAAAGGAGCTAGCACCCACAAACTGAAGAGCGCCAGAATGCGCAGATAGAGGGTGCGAGTGTCACAGAACCTGCGCCAAAAGGAGAAAAGGGGCATGTTCATATTTGACTTGGGTTCAATCAGGAGCCTGAAGAGTTGATCCGATTCAACAATTGGAACGATCCAGAGACCGAGAGGTCGCAGAACCCCTAGGAGGGGAGGGGGGCTGCATCAGGTGGTATCAGAGAATAGATTGTTTATTTCTATAGCAGAGAGCATAGAAAAGATATACTCTGATACCAGGTGGTATTAGAGCTTGATTTTGGTCTGTAGACTTGAGGTGAAAGAGAAGGAGGAGAAGACAAATTTTTTTTTGCAGGCATCAGACAAAAAAGAGGTGAAAGGAAAACATGGTACTAATGCTCTGTGAGAAGGTTGGTTCTTGGACGCAGCAACAACAAAAATTTAAACAACCAGGTGAACTATGAGAGAAGATGGATATCCTCACATATGTAGAGTGATCCATAGTCTTTCTAGGAGGGTAGGTAGAAGGTGGAAATGGCTACTGAAGGCCATGGATTTGGTTGAAGAGAAGGACACCAACAGAAGAACAATCCAGAGATGGATCTGGAGTTCAATCAAATAAGAGCACAAATGGATAAGCTTACATTTAAAATGCACTAGGATGCAAAAGTACATTGGGTGTATGAGTGGCCCATGAAGAGGAAAGTGAAATGGCCAGTTAAGGGATTATTAGCCAGAGAAAAATAAAGGCCATTGAGAGAGTGGCCGAGGCATGCTAAAAACCTAGTGACACAGAGGAGGAACTGATTCACATCTGCGAACTAGAGGTTGGGAGACACCTTAGTGATGAGGAGGAGGTGAGATCAGATGAAGATCTCATAAACTACCAGGTAGGCAGAAATGGACTTTCAAGTTGCCAGGTGGGAAATGGAGAGAGATCGGGTGGAGGTATCGTATACTTCCAGAGGAGCAGTGATGAAAGTTCAATTTTCCTAGTGGGAAATGAGATGGGATCGGTTGATCTCATAGACTGCTAGGTGGGTAGTAGAGAATTCCCAAATTTCCAGATGGGAAGGGAGAAGGAGATGAGACTAGCGGAAAATCTCAGGAGCTCAGAAGTGAGTTCAGGTCAACAAGGAGTGCTAACGAATGAATATTCATGTGGTTTTGTAGACAATGTGAATGAAGATGATGACAATTTAAAAACTTTTACCATATAGGAAGAAGATTAGAGGAGCATTCTGATTATTGGAGAGATCAAGATATTCCTACCAAACAACCAAGTGAAGGTCAATGCACATGATGAAAGTGCAGCAGAAGAAGAAGTACAACTAGTAGAAACTGTCGAAGAGGAAGAAATGAAGCAGACACTGATGTCTACCCCAACAGAAGGAGAGGAGAATTCAGAAGAATGGCTCAAATTTTTCAGCCAGGAAGATGAAACATAGATGATTGCAACACTGGAGCCTGCAACAAAAGAGGAAACAGATAGCATGGATTTTTCTGAACTGTATGAGGATTTGGAATCCCCAGAGAGAAGGGTAATGGTGCAAAGCTTGCACATTTGATAGGTCAAGTTGGAAGCAGATAGAGGAGCATACCATCCATAGGAATGATTCAAGGGAGTTGGAGATATGCCAACACAAGAGGAGATGACATAAGCTAATCTGTCAGAGGAGAAAACTAAACAACAACTTGGCAATAATACTGTAGAACTGGAATCTGCAGCAGAGTGGAAAATTAGTGAAACAAGGGGAAATAAAGATAGCATGGGGGATCAAGTAGATCCGCCCACTGATAATCATGGAGAGAAGGAAGTGTAGTAGAGAAGACTCTATAAGAAGAGCTAGCCACTGGATCAGCTGGTAGAGTGATAGAGGAGATCAGAAAGCTAATGTTGAGGTTAGCAGAAGCAATTAGCAAATGAAAGTTGAACAGAGGAGAACTTGCAACAACAACAGAGAAGAAGAAGAAGAAGAAGCAGTAGTAGCAGCATAGCTGGAGAGGAGCAAGAGGACAACTCCAAGGGAGAGTTTGGGATCCAGGAGGGTTTCAACATTGGAGAAGAGGAGCTCATGAGTCAGAGCTCATGATTTCCCCAGCAATGGAGTATGATGCAGGAGAATCCCTTCACATCAGCAAAATGTGCCAGCAAGCCAATGCATAGACGCTCATTGGAAAAAGGGAGAGGCATTGACCTTCTCATTTTTAAAATCGAAATCTTATCCCATGGGGATTTGCGTTGTAAGGTTGTATGAACCAAGCCATGCCTTTGTATAGGTAGTGGATAGATCACCTTAAATGGTTGATTATAAACAAAGTCTTGGTCTAATTCAAACTGGACATTTCATTTATGTAATGAAGCCATAGGAGTATGGTGTTGTAGCTGAGATAGTAATGGCACTAAGACAATGAAGAGGATTATGCTCGTAGAGCCCTCTTTTGTAAAAGAGAGAGACAAAGAGAGAGAGATATTTGTAGAGAGTTCTGGGTAGAGAGACCTTAGGAGGTCTTAGAAATTCTTAGGAGATCTTGAGAGAACTGGGACTCTATTAGAATCCAGTTTTTGTAAACATATGTATAGACACACAGAGATAATATAAAAATAGTTTTTCCTACATATCATGTGTTTATGTATTTGTATGATTTATATGTTTTATGATTTTTCATGTTTGAATATGTAGATTGATGAAGTATTGAATGTGTTTCAATTGTTTCTCTCATTTGAGTTCCAGGAGTGCAAGGTGTGCATACAATCCGCAAAGGGTACGTTGATAGAGGTGAGGTAACCTCAGGGAATCTCATGAGAGATAACATTGAACCTTCATCAACCGAGTGAAATGTGTGCACAAAAGGAAGAAATCTGTGTTGAGTTTGGAGGGAAACAGAGTTACTAAACAATCTATGAGGAAAATATCTGCAAGGTTTGCATCAAGCCAGGAGAATGCTAGGAGGGCAAGAATAATTTCTTTTAAAGAAATCCTTCGGATCTGAGTTTTACGAAATCCTAGAAATGAAAGGAGTGCATGGGAGATCAAAGTCTTTGAGGATACCAAGATTAGAAGGGGTAACGCATAGACTGTGTAGGAGAAGGACTTGCTCCAAGTCCAAAAATCTTAGAAGATATAATGTTGCAAGAGCGAAGCGAGACCCAAGGGTCGGGTTCCCAGGAGAAAGTTCAAAAGCTGAAAGCTTTGAACACTTACAAAATATTTCAAGTCGGGAGAAGTCTAAAGCTCAGGAGGAAGAGATACAACAACCTTTGGATTGGTTTTAAGGAGAAGTCTGATCCATTGGATCAATTCCTAGCGAACACAGATAGCGCAGGAAAAGAGAACAGATCTCATCCATTGGATCTGAGCGTAGAGGATCAACCATCATAGGATCCAGGAAGAAGTGCATGAGATTTAACACTTCATGTACACACAGAAGAGTGGATTTGTTAAAGAGGTGAAGTCCTGAAAACCATTTGGGACCATCCATCCAATGGAAGGAAACGTGGCATAAATCTATCAATTTCGGGTGGAAACGCTCCAGGAGAGATTAGCGTATAGAGAATTTGAACCTGCCGAATCGTGAAGCCCGAAGATAATCTGAGTTGTCAGATCTAGAAAGGGGATGCATGGTGAAATATCGTGGATTCTAGGTGAAGTCACTTCAAGAGAATGTGAGGGAGAGAGGTTTTACATCACCAAAGACGGAACAACCGAAGCAAATGATACCTTCGATATGGAAGGGACAGGTGTCACCAGATCTTGGACTTCAGAGGATTGCACTCCAGGGTTTTTATGGAAAGAATTTTTAGAAAGTTCTGAAGCGCTGGAGCCCAAATAATTAAGGGCTGTAGATCCCAGAGGAAGAAAGCAGATCGTTGATCTGTGAAAGCGAATGTGGAGGACGAAAACTCACTTTGTTGAAAAACCATTGGATCAAGGAGGACAGGTGTCAGAGGATATGGCACTCTGGAAGATTTCACTTCAAATATTTGTGGTTGTTGAAATTTGAGAACACCAAAGGATGAAAATCCGAAGCGATGTGAACCGTCGATGTGAAGGAGGACATGCAATGCTAGATTTATAGCTCCGGAAGAAAACATAGGAAGGATAGGTCCGAAGACCCATAGAATATCTCGGTCATTGATCGAGGAAGGAGTCGTAGGATCATTGATTTGGTCAAGGAGGCCAAAATCCCAATGCAGGAAAAAGACCATTGATTGGGAAGGATATGTGTCAACAGATATTCCACTCAAGAAGATAACCAGTTAGTAGGGGTGAGGACATGAGAATCAAGATTCCCAAAGGCCAGATTCACGAAGGAGATCCTAGCTGTAGATTCAAGGAGGCAGATGACAACATATGTTCCACTATGGGATATTTCCGTATAGAGGAGAGATGATTTTTGAGAGTTGAAACTCTCGAAGCCCGAAAGGTGAAATCAATGACAACCATTGACCTAGAGGGGAGTTACGTGGCGACAGATCATGGTGATCTGAGATCACATGTAGATGGTAGAAAGAGATATTTGATAGCATCCATTGGTCACGAGGCAGCGCCGAGAGGCAGGAGATCGACGGACGGGAAGGATTGCAGGGAAAAAAATTGCATGGAGGATAATTATTTTAGAGCAGGCTGCAATTGAAACCATGATATTTGCAAAGGGATACGTGGCAACACGAGGAGGATTGTGGGGAAAAAAGTGGGTTGGTTTGAAACCACTCTTTCCCACACTTGCAATCACGCGTTAGCAAAAGGGCACAACCCAAGGTCATATGAAGAAGGGGCTAGTGAAAAGGAGCTAGGACCCACAAACTGAAGAGTGCCAGAATGCACAAACAAAGGGTGTGGGTGTCACTGGACCTACGTTGAAAGGAGAAAAGGGGCCTATGCATATTTGACTTGGGTTCGATTAGGATCCCGAAGAGTCGATCTGAATCAACAATTGGAATGATCTAGAGACTGGGAGGTTGTAGAACCCCTAGGAGGGGAGGGGGGCTGCATCAAGAATGATCATTTTTACAATGGCCCAAGAATATTTAATGAGAAATAACTTACTGGTCATATCAACCAATTAATTCGGGTGATGAGTGAAATTCAAACAAATCTACCACCGAATCTCTGCAATTTAATTCATCGTGGGTTGACGGTGGAGGCGCGGAGTGTGATGTGTTCTATCGGTAAATTCAAACGTTCCTTTAGATTCATGCACGAATTAGAAACTAATGCAAGATTTGGAATTAATTAGTCCCTTAAATTCTTTAGATATTTCAACGTATCTAGCGCTAAAATGTCCCATCGTGTCGCTTTCCTAGTGGGTGGATCGGGGGTCAGCAATGTGTTACAATTTTTTTTTCGATGATTCTCTTCTGTGAAAAACCTCCAACGCCGGTCGATTTCCTCGTACGTTGTTGACGTGGTGAACCTGGCTTGGAACATGTGGCAAATGGAAGCTGGTGACTTAACTTGTGAGTACTAGTCGGAGCCAAACCTTTCTTCAAGTTGTGCGTTCTTAAACTAATCCTGGGATCACTGATGCCGAAAAGGTATAGGGATTCAACGATCAGGGGAAAACCTATTGCATAGTTTCCTTTGTGTTAGCGTCCTCAAAACTCTCGATGTCGAAACATTTCAGAAGTCGACGATCAGAGAAAAACTTTAGAAAACAAAATGCATTTCGTAATTGACCTAGCTGCAACAAAAATCATAAAAATATGCACGTAAAACATGATATATATATATATATATATTACTGGAAATATTGTTTTAGGGCTTGGCCATTCACTGGGAGGGCATCTGGTTCCCCCCTTAGATTCTGTAACCGATAAGTGCCTGCCCCAATCTTCTCAGCATCCTGGAAAGGTTTGAGCCAAAGATTTTGGAACTTAGAATGTTTGCATTTAGGCTCATTTGCTCTGTCCCACTTCAGGACTGGGTCTCCTACTTCAAAATTCTTCTCTTTAGCCTTATGCTTGTCAAACCATCTCTTAACTATCTGTTGGTGGGCTATGAAATTTGACTTAGCTTTCTCCCTTTCTTCTTCTAACATGAGCATTGTGTCAATTCTTTTTTGCATAAATGATGAGGGCTTCTCTATGGAATCTTGGGCAAGTTGAAGAGATGGGAGGTATACACCGTTTGGGAGAATGGATTCCTGTCTATATACTAGAAAGTATGGGGAATTCCCTATAGCTTCCTTGGGTGTAACTCTATCTGCCCATAAAGGGTTATGGAGTAGATTATGCCAATTCCTTTGTTTGTCTGCAACCGTTTTCTTCAATATCATCACTAGGTTCTTATTAGTTGATTCTGCCACTTCGTTTCCCTGTGGATAATAATTTGTAGAGTATCTACTTATGATTCCTTTGTTAAGGAAAAAATATGTTAATAAGGTGGAAGAAAAATAAGCTGCATTATAAAAAACAAGAACATAAGGGACACTGAACCTTGTGATTAGTTGTTGTTCTATGAATTGTATTACCAACTTCTCATTTACATGAGTCAGAGGGATGGCCTCTGCCCATTTTGTGAAGCAATCGATGGCAGTAAGTATGTACTTATGCTTTTTTGAAGAGCTTGGTGTAATTTCTCCTATGATATCTAACCCCCATTGCTCAAAAGGCGTAGAGACGGTCACCGGTTGGAGTGGGACTGTTGCTCTTTTCTCTCTCCCAGTGCTTATTTGACAAGTTTTATAGTTTCTAGCATAGGTGTGAGCGTCCTTGAACAAAGTGGGCCAATAGTAGCTAGCTCTCAGTATCTTATGAGCGGTGGTGTCCCCTAAAAAATGTTCATCGACAGGGCCATCATGGAGCTCCTTTAGAAATTTGTCTGCATCTTCACGTTCGAGGCATCTTAAAAGTACCCCATCATAATTAACCCAGAAGAGTACTGAATTTATGAGGCTATATTGTGCAGATTTTAACCTAAGAGATCTCCTTTCCCTTGGGTCGAGGATTTATAGACAAGTCCCATGGTGTAAGAGATAACTTAGTTTCTCATACCAAGACTCTTTTCCTGAAGAAATGCATTAATCTTCACCACAACATAATGCCATTTCATTCTCCCATCCGGGGTCTTCATTTACTTGGTCTTAAGCCTCAACTGCTAGTTTGTATAACCCTTTTCCTTTAACTAGCTTAGCAAGTTTTATATCTAGATCAAATTCTTGAACTTCTGCCATCCAATTTCCTCTCCCTTCCCCCATCTCTTGTTGAGTAAATAGAGATAGGACTGCAGGGTGAGGCATGCTTACTTTGGTGTGGTTCTTGAGGATGTAAGATCTGAAATGTTTTACTGCCTTATAAACCACATAAGCTTGTTTATCTATAGGAGGATAATTATTTTCAACACCTTGGAGGTTAGTGCTCATGAACGATACCGGGGCTTCATTTTTTTCATCATCCATCTGAGTTAATACTACAACTAATGATTGGTCAGAAGCGAAAGTATAGACGAATAAGTCTTTGTTGAAGTTGGGAATTCGCAGCATTGGGGCTTGCAAGATTGCAGTTTTAATATTGCTGAAAGCCTCCTTTCGTTCATCATCCCATTTAAATTCAACATCCTTATGAATCATCTTTTGTAAGGGTTTGATAGTTTCCATGAAATCGGGAGTGAACTTCCTCACAAAATTGATTTTCCTGAAGAACGATTGCATAGCCTTCTTGTTGTGAGGTAATGGAAGCTGAGCTATAGCCTTAATTATTTCTGGGTCTATGAAAATTCTTGCTTGAGATATGATGTGGCCTAACGATTTACCTTCCTCGACACCAAAAATAGTTTTCTTAGGGTTTAAGGATATTCCATATTTCCTACACCTTTCACAAATCTGGGTTAAGTGTTGGATGTGATCTTCTCTGTTCTTTGAATACACAGTCACGTCATCCAAGTACACTACTACAGACTTGTTAATTAGTCCCTGAAATGCTACGTCCATGGCCCTTTGGTAGGTCACTCCTGCATTGATTAACCCAAAGGGCATGCATTCGTAAGCGAAAGTTCCCCACTTGGTTCAGAAGGTAGTTTTTAAATGATCTTCCTCTGAAACTAGAACCTGGTTGTAACCTGAGAAACTGTCTAGTAAAGAGAAAATCTCAGAGCTAGACATAGTCTGTAAGAGTTTCTCCATTGCAGGAACTAGGTAGTTGTCCTTTTCTGAAGCTCTGTTGAGGTTTCTAAAATCTACGCATTGGTGGATTTCTCTCGACTTTTTCTTCACAGGAACCAAATTTTCTACCCACACAGAATGTCTAACCTGGAAGATAATTTTGGCATCTAAAAGTTTCTTCAACTCTTGACACATGAGGGGTTCCAGGGATGGGTGGTATTTCCAGAGCTTTTGTTGGAAGGGTTTGACTTTAGGTTTTAATGGGATAGTGTGTTGAATGATACGGGTATCATAAGTTTTCAGATCTCGGTAGGACCATGCAAATACATATTGATATTGTATGAAAAGTTTGAGATAAGCCTTCTTTTCCTCTTTAGACATAGCTTTGCCGAGATTTGTATTCTTTGGGTTTTCTGGGGTTTCGAGATTTATAGTTCCATGCATGGGACAAGAACTACCAGTCTTTGAATTTTTGGGCCCCTTAAATCATTCTTTCAGGTCAAAAAGATTTTCTAAATTAGCTCCCCCCTTCGGGATATGTGAGAATTTGATTTGTCAGTTGGTTGACCTATCTGAGGATCAGTTTCTGTTGATTGTTCCTAGAACACTTCATCGTCAATAGCCAAGTCTTTGAAATTATCTTGGTTAGTCAGAAAGTTTATGATCTGTTCATCTCTTTCAAAGACCTTCCAATTAGAAATATTGTTGGGTACTGAGGGTTTGTAGAGTAGTTCTACAGTGAACCAAGAGGCGTCATAATCCTCTAGAGGTGAAATCCTTGAGGCAACTGTGACCAAAGAATCAACAAGAATGTTCTTCGCTCTGGGAATCCCTGTAATGTTGAAAGCTTCGAAATACTCTATTAGCCTGTATACTTCCTGCTGGTAATTCTTTAGGTGTGGAGAATTGCAATGTATAATATTCCTTATTTGTCTGACAATGATTTTAGAATCTTCAAAAACCTTCAATTCTTTGACGTTTAAGTCTATAGCTTTCTTTAGCCCTTTTACTAGAGCTTCATACTCGACAGTGTTATTCATGCATTCAAATTCTAATATACAAGACAGAAGATGTCATTTACCTTTTGGATTATTGAGGATGCACCCTGCCCTAGACCCTTCTTGCAATTTGGAGCCATCAAAATATAGGGTCCAAACTTGTGGGAAAAATTTATCATTTTCCTCTTTCCTATTTCTTTCCTCTTTTCCTCCTGCTATTTTTGTGATTTCTAACGTAGGTTCTTGGTAGAAGAGGGTTTCTTCCGCCGATGTCGGCAACTCCTCTTGAAAAATCATTTCGGAGTTCTGAGTGAGAGGGACATCAGATGAGAGAGGGGAGAAGTTCCTGAAGTAGGAATCATAGGAAAAAATACCTAGCACAGGGAAATCTATTAATGAGGGTTTGTTTAGGGTTTCTAGGTCAATGAAAATATGTTTCAGATACCTTTTCCTATCAATTCTCATCATATTCTTGTGTCCCTTCAACGATAACAATAAATGAGCCTAGTCTATACTAAAGTATCCATTTAACTTCTCAGACCAGTCTCGGCTTAATAATAACCCATAATATTCTGGGATATCTACTACAATGATGTCAATCACTTGCACAAATTTAGGATGTGTCTCTATTTTGATCATTACATATTTGAGTTCTCTCATGACTTTGACCTAGGTTCTATCCAGTTGTATTATATGTTTATCACTTTTGAGAGGAACGAAGTTTAATTTTTTGCAAATAGATAAGGGCATAACATTGGAAGATGCTCCTGAATCAACAAAACAATTGTGGAGGTTTCTGTTGAAAAATTCAAACGTTAAAAGGAATGGTGGGACAAAAGGTTTCCCCTTCTTGTTTTCAGAACAGGCGTTCACAGTTGGTTTATTTAATATATCTTTGGGAGTTAGATTTCTTTCCCGATCATTGCTTTTCGTAGGGTTTTCTACTAATTTCAAAGCTTGTAGTAGAAAGTCCTTTTGTTGAGAGATTCTACATATGTCCATAACTGATATATTAGCCTTCGACTTCTTCAAATCTACAACTATGTTGTAATCTAGCTTGGGAAATTCTCGGGTATGGATTCTTATAGGGTTCTTACATGGAGAAAAATGTGCTTTTGGGTGATTGGGAGTTGATCTTCCTCCCGAAGTTCGGGTAGCAACAAGGTCATTTGAGACAAGTTGACCCCTACTTCATGTTTGCACAACCAAGACTTCACCGGGTGGTTCTTGAACTTCAAAGAGGTCATCGGAAGGCATAATTAGGTCAGGATCCTATATCAGTGCGGCTGTGTGTTCTGGTGGATCATTCTCTTCCTGATCAACAATATTCATAACTAAACTGCTTGATTGTTTGGTCAAGGAGACTTCATCTAGAAATTGGCTGGCCATCAAATTCATGGCATGCACCCATTGAGGTTAGTCTCTTTCAGAGTGGTTTTCTTGGTGATAAGTAAAGAAAGAATCAGATGCTACATTTCCCATATCGATATTTAAGTTAGCTGGGGGAGGTTCAATTGATTTGAACGGTGGGTTCCTTTTAAATAAAGGCTTATAGGGACTTTGGCCTTGGTTTCCCTCCCCTGCACTTCTTTCCATGTCTATGATTTCATTTGATAACTTCTTAACCATGCGTTGTAGGTCTTCAATGTATCCATTGCCCTTTTCAGGACCTTGTTCTGTTTGTTTCCCTATGGGTCTAGTTAACACAAGTCCTCTTCTGGGAGGAGGTTGAAATTCCTTCTTAACTAAAGAGACCTGGCCTTATTTACATCCCTTCATTTGGAACTCTATCGTTTTGGATTCTTCAAAATTCTCAGCTAGGGTTTAGCAACCCTCTTCACAAACATGGAAATAGAAGATGGGAGCCAATTAGCATATACTTTGATTTGCAACTCCTGAGTAGGTTTAACTTCTGGATGGAATTTGTTTAAGATGGTGGTAAATATTTGATTAAAGTATTTGACCCTTTCCTTTGAATTCATAGTGGCGGTAAACAATTTATCCATCAGAGCTCCCATAGTAGTTTGTTCTGCAAATTTATCTAAAAAATCTTTCTGAAACTTCATACAACTAGTTATAGATCCTATGGGAAAGTTAAAATACCATGTGGAAGCAAAATTCTCAAAAGTATAGGGGAATAACCTACATACTATGTCTTCATGTTGGACATTCATAAGTCTGATCGCTAGTATGCATTTCTTGATATTATCTTTAGGCAATCCTGAGGTCTCGGGGTCAAACTTAGGAAGTAACTTCTTTGGATATCAGGGACAGTTATGGACTCACCCTAGGATGGCCAAAGCGTCTCTGGCCAACCAAGGTTTATTATTCTGAGGTGGGTTTCCCCTTTCTTAATCATGGTCGTTGTTTTCTTCCATGTCTTTAGATCTTGAGTTAAATTCTTCCTCTTTCGAAAAATTGTCCGGCTCAGAGACGTCGCCGACTGGCGTTTCAACGATTATATTAAGAGGATGTTCGATTTCGAAGATTACAAAATATATTAGGTATTCTATTGTGTGCACAAAGACCTGGTCGGGGGTGTCGACCACTGGTATGCTTATTTTTTTTCTTCGAAGAAGTATCGAAGACAAAGACAACGCACCAATCTGTCGGGCATATGCTCTTGTGATTCTTCTGAATTGATTTAATTCCTCATGAGGAAGAGCGTAAGGTATATCAGGGAACATGTGTTCTTCCTTGGGCTGGGGTGAGTTACTCATTTCAAGAGTACTCAATGTGTGTGGGATATCTTGGGAATGATTAGCCATGCATGTGGGCTGTTTTGAATCTACAGGGTGTCTAAAATATTATATGAAAGATGTATTCAACCATTCATTCTTCATGCCCTCATTCTAGCGCCAATTCTGTTGATGGGTCCTAGATCCCTTTAACTCAACAACAGGAACCAAACCCGCCACCAAGGCCCAATTAGACTCTGTAGTGTTTAATGGTGGAATGGTTCTCTAGATCTTGTGATCTGGCCGAAATAATCAATGGGATTTACGTTTTCTTATGAAGGTTCTCTCCTTCAGTTCATATGTTCTCTTTTTTGTATTTTCTCTTAGGCAGGAGTGATATAAGATAAAGCTGGTATAAACCAACTTTAGATGACAAAGTGGGAACAAAATGAACTACTGGAGAAGAGGCTGAGCTTGGGATAACCCGTTACTCAAGCATGCAGACAACGATAATCTACCATAGGCCTAGTACTAATACGTTAACCATGTGAGTAGTCCAATTTCTAATTGAGATACAAATTATCAAAAGAAAACATGCATGTGATAAACAATGGCCAGTAAAATAATTCACTCAACTCTAATCATCTATCACATAATAACACAAAGATTCATTTTCATCATTAAAGAAAGAACTGTAAAACATTGCATCAGATAACTTATCAATAGATTTAATAGATCTTACTCATTTTTGCATACATTCATGAGACAAGATATGAAGTAGTTCTTATCCACATCCAATCATACACACATTTGGTGAAAAAATACACTTGTCTCTGGTCTAGAAGGACTTCTCAATTAAAGCCAACTCCAAAATAATTATTAACAAAACCAAAAATGAGAGTTTCTTGCAACAACCATCGAACCTTGACTAATCGATCGATGCTCTTATTTATAACATAAAATTAACTGAAAATAATGGCTGAAGTGCATATACGTAAAAAAAAATTGCCACGTGGTGTTCTCTCCTATCAGTTTGTCTAAGAGTCATCTCAAGATATCACTTTAAAGGGTGACTCTTCTCATACTCTGCCCACTTGATGAATATATACTCACAGGTGTTAGCGTATGGGAATCTATGCTATTCCATCGGGGCCATGTAAATCTATCTTATCTCTATCACATGTGCCCGATACTTGGCTAGACTGACACTTAACTGTTGCATCATAGCCCGAGATTTGATTGGGTGTTCCATAAACTGTTGCACTTGACCTGGCGCTGTATCTGTCACCTTTTCTAGTTCTTTAGCCCATGATGAATCTTGATTGGTGTGCAATTTGATTATGCCACTCAAGTTGACGAAGTCATCAGGCATGCCAAACTCGAGGAGTCCAATGTATTTCATCACCCGATTAATCTTGACTCAGTTGTTATTGCACCTGGCCCATTTCTCTTGGATTTGTCGGTGAGGTTCCCGAGCCATTTTTTCCCAATACTCGGCCGATTTCCTTATGCAATCAAGACTTCTTTCGTTCAACACCCGAATGCCATGTTCTTCTGTATCTCAACCATGTTAGACTGCACCAATCTAGTCGACTCTCTCTATGGCTTGCTGTTCTTTCTCATACCACCGCTCCATATCTTTGCACGTCACAAGTGCCATGAGGGTGTCTTTCTGGAGATCAACTATCCTTGCGTTGAATAGGTGCCGCTGGTCTGTGAAATTGCTGTAGGCCTCCTTGAATTCAATCCTTAGATACACCGTGACCTACGTGGTGTCTTGGTAATACTTCTCCAAGTGGCACAAATGTTCTAGTTCCTTCAGGGCGGAAACCAACTCCTTTTAATCTCTTTTAGCTTGGTCCAGAGTGGCATCTGTGATTTCCATCCTTGTGTTGATGAGTTCAGACATTTTAGCATGCTATGTGTTGATTAGATGTTCCTTCGTAGTGATGAGCATGTAGCGATCTAATGTGATCCTCCTTTTCTTGGTGGTTCTTTGAACGATAACCTTCCTTTTCCGATCATAATCTATAACATGTATGTCGGCTACTTCGTCCACGGGTTCAGGAATCTGTTGATCCCCTCATGCAAGTGTATTCCCCAGACTTTTGGTGGTGTATACTTGTTCAAGATTGGGCTCTTGAACCTTCTCGTTGTGCTCTGAAGTCCCGACTTCTGTCTGTCGCTCATCGGGGGTCTGAGTACCAATTGAAATAGAGGATTCGGGGATAGAATCAGTACTTACTTGTTCATCGACCATTGAAATGATGATTTCCTACCGTGGGGATCCTTCCTTTGGCTTGTCCAACCTCGAATTGTCTTTTAGACTATCTGCTTGGGTCTTCGATGCATCAAGCAGTTTAGTGTCTAGGACACTCTCGACTTCCTTTTCTTTCTGTGGGACCTCCTAGATTTTGACATTAGGAACAAGAGAAGATGTCTTCTCGGGTCCCTTTTCTTCTTTGATATCAATGATGATTTTAAGTATGGAAATTTATTTTAAAATGTAGAAACCTTGGCGAATCTTACTAATCCTTCATATGCCAACTATAAATGTTTGGCGATATTTTTGTAAAAATATTCAAATTTCTAAGGATTTTATATAGTTTTTATAAA
>SNQJ01S0002553.1:239862-254447 GCA_010110895.2 Picea sitchensis | reverse complement strand
GACCGTCCGAGAGTTGCGCATCCAATTCCGGACCCTCCCCCCTTAAAGGAAGAATGGAAAGGGGGCTACAGAATGCATCCTCAGCCGTAGATCTAGGTGGGTGGACTCTGGCCATCCAGATCTGTTCGCTACTTACCCTAATGCACGCTCGCACCCCAGTGTAAAACTGGCATCTCTTCCTCACATCAGTCGGTCGTTACGGACCCTGAGATTTCCCGAAGGAATCTTGTCCGTCCATCGGGACTTAGCCACATGCTATTGTCTCGACATTATGGATCGGGATTTGTCAATGCAAGATCCTAAATTTTTATCAGCGGAACTCGCAAATCCCCGATCCTCGAAACAAGTAATCTCTCAACACGTCACCTCCTTAAATCAGACGGTCCACAACTGCTCTGGGGTTTCCACCCAGGAAAATCCTAATCCCTTGTCGCCAGGACTCCTGATCTCGTGATTTTTGATTCCCAGGAAATGTGTGATCTCTTGACACGTGGCCTCTGTTAATCGGACGACTTAGATCCGTCCCAGGGTTTTCACCAGGGAAAATCCCGAACTCTTGTCAACAGGAATCCCTATTCCGCGATTCCCAATTTCCCAAAATGGGTGATCTCTTAACACATGGCCTCCGTTAATCAGACGGCTTAGATCCATCCCGGGGTTTTCACCATGGAAAATCCCAAACTCTTGTCAACAGGAATCCCGATTCCACGATTCTCGATTTCCCGAAATGGGTGATCTCTTGACACGTGGCCTCCATTAATTGGACGTCTTAGATCCGTTCCAGGTTTTTTCTCCCCTAATACACTAGAGTCTTAACCCTCGGGTAACTCCTGACAGATCCAACGGCTATCGGGTTCTTTAGCCAAGATCTGACGGCTCATAATGGTTCCTACCCATGCATTCTTCCATGACTCCCTGGGCGTGGAAAAGATCCACGGTCCAGATACTCTCATGAAACTTGGGGATCTACGGTCCTAAACTCTTCGCTACCCACGAAGAGACAGGAAAAACCAAGCGGTAAGTCATTTAATGCCCTACTTTCTCCTACTAATCTAACGGTCGTGGGTGACCGCAGATTCCCCAACGAAATCTCGTTCGTCGATTAATACCTATAAGGTTAAGGTACTTAACTTTCCAGCTCCTTCCTCCGATCTGACGGTCGTGAGTGACCACATATCTCCTGACGGGATATCATCCGTCGATTCATTACTTCATCCTTATGCCGTCATCTCAGTTTTCAAGAGGATCGTTCCTCCTTATGCAGGGTTACTAAGGCCTTACGCCTTCACAACCACCTTCCCGGTTCTTGATGGGATTTTCAAGGAAGGTATCTCTATGGGGGGAATTACTCAGGGTACTACCTGAGGTATATAAGGATTTCGTCCTCCCGAGAACCAGGCATGAAGTCTGAATTAGATCAGTACACACACAAATAACAAATTCGTGAGGACATAAACCATACGTAGTCTTTCCATATAAATATACAACTACTAGTACTGATCAAAACACCATACAACCATTCTTATAATGAAATCATTCACAGTTTCATAGCTTATGAGTATAATTATCAGAATAAGCACATATATATATATATCAAGATGCAAGAGGAAAAACACTTATCAGAGATAACACTAGGGGTCAAGCAACTGCTGAGAGGGGTGCTCGTTTCCACCCAACCGTAGGCTTAGCGACTCCCAGCGGATTTACCACTAGCCACCCCCGAGATGAGACCACGATGCTGTGAGAATGCGTCTCTGTTTTCCAGTGACCAGGAGCAAAGGTTGCAATCCATCCTCTCTGCTATCACTCACTCTGCATATTGCCAGAGTTCTCCCCTCGCGTCTGCCCCCCCAATCGCTTCTACTCCATGCCTTATCCTCTTGCGATGTTGCATGTGGCGCGATTACCCTCTCACTGGCCAATCATGATGGCTCTACGGATGGGCGGTTCACCTCCCCATCCCTCATTAATTCTTGAGGAGCCATCAACCTACCAGTCTGTGAGGCATTTAATTCAGGGCCAGCGAGCCGCTTTCGGTTCTCCGGGCCAGTGGAGTCCAAATACGCTATTAATTCTCAGTGGAAATTAACGCCACCTTTCCAGGTGCCTTCCACCACCATCGTGGTCCCTTTTCTGCACGCCCCCTATCAGTAGTCCTGCAATAAAATTCATAATGTTATTCACATTTATTGACCTTTTACTCAAGGTCCATTTACATCACCTANTAGCGACTCCCAGTGGATTTACCACTAGCCACCCCCGAGCTGAGACCACGATGCTGTGAGACTGCGTCTCTGTTTTCCAGTGACCAGGAGCGAAGGTTGCAATCCCTCCTCTCTGCTATTACTCACTCTGCATATTGCTAGAGTTCTCCCCTCGCGTCTGCCCCCCCAATCGCTTCTACCCCACGCCTTATCCTCTTGTGAGGTTGCGCGTGGTGCGATTACCCTCGCACTGCCTAGTCATGATGGCTCTACATATGGGCGGTTCACCTCCCCATCCCTCATTAATTCCTAAGGAGCCATCAACCTACCAGTCTAGGATGAATTTAATTCGGGGCCAGCGAGCCGCTTTTGGTTCTCCAGGCCAGTGGAGTCCAAATACGGTATTAATTCTCAGTGGAAGTTAACACCACCTTTCTAGGTGCCTTCCACCGCCATCGTGGTCTCTTTTTTGCATGCCCCCTCTCAGCAGTCCTGCAATAAAATTCATAATGTTATTCACATTTATTGACCTTTTACTCAAGGTCCATTTACATCACCTATTCACATTTATGAGTTTTCCATAGTTCTTGGCCAGTCTAGTTATTTTTACAAACTGGGGGAAACAGGGTGTTACACGCTATCACTCGAAGGGGTATCAACACGGGTTACAAGGGTGTCAACAAATGTGTGCTTAAGTACCACTAGTATTTACTTTTTTTATGAATCCATGATTGTGGGTTTATTCACATAACGATGGATCTCTAAAGCTTAAAGACACCATAATAGTCTCTACCCTGAAAAAATTGAACCCACAATTTTCTGCCAAGGAAGGTGCTTTGATACCACTTGTAATATTCCAGTTATAAAATAATATGCAGAACATAAATGATTATCTAGAAATGACAGATAAACAACGATATAACTAGAACAACACCACAATAATACCAAAATAACACCAAAAAGAGCACTTGATTACTAAGAGAAATGTTCAGTTGCCTCTTCGAGGGGACAACCTCCAACAGAGCAGATCTTGATTACAATAATATCCAAGACAAAAATTCTCATACCCTCGGCTCCTATTTATAGTAAATATGTATATCAAAAGAGCAATCTATAGGAATATCCTTCTAGAAGCAGAAGCTTCTATTAGGTCTTCTTACATTTGACTTATTCTTCCTTATTTCTAGGCCTTATTAATATTGACCTTTATTACATGGAAATATATTAGTCTACCTACCTTAGGGGTTAGGTCCCTAACAAAACGTGGATGGTATGTTGACAGTGGATGTTCCAAGCATATGATCAATGATAAATACAAGTTTCTAACATTGAATAAGGAAAGAGATGGATCAATTTCATTTGGAAATGACAACTCATCCAATATTATTCGAAAGGGTACAATCAAGATTATAATTTAGGATGCCATGATAGAAAATTTTTTACTGGTCGAAGACATGAAACACAATCTGTTAAGTGTAATTCAAATGTGTGATCAAGGACACGGACTTGTGTTTTATTCAAAGAAGTGAGAGATAAGGAAAACAAAATCAAGAAAGTTGGTAGCTATAGTTGCAAGAACTCCAAGCAACATATATGTTCTAAATGAAATAGGAAAGGAAATATGTTGTTTAGGAAAGGATGATGAAAGTTGGCTCTAGCACAGAATAATGGGTCACATCAATTTTGATAATCTTTTCAAAGTCAGTATAAAGGAAGCAATAAGAGAAATTATCGAGATCTTGAAGCCAACAAACATTCTATGAAAGCATTGTCTATAGGGAAAAGAAACCTAGACAAAGTTCAATTCAAAGGCGTACTCCACAACAAAGCCACTTGAAATTATGCATACTGATCTAGTTTGAATGACTAGAAAAAAAGGATTGAAAGTTGACTAGTACTTTATGTTATTGGTTGATGATTATACAAGAATGATTGCACTATGTTTTCTTAGGAAGAATTCATAAGAATTTGAAAAATTCAAGATATACAAGGAAGTTGTTGAAACTAAAAATGATTCAAAAATCAAGTGTTTAAGATCAGATAACGAAGGACAATTTACATCAAAGGTATTTATGGACTTATACAGTGAGCATGGCATAAAAAGGAATTTCTCTATAGCCAAGACACCTCACAAAAATGGAGTGGTCGAAAGAAATAACATGACAATACATGAAATGGATAGAACCATGTTAATGGATTCAAAATTAACATATGTCTTTTGGGTTCAAGTAGTACACACAACAATTCACATTTAGAATAGAGGAATGCTCCAGAGAAACACTGATAATATTCTCTACGAGCTATGGAAATGAAGACCAACGAATGTGAAGAACTTCAGAGTTTTTGGAAGAAAATGCTACATAAAAAGAGTAGATGAAAGAATGCGAAAGTTTGAATCTCGAGTTGATAAGGGAATACTGGTTGGATACTCAAGAAAAAGGAAATCCTACAAATTATTTAACCTAAGGCTTGAAAAAATAGTGTAAATAATCAATGTGATAATTGATGAGTCTAATGGGGGAAATAATAAGGAAGGAAGAAAAGAACCAGAGGAACAGTTCCATGACGAAGAAGAATTGAAGAAATAAGAAGTATAAGAAGAATATGAACAAAAATAGTTAGGAGTAGAGTAAGAAGATGAGCAACAAGAACTTCAAGAACCTACAAAGACACCTAGAAGACGAGTGCTAAAGAATCATACATCTGATTAGATAATTGGAAATGAATATGTAGGGGTTGAAACAAAAAGAAGAATCCATTCACCAGAACAACAACATCTATCACTTCTATCTACTATCGAGCCAATCAATTTTGAGGAAGCCATCAATGATGAATATTAGGTCAAGGCTATGGATGAAGAGTTTGATCAGATTGAAAATAATGAAACATGGGAATTGGTTCCAAGGCCATAGAATAAGAATTTCATTGAAACAAAGTGGGTCTTCAGAAACAATTTGAACGAGGATGTACATGTTACCAGGAATAAAGAAAAACTGGTATGCAAAGGATACTCTCAAGTTGAGGGTATATATTTTGAAGAGACATTTGATTCAGTTGCCAGAATGGAAGCAATAAGACTGATTCTAGTGTATTCTTGTTTGAAGAACATCAAAGTGTATCAAATGGATGTGAAAACAAAATCCCTAAATGAATATCTAGAGGAAGAAGTCTATATTGAGCATCCTGCAGGATTCAGTTGACAAAGAAGGAAGGATATGTTTGCAAGTTGAAGAAATCACTATATAGACTCAAGTAAGCACCCTGTTGGCAGCCAATTCACATTTTTATACTGTCCTTATAAGCTGCCTACACCAGTGTTTTGCAACCCTTCATTTTCGTCGCAAATATTTGCAATAAAATGACACTATTATTTCGTGCCTTCGCGCACTTACCTTGGTTTTCGTTTTCACGACTGCAAGAGTGAAAACTTGGTTTTTGAAAGTCACATTTAAATCGTCATTGGATTGCTATGCTCACTCTTGTCTTTATTCTCATTGCGTTTCCAATTTACTTATAATTGTACAATTGGCAAGACCCCTTGATTTGTACTCATTTGGCATTCTTTGATTGATTATATAATTTTGTTTTATGAGTGATTGAGTTTGTGATGCATTGGTGATTGGATTTATATGTTCTTTGATCAATTCACTTGACACGTTGGTTTCATGAAAACACATTGGTTTTATGGTTAAACTCTTGGTATAAATTGTTTCATACAACACATATGATCATGTAATCAAACCCTTGGTGTGATTTCGATTTATTGCTTTGGTTTTTGAAACTATGACTCACGCAAATTTTTGGTTCACTTACCATATACCCATTGGTTGATTCAAGTGGCATAGTTTTTAACACATATGTGTTGTGATATGCATATTGGTTTGAATAGTTACAAGCGTCGACGGTTGTAATGTGGACATGATTGTTCTACATGGGCCGAAATAGCTCCATCAGCTTCGCATGATATGTCATTAATGTTTTCCCCCCTATCCCTGTTTCACCTTTGCTAGTTTTGGGTAAGCCTGTGAGCATTCTTCCCCTCCGTAGGCTATGTTCAAACCCTGCCCCGTTCACATCGCTCACTGTGTGGTCCTGTCTATGGCACCGGTGGTGCAAATTGAGCCGAATGGTAGTCAAGCTCTGTTACTCTTTGATGACGCCCAAAAAGATTTAGAGGATAGTGGTTGGCTCGCATTTATACAGAGGTTCGAAGGTTTCAATCTTTTTGTTGCAAAGAAATTCACCCTTACCTTTGATGGGTGTAGGGCTAAAGTAGGTGACATTCAACTTGAACTCAATGAAGAATTCATTAGCTCTGCTATAGGACTAGCAGCCACGGGCCAGCGATGGTTTAAGAGTTCTAAAGTTGATGAGGTGCCATGGCCATTACTCTTCGTATCATGAAAGGTTACATCCTGTGACAAAGGTATGCCTATTTCCACCCTTAAACCTAGGTGGCACGATCTTTTGATAATGGTTAAACAAATTGTGACCTGTGAAGGTCGGTATGGATTGGTTTTTCTCTATCACCTTCGACTGTTAATGAATTTTATGGGTTATCCATTGAACATGCCATTTTACTACTTGCGTAGTCTGTACAAGATGTCAAAGAGGTTTAAACGAGAGAAGGCCGATAGTATCTTGTTCCACCATGACCTGATGAGACTCATCATCGTTCACCACTTAAACCTTCACGATGACAATTGGCAAGCCTTTCTATCTCGAAATGGCTTTGCTGGTCCAGAGTTTGTCCAAATCGATAAAGTCGTGGTTAGTGAGACTATGGTCAGGCCACCCATGCCATTTCATGTCCTTCTACCTTATCCCAAACCCTCAGTCTGCTCAGACATCGACCTACCCGACATCATAACAGACAAGGCTAAGCCTGTAAAGAAGCCTGTGAACAAGAAGGTCAAGGGTAATCCTACTGTCGACAACAAAGGTAAAAATAATGCTCAATTCATATCGAGACTTGCTTGGAATAAACCTAAGCCAAGCATTGATCAAAAGCCCATAATTCTGAGCGAAGACTCTGACTCATATATCGCGTGCTTCCTAGCTGGAGAGTACCCTTATTCCCATGGCTTATGTTCCGAGCAACACTATGACTATGTATATAATTTGTCCCCATGCCTAAAGAAAAATCCTAACTACCCAGGAATCAAGTTGCAAAATGAAACCCCTGGTGGCTTACACAAACCCTCAACTGTTATGTCAAACCCCGAGAAATCATCATGCGTCCAATGCAGTGTGTGGATAGAGCGTTATTACACTGACGTGCCCTTATTGCAATTGAAGATAAAATCTTTAGAGAACCAAGTTACAGTGCTGTCGAGAGAAAGGGACAAGTTTCAAGCTAATGACAAGAAACAAAAAACCACTGGTTCGATCGTCTTTAGGAATGTCGAATCGGCAACAACCTTCGTCAATTCCAAATTTTCAAAATCGAAGCCGTTTCTTATTATCCAGGTATGAATTTCAGTATCAATTTCGTTTTATGAATTGCTAGGATTAATATAATCAATTGAGTTTTGGGTTTCAATTAGTTCTGTCCATTATTCCAAATGACTGTCATAGTTTGATTATAAAAAACGGTTATGATTTGGTTATGCGATTTGGTCATGCCCAGTTTAGAAATTGATTGGTTTTCACTGGGTTTGATTCGCTCTGAATAATTCTGTTGGTTTGAATTAACGAAATCAATGGGGTTTGCTTTCGCTTGGATTTTGTTTGCATCTGACCTGTATAGGAGAGTTTATGCTAAAATTAGAACACAGTTATGTTTTGATTTAATACGATTTTGTTGTGGTTGGATGTCATTGTATTTTATTTAGTTCTTATGATTTGATTTTGAAACGATTTCGTAGGATTGAATTGGTATGATCTTTCATGAGTGTAGTATATCATTAATAGGGATATGTTTGATAAATACAATGTAGTCTATCAAATTAGAAAAATGACTCCGTTTTGTATTGAATCCACATTCTCGTTTGGATTTGGATTACATTCGTCCTGTGTAAAAGATCTATTCGCCAAAACCATGAAACTGTGTTGATTCATAATGATTGTGTCAAATCCAAACTGTTTCGATTCGTTCTCATTTGATTGCTGCATGTCTTGAGTTAGCACGATTGTTTGTAAGAGTTTGATTGATATCCAAAATAGATTTGATGCTGCTCTGTTGATTTTAATTTTCAAAACGAGTTTGTTAAGCTCAGATCGACATATTTTATCTCTGTTGAACTCGTGTGAAAAACTCGGCTGATAGTTCGTTTTGTAATTGATTCAAGTGATGATTTCGTTGACTGTCAATCGATTTTTGTATAACGAATGTTTGACGAATCCCACATATCCTATTATTAACTGATTTCATTTGTATCTATTTACATACGAGTTTTGATTTGATTTGCTAATAAAATGGGTCGTTTGTATATGTTTAATATATCTTTATCGATTTGGAGAACTATCCTGTTGATTTAGTTTGGATTCGAAAATGATTTTGTTAATGGCTGGAGCAACATAAACTATTGATTTTGATTGGTCCATGAAACGATTTCATTGTTGTTGAGTTATCCAATACGATTATGTTTACCCGAATTGGTGATAACGAATTAAATAGAGTGCGTCCATCTCTGTTATCATTTGGTTGAATATGATTTAGTTTGTTCAATTTGCATACAAGTGTCGATTTGAATGATGCTTTTAGCAATCAAATATTTTTCAATAGTTTGAATGTATTTTCTAGGATTCAAATTGATTTTAAAATGATTCTATGTTTGATTTAGACCAGCTACAGAATCGCAAGATTCTGTAGCTAGTCTTAAGAATTAGATTTTTATCCATTTTGTCAATAAAATATCCTCTTGACTTGTCTATGTTTGTCCTCTTTTAGGTACATTCGAATTGTAATGATCTATTGGGCATAATGTGGCAGTTTGGTAGATATCTTGGATTTGGTTTTGTCTTAGGTTGTTAGCTTGAGTCATAAACTTGGGATATTTTCCCTGATTTGTGTAAACTGTGTAAACTGTTTTAGTTACTTAGTTTAGTTAGTTTTTATTCAGTTTCTTTCTCATAAAACTATAAAAAATAAAAAAAACAATGGTTTCGCTGTCTTAGGATAGATTACAAATGATTTTTGCAGGTTTTAATTCAAATCTGTAATTTGTAAGCATTGTATATTTGTAATTGAAGTTGATTCTGTTGGTAATTAAACTTTTACTTTACAGAATTATGGTTTTGTAGTATTAGATAGTAAATTGTATATATTAATAGTTTAGATTTGTTTATTAGTTTGTTTTAATTCTTGTTTTTATTTAGATTAGTTCCTTAGTGTAGTTTTCATTTGTTTTCCTAGGACTTAGATTGGCTAACGGAGCTTCTAAACCCATCAGGGTGGGTTATCCCAAACGGCTTGGGTTATTTAGACAACCCCGAACCGGATCGACTCTCCCAGTTGATGGACGGTCAATTTTGCCCGTAAAAAAATGGCGCTAGAAGGAGGGCCTGTAATTAATTAATGCAACAAGGCAATCGTAAGACTCCTCCACCACCTAATCATTCACCTATAGTGACAAGAAGTCATTCGAATGATAACATTCCCCCTCAAACAACAACCACATCAAACGACGATCCACAGATCACAGTTGAGCCAGTAACCCCTAATCCTACAGGTGGTGACATACAAGAGATTGTTCGCCAATCTCTCATAAGAACACATAGTGCCTTAGCCCGCTTGAGGCAACCAAACCGTCCGTTGGACCAACCTTTAGATTTCTCTGATATCAGAGAACAACTAGGAGGCACTAACCTCACTGTGAATCCTACAGATCCAATCCTCACTCCTGCTGCAGGAGGATCTGGGATACCTCCCTCACCACCTCCTTCATCTCCTTCCTCCTCTCGAGGAGATTCTTCTGAAGAAGGCCGTTCCTCTTCACAGCCTTCCACACCAACTATACAAATGGGAAACCAGAACAATCCTGCTAGACCTTGTCTCAACCAGGATGCCGTAGCCGTAACCGGAGATCAACATCCCTTACCGAAACATCTGGAGAAGTGGATTCCCAAGTTTCACCCTGACTCAAAACAGATCGTAGAAGATCACATTAAAAATTTTAAGTTAGCCATAAGACTCCGCAATGTCGAGCATGAAGACGTAGTCTGTAGGTTGTTCCCCTATACTTTCGAGGGCAATGCATCTACATGGTACTTTTCCCAACAACCTCATACCATTGTGTCTTGGGAAAAATTAGAGTCATGCTTTTTGGAAAAGTTCTGAGACGGTAAGCCTCTGGAAGTCCTAGTCATGGATCTTTCTAGTTTAAGAATGAACCCAAAAGAGAAAGTTAAAGACTTTAATCAAAGATTCTTAACACTTAAAAATCGAATCCCTACGGATTCCATGCCTGCCGAGAATCTTATAATAGCATACTACACTAAAGCCTTGCATCAAAGTATAGCTATCTGGGTTAAACGATCTAAGAAAGCCACGTTGTTAGAGGCCTTTGAGGAGGCCAGCCAGATTGAAAAAGACATACTTAGTCTAAAATATGCTACTAGCAACGAAACAAAAACCAGTTCATCTTCCAAAAAGAAGATCGAAATTCTCCCTC
Source organism: Picea sitchensis (assembly GCA_010110895.2). Taxonomy (NCBI): domain Eukaryota; kingdom Viridiplantae; phylum Streptophyta; class Pinopsida; order Pinales; family Pinaceae; genus Picea; species Picea sitchensis. The sequence goes on along the minus strand of SNQJ01S0002553.1, from coordinate 243,628 downwards.
GACCTACTCAAAGTAAAACACAACCTGAAACCTCTGATTTAGAAAAATTAACTAAAGTCGTTCAAAAGATATCAAATCAAGTTATAGATTTAAAAAGGATGACTGAAGAAGCTTCCTTGAGCAAAGGGCCTTACAAACCCCCGTTCAAGAAGCCTTTTCCCACCAACCGACCTAATCCAACTACTGAAGGCCTTAATCTAGAAAGTCTGCAATATGCCCTTTAAACAATTCTAGAAGCCCAGGATAACTTGATGCCTCCTGAGATTCCTGAGGAGGTAGTTGAATAAGAGACAGTTCAAGAAGAAGAGTCTTCTCCAAACATATTTGGACACTTCTCGGATAACATCTTTCAAGCTAACTTCGAGACAGTTCATCCCTATAATACTAGGAGTAAGACGACAAATAAACCTTCTGCCGAAAACACTACGACTTTGTAACGACCCTGCTTAAATAAATGTAAAGGATTATTAATTATAATTAAATTGATAATCTGATTGTCCTAAGATGTTAGCTAAACAATACTTGTTTCTTATATAATATTAACTAAATTAATTATCATTAATTATTTGTTCATAATTGTCAATGGTTATTTAATTATTAATCAACTCTTTAATTATGTGAGTAAAGAATTAATAGGGTTGATAATTTAATTTATTAAAACTTACGTATATGAGTGGGATGACAAACATTAAATAAAGGATAAGAAGCATTAAATAAATGGGACAAGACATTAAAAAAGAGGATAAGGTAATAAATGTAGGGATAAGGGAGTAAATGAAGGGAAGTCGGTGAAGGAGGGATAAGGGGGGGAAAGGAGTTGGAGGGGAGGATTATTCTACGGGAGTTGGGGATGAATTTTGGAGAGCTAGGGATTGGCAGAGTGAAATTTTGAGTGGAATTGACACAGTGCACCGGGGTTTGCTGGGGGTTTTGGGCACGGAGGGCCAGGATATCCGTTCATATCCTGGGGCTAGGGAGCTACATAGTCGGCAGGGAGGACGGTTTTGGGTAGTGTTTTCCAGAAACGGGAAGGAAGCAAGCGACGGGAAAACACAGATTATTATCATCAGACTTGGGTATTTATCTAAAATTTATGCATTGTTGTATTATGTTAGAAAGATTTATTATTCATTGTAAAATTTAAGTTACAGAAGTTACTGTTATAAAATTACTGTGTTATGAAATTACTGTCTTAGTTTATCAAAATAAATTGATGTAAAATTAAATCCGGCTCTTACATTTGGTATCAGAGCCCTGGTTCAAAATCTGGAACCAAGGGCCTAAATAAGGGGTTTAGTTATAGTAAATCCCTAAATAAATGTATTAGGGTGAATAAAAATTTGGGCCTTAAAGGCCAAAACTCCAGCCACGCTTAACTCCTGCAAACAAAACATGAGAAATGGCATTAGACCATAAAAAGAAACTTAAGATAAAAACCAGTTGAACAATATTACAACCAACAGGAATATGAAAATAGATAGGGTTTTTATTTTTTTTATTTCCTATCTTAATGGTTGAGATATCACTTCTGTTTATATGGACAATTGCATTTCTAATTTTATAGAAGCCAAAAGAAAAAGAGACGTATATCGCTTCTGTTTATATCGACAGTTATATTTTAATTTTATAACAGTCAAAAGAGAAAGATTTTATGAGATTTATAATAATAATAGTTTTTATAATTTATTAATTCAAAAACAATTATGTAATATTTTTATCATTTATGTTTTAAAAATAAGATGGAAAGTGTAAGATTAAATGGTGGAGATACCTTTAATACTCGATCACATTTAATAGCCATATATTTTTTATTAATAAAACATTTAATATTCATGTCTTTTTTGGTTATAAAAAAACAAAAAACAAAAACCTCATCAACATATTTTGAACTTCCTACTTCCTACTCCAAATCATTAAAACAAATTGCAAATTTCTCCACATTCAAATTCAATCTTTTATATATAATTCCCGTATGGGATTCTTAACAAATTTCTTCATAGTTGATAGTTAATAGTTATGTGTGGTAACTTGTGGTAAAGAAAAAGTATCTCCTTTATCTGTGTTCCCTCTGAACTGACCTAACGATAGAGAAGGTAACCAAACTTATGGCTTCCGTAATAGGTCTCTTTATGTGATGGGTATTCTCTTAAGTCCAAGCAGAAGCCTCTGTAGATTATATGTACATATGGCAGTTTTCTGCGATAGAAATGGTTTGGATAGCGTGAAATCAATAGCCCCAGAAGTCGTCTAGATCCACTGGACTAGTTGATGAAGGAACTACTTAAAATGATCGGTTGAGACGATTACAAACAATTTCATAGTTCATTTCAATACCCAAATAAGTAAGTGTCATCTTGAGGAAGGGAGAGCGCGAGTTGAGGTTGCATCTGCGTAGGAAGCACATTGTTTTCCATGTTGATTTAAGGCCGTGGCTGACTTTCGACCACTGAATTGCCGGCTCAACCTTGCCAGATTTATCTAGCGGTGGACCAAAAGAAGGCTCTAACTTGCATATTCTACATGATATCGATCCTGGTCAGCATTTTCTAAAATAGAACTGTGGAAAATAATAGCTTTAGACAGTCATGCATACCAATTTGGTCTGCGGCATGGGAGGAAGAGAGCTCTTCAGAATTCATGGTAGTTCCACCCCTCTACCGAACTGAATGGTTGGATTGCTGAATAGAGAGTATTAAAATGTGGACTGGAGAAACCAGACGAGGGACTCGAGCAGCCATAGTTGAGCAACTACATTTCAATACTCTGTTGAGCAGAAAGATTCATTCTATGAATGAGAGTAGTAGCAACGATGAGAGCAGCAGTGAAGAAGAGGATAATGCAGAAATTACTCTACAGCGCCAAGAACAGAGCAAAGAGGAAGGAGGCGACAGAGTAAGGACGCGGAGGTGAAGGATGTGTTTAGGGTTGGGGGAGACAGGCGTCAGGTTATTTTGGAGGAAGCGGGCATGTGGGCTTCATGCGTGCCCAATTTGACTTCTTTTAATATTTTATTTATTTATTTATTTTATTTCAACTTTATATTTATTTTTATTTATTTTTTATCTTTTTATTATTATTACGTATTAAAATTAACTTTTTAAATTTAATTACTTATAAATCATAAATTTAATAACCTTTATTAAATTTAAATTTCATGGTTTAAATAGTATTTTTTTTTATTATTAATAAAAGAAAAATATATATATAATTTAATAATTTAATAAGCTAGTGTAAGTTTTAATTTAAATAATTTAGGGTTGGATAAGGCTAAGAGAAATTTATGGAGTGCGCGTGGATTGAACCTCAGACCTCCCCACCGTGCAAAGCCTTAACAATGGCCTCCCTACCAATGCGCCATGCGTTGTTTCTTTTACAAATAATTTCACATTTAAATACTTTAATTGTCATACCCAAGACCACATGCCAAGATATCAAGCGCCAAAGACATAAATGGAGGAGCCCACAAAGGGACGTATATGCTCAATGCGGCGTCTTACGAAGAACACTAACATCGAAAGGTACATAGCGCGGGTGTACGCATATCAACGTAAATTAATAAACATAAGGTCAGGAGTCATTTTTAATCAAGTTGTAAGCGTAAATTAAAAGGTCTCAGACTAGGACAAGCGGGAAGGAGGCGACATATGCACTAGGAGAGTAAGCCTAGGAAGTGGCGAGTAAGGCACAAAGCTAGCGTAGCTACAGGGCAAAGGAACCAATAGTTATTTTCGTAGGGGTGAAGAAATGAAGCTTAGATTCTTAAACC
>SNQJ01S0002553.1:176583-236091 GCA_010110895.2 Picea sitchensis | reverse complement strand
GATCACAGTTTCCAAGTTGGAGATGAAGTTTGGCTTTACATTAGTAAGGAGAGGCTTAAAGGAGAAGGTAAAAAACTGAAACCAATTAGATATGGTCCTTTCAAGATTCTTGACAAGATTGGTAAAAATGCCTTCTGTTTGGATTTGCCTCCTTATATGCAAATGTATGCAGTTGTTAATGTTGAGAATTTGAAATTGTATGAGCCTCCTTTGATTGATAATCAAGGAGAACATGTTCAAATTCCTTCTATAGATGATTTCTCCCCAGAATATCTTACAAAACTGCATGAAGACACAATCCTTGATAGGAGAATGAGGACTTCAAAATGAGGAAATGTGGAATATCTTCAAATTGGTCTTAAAGGCACAAATCCAAGAAAAGCCAAGTGGATTGAGGTTGGGAAGGTGAGGGAACTATACCCTCATCTTCAGATAGACTGAAAATATCCTTTTGGAGGTCCAAAAGCTTTCCAATGGGGAGGTGTGATCCAGGGGATCAAATTTTGCTCAAAATTCAAAGTGCTCGGAATCACTTCAAATCAAACAGGTGTGTAGGCCTCGACGTCACGAACCCAACGCAATTCGAACGGGTTCAAACTGACGTCGGATGAGTGAGATATCGCGTTCTATTCAAATTGTCAAACAGACAAAAAAAAAAAGTGTTGACTGTACAGTCTGTACAGATGCTTTGTTGGCAAGGCCGTACAACATGTGGCAGATGCTGAGTTGGCAGGGATATACGACACATGGTAGGTATTGGGTGGCATTCATGTGGATGAATTAGCGTTCGACACGTGGCATATTTGTGGCGAATGGATTAGTGACACGTGGCCCAAGCAAGGGCCGCCACGTGTCAACTGGGCAATGGTTAAAATTTGTGGAGTCTGCAGGACTCGACCCCGCGACCTCCGGGAAGAGGTAAAGCTTTGGGAAGGGCTGCCCAACCGGCGTGCCCACCATGTGGTTCTTACCACTATATGTTTTAAATATATTTGAATTGCATTGTGTTTTGATTTGGGCGCGGTCCGGGCCAAGGCTAAGCCCCGGCCGCCAGCCACATGCGGATTACCATATAACCACCATCGCGCGCACACAATTTAAATGGAGTCAAGCCCACATTTGTATTGTTAATACATATGACCAATGGTTAAATGCACGAGAGTTTTGTTTTTGTATTGCCAACGGTTTAAAACCACGCGCTGACACTTGGCGCTTAACCATTCGATTTGGGCCTTAGCCCTTTTATGTGCGGAGGTGCGGTCATATGACCCATATGCCCAATGGTTTGGCGGTTAGGGGCTAGGTTCCCTAACCATCCTACAGTTTGCGTGGTTTTTCGGTTATGCGCCCGGTGCTAGGTTTTAGCACGAAAATGAGCGCAGAGGCTAGGTTGGACACATAGAGGTGCAATTTGGCGATCCAGAGACAACAAGTTTGAAGGGGAACTTCCAGGAAGCCTATCTTCTTGAATTTTTGGCCAAATCAGGTGCCAAAAAAGCCTAGCTAGGGGTTTTTGGACGTTCCGAAGCCATTGGAGCCATCTATTTGGCATTTTGAGCAATGTAAAGCACATATTTTATCACTTTGAGCAAATAATATAAAAGATCCATTGGAAGCTGGACCAGGAGATGTATCCCAAGAGAGGGGTGAACTCCTTTATCATTTGTTGTGTTATGTGTTGATTGTTCACTGTTATTTTCTTCTTATTATCTACATCTTGAATGTGTAATTTCTATAAAAATTGTGTTTTCAAATTGATCCTTTTGCATAAGCACACTTGAATTAAAACTTGCAAATATTTTCAAGAATTCAAGCCTTTATCATTTTCAGATCAAGTGCCTAGCATAAAGCATAGACAACATGGCATAGTGGTGCATTTTGTTGGACGTTCCATTGTTGGTGCATTATATAACACAACGCATCGCTAAAATACATGTTGACTATCCAATAACCATGGAGAACCGGTGCATTAGACCAACCACACCACATAGTGGTGATTTGGTTATGGTATAATTCTCTGATAATGGTGCATAGTGTCTATTATTGGTGCACTGATTACTTTTACACATTTTCTTTGAAAATAGAAATTAATTTCATTTTTTTATAAATACAAAATAGTTATACATGTGTATGTTTTACAATTTCAATTTGTTTTATCTACATATAGGTGCATAAAAATATTTGTATGTGAATCAAAGATGACAATGGCAAGAGGAGCAACAACGTTGGGTCAACACCTGCACCTTTGTACATGAGTGTGAGTCCCGAGAGAGGGAGAGGAAGAGGATACCTCACCCTATTACACCTCACAATGTTCCCTTTTGAGTAATTTTATCATCCTCAAGTTTTATGAAAAGGATACATCCCTCAAGGGGAGCTCTCGGTTTTTACAACAAAATATTTTTCTTCGGGATCGTGATCGAATGACATTCAGGGTCGATCTCGATCTATGGTATCAACCCATGAAGGAGGATATTTATTTTATCACTGGGTTGTCTAGGAAGGGGGAGGTTTGGCCCCATTTCCCATATCTACCACCTATCATTGCAAGAGAGAGACAACTAGAATATGTGGAGAGATATGTCAATTCGATCATTGTTTCTGCATCGATATTTCAAGTTTCTAGTGATCAGTGGTATATAGATTCATTTGGTGCAGAGGAGGTTAAGTGGATGCCTCTTATTCTCTCATCACTATGACACTGTTACTCATATGGGTAGAGCATTAGTTTCCCTTTGATGTATTATGTAGATAGTTTAGTGCAGAGGTCCCAATTGATTAAGTGGTCGAAGATTTTTTTTGAGACAATCATGTTTTGCATTGGATTGTTGTCGTGTCGTTTTTGATAGGAGGCTATTATTTCCATTCACATTAGACTTATTTAATTTATTTTTTGAGAGGTTTCAAGCCACTCAACTAACAAAACCTTGATTTTCTCCTAGGCCTATGATTGATGCACATATGCGCATGTGGGGGTAGGTTTTTCCTAAGATGGGCTAACCGGAGTGGTCGTGTACTCTAGTTGGTAGGGAGATATGTGATTTTTTGGCTGGAGAAGACAATCCTATCCTCAATCTTATACAGTACTCGTATGTGGGGATGGATTGGAGAGGATGTACAAATATTCTATTTATTGAAACCTAGCCAAAAATTGAGAGAGATAATATTATCATTATGTTTTGATAAATCTGGTTGCATATTTTTATGTCTTATTTAATTCAAATGTAATTTATTGTCACATTTTGTTTCAATTATCTGATTATTATTATCTATTTCTTTGTAAATATTGGCACATATGTTGGGGATGATCCTCCCCAACAATATGAGGAGATGGAGGAGGCAATGAAGCAACCTCCAATACATATACTTGACTTTCCACGCAGGTTGGATAAAAGATTATGGATGGAGGTGGCGGATCACCTATGGGGTCTGATAGTTAGGTGTGGAATGATACATGTACTGGTTCGATAGATATTACAAGTACTTGAGTTGTCTACGATATGAGTGACCCTTCCTCGTGACATGACATCATTGATGCATCATATTGTTGGTTCCCTTGACCACATCAAGACATTGACAGATGTTTCTCATGATTCCACTCCATCTGTCCCATAATGAGACCGACCCATATCCTCTCCACCACCTAATCCTCCTTGTCCTCCACATGTGTCACCATCCACCTATCCTTCTCCTTCTTCTCCAATTGTGTCACCATCCATTGATCCTTCTCCTTCTCCTCCACATGTGTCACCATCCATCGATCCTCATCCTCCTCCACTTATGTCAACATCCAAAGATCCTCGTCCTTCTCCTCCACATGTGTCACCATCCACCGATCCTCATGCTTCTCCTCCATATGTGTCACCATCCACCAATCCTCCTCCTGCTCTTCCACTTGCGTCACTATCCATCGATCCTCTTCCTTCTCCTCCACATGTGTCTCCATACATTGATCCTCCTCCTCCTCCACATGTGTCACCATCCCTTGATCCTCCTCCTCCTCCACACGTGTCACAATCTATTGATGTTCTTGACACTATGTTCACATCGAGTGCTTCACAACTTGATCTTGGTGGAGAGATAGATGTGAGTCTACTAATTTTTTCCTTGATTTTTGATATAGGTACAGATAGACTATCTACCTATGATAGTAGAGACACTAATGCCTTTGTCTTTGGTAGTGAACCTAGCTAGTACTAGTATTGTTTGACATGTATATTGTTTGTTTTGTATTTCATTTGAGATGTATATATGACATGTTTATTGATTTTGATAAGATGTATATTTGACATGTATATTGATATGTATATCACTCATGTATATTATGTTTTTTCATATCATGTTGATGTTTGATTTATAAAACATATTATGAGTATGTTAATGATTAACACTATTAACGATTTCTCTGTTTTTAAATTAAATTTGAGATGTATCATTCTTTTAAATTTATAGTTGTCATATAATGTTTAACTTAACTTTTATGAAATCATTTAATTTGCATTGTGATTGCAAAAACTTATAACTATTAGTGCCATATAATGTTTAACTCTTCTTCAAGGTGAATTGTTTGTTGTCCAACAAGATAGAATATGTTGATTAAACATGTTTAACAACAAAAATACATAAATATGATGAGTGGAATGAGTGTGATTTGAATAATTATGTCTTTTTCATATATTGTAATAATAAAATTATGATTTAATTATTCACTAATAATAATGATGATGATGTAGTAATACTTCTATTTTTTAAACTTTTATTATTCAAAGATTACAAGACAAAGTTATAATATAATTGTTTACTAAAATCACAATTATTATATTTTTTATTTTTTTCAAAGATTTTATTAATTTATATTATTAAATTGTTATAATATATTAAATTTGTTTCCCCAGATGGGGTGTCATCATAATGGAAATGACAGATCATGTATCACAGGTACATCTAGCCACCTGCCATCTTTGCATCTGAGACAGGTGTGTGGATGGTCAGTCTATTAAATATGGTAACTGGAGCATTAAACTGATTCACAATATGGTGTGTGCGAGGAAAGCTATGATGGTTTCTCCTAGTACAATTGACGTAGAGATCATGCATCGCCACAATATGTATCACATCATAATATTACATGCTCAATTAAGGATGAGCAAGAAGAAAGTGAGAGAGATTCACTCTGGTAGTATTTTTAACCTTATTTGCTTGGCCCCAAGCATTTCTCCAGTCTAGTTTCGCAGGTTGCTGCTACTTAGAAGGTTAGAGCCCCGCTCCAGTTCTCTTGGTTTTTTCCTCTTGTTTATGGTGCATGTTCGAGAAACAAGTTGTGTTCGTAGTGGTCGGGGTTCTTCTTGGAGAGGTTGTACTAGGATTGGAGGTCGGGCCTCTTCATTGGATATCTCAGATATTGCTAGTTTGAATTTGGTGAAAGGCCCAGAGGAAAATAGGGGTATGTCATGGTAGAATGCCACACCCTCTAGTCTAGAGGAAATTTGGGTTTGGGGTTGCAAAATTGAATGGATTGAGGAAGAGATAGAATTCTCAAACATACACGAGATTCATTCTAGTATTCATGGTACCGACCCAAGGAAGAAGGAGAACCATCCTCCTAGTGATTCCCAGCCGGATCTACCTGAATCCTGCTCAGAGACACTGATGCCCTTTCTCAAGGAGGAGAATATGCAACTTATTTTCAAGCTAGGGGGGGGGGATCAAAAACTAACAGTTCAGAATGGAGAAATCATATGCCAAGCTAAACACATTGCTAACTCTATGATACTGTATCTTGGATCATCAACTAGTCACAGATTTGGACCTCCAAGTTGTGCACATCACGGAAGTGCCTATCCTCTTGCTGCCACGATGCTCCTATAGCCCAAATGAAGGACAAGATCTAGACATGTTGCAGGCCAGTCATGGAACCACTTATAAATAGTGTAAAATTAATCTATGTTGTGCACATCTCTCTGATGCTTATAGCTAGTTTATTGTCTAAGTATTTCATAGAACAATTTCAAAATTTTGACCCATCAAGGAAAACTTATGTTTTGATATATGTGGTAGCTTGGGCTGGTTTCCATTTTTGGAAACCCAAGTCTCGACAAACTGATTTTGTAACCTTTGTGACTATTTGAAGGTAATACATTTCTAACTTACAAAAAAATATATATCAAATTTATTTAATTAAATTTTAAATATTAAATATAAAGAATAATAATATTTTTTTATCTATACACTTTCGATGAAATGGTTTCACAATTTTTTACTCTATTACTAACTTTATGAATATTCTAGTAAAAGAACATGTAAAAGTATATACGTATTAGTTGAACCTTTTATTAAAAAAAATATGCTAAGTATCGTATTTCTTTGATTTTGTATTAAAATGTGTTGAAATATTGGATTTGGTTAATGAATGAAAAAATTAATCTGAATAATTACTCCTATGAAACAACATTATTTTTTTTCATTTATTTTAATGATAACATTATAATAATACTTCATTCAATTTTTAATAGTTATATTTAATAATTTTTTGTTATTTAAAAATTATAGTTAATTAAATTTAAATTATTAAATATGAAAACAAAATTGTTAATAATAATGAATTTAAATATTTGTTTTTGATCTTTGTCTTCCATGATAACAATTTAAATCCAAGCTTTCTATGGTTGGATTATGGTAAGGAAAACTTTAGAGGGTAAACTTCATGATTTGTCTTGTTTTTTTTTTCTAAAAATAATTTTCTAATTTCTATATATTTTTATAATTATTCACCCAAAATCTATGGGATAAAAATATACAAATACTTGTAAATTGGAATGTTTTTACAAGAATATCACCAAACATTTTATAGTTAGTGCTTTAAGAATTAGTAAAATTGGAAAAGGTTTCTATAATTTTAGATAAATATGGATCTTTAAAATTTTCCTTAATTGTAACTAGGCTCTAGAAAAATACTCTTTTAGAAATTTTATTTCCTTCCTATATTGACACTTATTTCAAGAAGAATGTAAAAAGAATGATTAATATAAGTTTATATGTTTAGAAGACTAAAGGATGGAGTGGAATAGGTGGAGGCCATGATAGTTGCACTAGTTAAGGTTGTGAATGCAATCGAAGTTGGTAATGCCAACACCACAAGTGTGATTCAAGAAATCATAAATGTTGCAAGTATGTATTTATTTTAATTTTGTTTTTTTCGAACAATAAAACATTAAAGGTTTGATTTTTTTATCATCATTTTTCTTAAATTAAATATACTTTAAAATAAAATTTTAATATTGTATTATATGAATACGTCATCAACTTTGTGATATCTCAATTAATGCTTAGTAATTCAAAGGATAACATAAACACATGTTAATACAATACACCATAAATTTGTTATAATAAACAATATATATGATAATAAAAATATATGAAAACCACATTTGTATGCTTGTACTATTTAATGTATTTTCAATATGGTGGTTGTAAATGGTTGTTAACTTTTCATATCCAATATTATAAAATGAAGAAAAAAAATATAGTCATAATAAAATGACACACCCATCATATAAATATTGAAACAAAACATTTACATATCACTCTTCGTTGCCATCACCCTGATTAGATTCTTCACATGGCATTATAACATTGTTGTTCTAAAAAAGATGTTTTGATCTCAGATCATGTCTTAGTATGAACCACCAATCCCCATCCACCACACTTGGGTAAAAAAACACTCGGTTGTAGTGTTTTGGGAAAACATAAGGCTCCTTAGTTGCAACCCACATTTTTTTAGAGTTAATACATATTAGCCACTATCAAAATCTTACTTTACATTTCTCTAGTCGAAAGAATCCCACCACTTGCAAATAAGCATACTAGGTTGAAAAGATGAGAAGTCCACTTGCACGATCTCTTGTATCTTTCCAATGTAATCTAACTTCCCCTCTATTAGGTTTTGATCACAGTGGCTATCACGATTATATTGGTCGAACTTGACCTCCTCTCCACAATATTGTGATGTGTCCATCATCGACATTCTCAGCGTAAAAATGATATCCATATGCCCACTTAGATGGGAAAAAATACACCTGTAAAAATGGGAACAAAGGACGATGTCATATGTCTAATAACCCGAGCATTAATAAAAACATAATACACATTACAATTCAAATGTGAAATATTATAAATTTAACGTGGTACTCATAGAGGTTATTACATAGTTTTTGCACTTGATCCCTATGTTTAGTGCATCCAAGTCTTCTCCACGTGGGTTACGATTGAACACAACATATTTCTCTATAATATGGTCAACCACCCAACTGTTGGGACATAATTTTGGCATATTTTATTTTAAATGATCAAGATAAGGAATGCTTATACCATTCAACCTTTTGCATGTTTTCCTACCACTATCACATTTCCTTCTTTTCTCTTCATACAATGTGACCCATGGTCGCATTGCATCTGTGTTGTAAAGAATAAATTTATTGATGACATCAATTTCTAAATTCGCTGATGTATAAAAGAATTCAAAATGAATAGTATGAGAGTAAACATATATTATCATCTTAAGTGTAAACAAATGCTCTATACAAATTTGAAAAAATATAAGTGACTTATTGTTTATCATGCACTTTTTTCCATTTGTTTGGAAAAAATCCCCTTCCCTTTTTTCATGATCCCATCATTTGTCTAAAACCACTGCCCCTAGTGTGTCATCAATTTTCTTGATGTAATTAATGGAATAATAGAATGACTCATATACTATGTACCCCTCTGCCATAGAGCCCTTTGGTTTTGATCTTTGTACATGAAAACCTCTGGTTTTCATGTATCTCTCTAAGAAGAACATCCAACGACGTGAGAGAACCCGAACTAATTCAACCTCATTAGGTAGGTGAATTAGAAGATCGACTTGCAAGTCCATAAAACTTGTTGGTGGTTCTTTTTCAAACATACAAGCAAACTCATCTATCTCTCTACACCACCATGGAATGCTAGCCATATGAATCTCCTTTTATGTGATCCAACGTACAAATGTAGATAATTTCGATATGGCACATCGCAGGTCCTGGGGGGAATCATGGTTCACACAACCACACACAAGCAAAGGATAATGACACTAAAAAATAAACACACACATCATTAATTTCCACAAAATTGTGAGTGCATAATATATTTTGACCAACACTATAGGAGAAGAATCACGTATTTGACATACATGCACTTAGAAGGTTCATATGTTCATGTGATTTCAACCCCAACAAATTCCCTTCTACAGTGAAGCAGTGTCGTAGAGTGAACCCATATAAAGAAGGTTCTTTCACACCCAATATTACATCCTTTTCCATAGAAATATCATCTTTCTTTGTAATCCATGGGAAAACATCTTCTTTAGAAGACCAAGAGGGACCAACCTCCCATGTACTTTATTTTCTTGGTCAATGTATCTTTTTAGTATTCGAAGAAATAAGATCTCTCCTAACAACCAATGTGTTGTTTTTATGCGATGATATGTGCATCCATAAAGAAGATGAAACATTTTTTAATATATGCATGGGATCTAGTAAGTGGCCAATATTAAGATGCTCCCAATACGGAATCTCATAAAATACATATTTCCTTTTCATCCCAATGGGCATTTTCTCAACATAGGTGTCAAAAAAATTAGGATCATTGAACATAGGTTCCCCATTTGAATAAAACAATTATTCCATTTCCTTCTCCTTCTCTATGTCATATGCCTTAATCCAATATGTCGGTGTCATTAATTAAGTTCCTCGGGTTCTCTTTGGTTTACCATTGAAAGCAGACACAACTCTTCTATAAGGGTGGTCTTCTGGGAGGAATACCCTCGAGCAATTATACACCAGATTTTGTAGATGGTTGGATCACCTATATTTTATATAAGGTCCATAAAATTTACATACATGATAACTTTTTGTTACAAAACTTTTGATGTTATTGTATACTGAGCATGTTAGTGTTTAAAATATATTTTCACCAAATTAAGTATGCCAAATAACATTACAAATACAAACAAATCAATCAACATGCTTACTAGAGAAAACTCCTAGCCTTGGATAATCGTGTGTGGTGTATGCACATATTCCATACAATTTAAAATACCTCTCCATTAGGATGGGTATTCATACATCATATACATGTATTCCTTCCCACAATTTTTTAATTTCATCGATCAATGGTTGGAGGTAGACGTCCATTATCTTCACTTGTCTTCTACCTAGGACTATAAGAGTCGTCATAAGATGTTGATTCTTCACGGACAACCATGGGGGGATATTATTATTGATCAATACCACTGGCCAAACAGAATATTTGGTGTTTTGGATGGAATATAGGTTAATTCCATCCATGGTTATGTTCAATCATAGTTTTTGTACTTCATCCTTGAATTTATTAGGCCATGTATGATCTATATGCTTCATGGCTATTGAAATTGTTATCTCACAAGTTGTAGGTTGGGAAAATCCCTACCCAACCACCAAATGGTGACAACTAGGTGGTCACCTGCCCATTGTCCTTAGGCAGGTGTCCCCATCACTTTAGGGGTGAGGTAGTCACCTCAAGAGGGGAATATCGATGACCCTAGGGGGGAAAGGGATGTGAAAAAAAGAAAAGGAAAGAAAGATGTCCCTAAGGTCAAATATATGGATGGAAAATGGAAAGAAAAGATGAGTCTCAAGTGTTTTAGAGGTTCCCAAAGACTTTGGTGAATTGTCGAGAAGTTGGTACCTGCTCGAGACACACGAAGAACCACTTTGCAATGATGTATGTTAGTTGGATCAACAATTTAATCTTGTTTCCCCTAAATTCCAGAAATAGATAAAAATATATATCAAAAAGAAATAATTATGATATATGCTTAAAATATTGGTTAAAGTCAAGTGAGATATGCTTGAAACAAGTAGATAATGACTAGAGAAACTTCACAATTTATAGCATGAGACTTTAGCAATTAGTTGCGGTTGTCATAAATATTGTATGGAGAAGTATTTTTGGCAACCTTATGGCTGCATAAATATTTTTATGACAATATTAAAATTAGCCACCAAAATCCTCAAAGAAGACACCCAAAAAATGCCTTAAACCTAGTAGAACAAGTTAGCAAGTTTTGGCAGTGAAAGAACAAGTTAAGAGTGACTTTATATTAGGGTTTCTGTAGTGAATTTATCAGCCTTATGTCTGTAGAAAACCAATCCCTATATAAAAAAAATTATCCAACAAAAAACAATCGTAATTAGCTCAAAAGGTGCGCCTAGGTTAGAAGTGGGTGAGGGAATATTTCTAGTCCTAGTCTAGGGTTAGTTTAGGAGAAAATAGGGTTAGTAGGCTAGGGTTAGAGAAGCCCTAATGGTTGTAGGTTAGTTTTAATACATCATAAATAATTTTTTGGATAAAGAGGATGCCTCAAGGAGGCAAGGGAGCTAAAGGCTTAAGGAACACTTTCCCAAAGAAAGAACTTTAAAACTTGAAATTTGTACGTTTACCAAGGCAACAATTTATTTCTCCAATGCAACAAGTAAATGAATAGTGCCTTCAAACAATTGGGTTAATGGAGTCAAGAAAATAAAGAGCTAGAGTTACTACCTCCTTGGGGGTGTAAATCCTCTTACTCCCCAAGGCAAGTATCTCTAGCTAGGGTTTAGGCTAAGAGTGTGTATGTCCTTATACTTCTCTTAGCAAACCCTTGTTAAATCAATAGAATGTAAGCATAAAGTGATGGAGACTAAGATGGGGGTGTATGCCCTTATAATTCCCATGTAGCTCTATAAAATATCCTTGAATTGAAAAATAAATGATATCAACAATGTAGAAACCTTACCAATTCAAGGAAAGAGCTAAGACAAACCACCACAATAGCAAGAAAGTAGCCTTCCAAGGATAGCGCATCACTTCCATCAACCAACAATCCAATAAATAACCATAAAAAAGTGCACAAGAGAGAGAACTAGCCAAAGAGAGCGAAAATTCCAGTCCAAGTACTTCTCTAAGATGGGAGAGTTATGATAAAATGAGATCTTTTGATCTCTTATTTATACAAAATGTCACTAAGATAGTTTGTCCACATAATTAAGGGTAAACCACAAGACCAAGGATCAAAAACCCTAATATTTCCCTTTTTACAAATTAATATTAAACAATTCACTTTAATTTCACTTTTGCACAAAGAAAAACCCTAAAATGAAGGTGACGTCTTCCTTTAGGGGGTGTTTTGGCACTAGGAGAAATTCATTGGTGATGGAGGAGTGTAGAAGGAATTCCCAAAGCCACATCGAAAGAATCCAAGTAAATTCCTTCATGGTCAAAGACTCAAACCCATCAAAACTTCCTTGTGCCAATGCATGTCAAACTCACCACCAAACCCTAACCCCCTAGGTGACGCCATGCTTCTAGAAGTGACGTTTTGCCTCTCCTAGGAAAATAATTTGGCATGTGGGGGCTAGGTTATGTTGTCCAAGTCATATTCTATGCCTCTAAGGTTTCATCTCTCTCCTCCAACATGCAGGGCCTTGGAATCCATCTGTGGGATTGAAGCCCCATGGAAGCCCAAGCTAGGCTTGTTCTTCAAAAACTGTCCACCAATTAGTTCCTACAAAGATAAATAAGCATTCCCTCCAAGGATCTCAATTCATAACATCAAGATAAGTAAATCCAATCAATAAATGAGCCACCTAAGCATGTGCATCAAATATTACCATGTCAAATAGTTAATTTCTCAAAGACATTGTGTGACTTGTTAAGCTTGAATATGGGAGGGTTGGCGAGGTGTCCTATTGGGTAGATCTTGCACTAGGTCAAGGAGATTTCCCAAGATATACCTCTCTAAATCCATGTAAAGTGAGTGAAGTGGTTAAGGGTAAAGTCTCAATGGAAATGGGGTTCATGACATACAAAGGGGTTGTAGTGTCTCATTCATGGGTGCCTTTATAGAGGGTGTGTGGCACCTTCGTTTGCAATACATTTTTTCCAAGCCCGTCATTTTGTAATTATTTGTTTCTTTCATAATTTAAGGATAATTTGAAATCTATTGTCCTGGTGTGGTGTCCAGATAATGACAGAGTCACTCACAAACACCTAGTGGAAATGAGAAGGTTGGCTCGTGATGAGACCCCCTTTCTCTCAACCATGCAACCAAGAGACATTACCCTGGATTGGTGACCAGATATGGTAATATCATACCACTAGATATCCATGAACATGATAGGTCGGCTCGTGATGAGACCTCCTATCCTCCAACTAATCTTTGTAATCATTTATAATCATATTTCTTGTGGGTCCCCATTTCTCAAAGATAAGTGTTTCATTTCTTTCTTGGGTGATCCCTGGGTGAAGTATCTATAAGTTTTATAAAAAGTATTTTATCTTTTTTCTCAACAACAATCCCTCAGGCCTTTAGACCCTTCTTCCCATAGAATGGGGGAAACCCCTTCTTGGGTCAATACACCCTAAAATCCCAAGAGATAAGGAAACTAAGGGAGGAATAGTGATGGAAATTTGTAAGTATGGTTCATAACGGTACGATGGATCTTCAAGGGAGTTCCTAGTAGCAAACCCATCCCCAAGGAAGACCACTTACTAGGGCACAATGTTAGCCACCAAGGTGAAGCAGGGAAAAAGGCATAATGTCCAAGCATATATCATGAAATATGAATTAGTATAAGTGTTGGAATTAAACTATTATTACCACCTTTCTTGGCCTGACCCAGGTTCATATCTACCATGGTTTCCAACAAAACCCCTTTAAAACTATCAGCCCCTCTGGTACACCAGAAGGCAGCGCAGTACACAGAGTACACTGCGCAGTCTCACCCAAGATAGTTCTATTGGTGGATGCAACGTTCAAGTGCTTGTAGCCTGGGAATGAGTGGGGATCTGGGATTAAACTCTGTGATCTTCATTTTTTACTTTAACATTTAGTTTATATTGAATACCATGTCATTCTTATTCATGCATGTAAAATAGAAGATATAACTAGTCATCCATGTATTTGTCTAACATCTAATCATTGACAGTAAAGGAAATACACAATATTCAATCACATAACACATGATATATCGTGGTTCACCCCTCCTGAGATACATCCACAAATTTTTGTCTTCTCTTCTCTTTTATTATGGTGTTTCCAAAACTACAATGACATGCACTTTATAAGTCTCCATCAAGGGGTCGATATCGACAATGAGGCAGACTAGATCACACCAAGCTCCTTAGCCTATGATATAACCCTCAATATCTACCCTAGTTCCCCTCCTCAACTCAACAACTTAAAAAACTAATCGGATTTTCAATCATTCTATCTTAGAACAACATAGTAACAATGTCCAACCTCCACCTAGACCTCCTAGGTACATAATTATACATGTTTTTGTCCTACCAACCATTACATATTCTTACAAAAACCCTAAATCTATCATGGCTATGTATTCTTGCATGCACGCCTCGCATGATTTCCTCTTTTTCATGCGTGTTTGTCTTGCATGTGCTCATTTCTCTGCATGCGCGTCTGCCTTACACGTGCTACTTTTCCTGCATGTGTGTCTGCCTTACACGTGCTACTTTTCCTGCATGTGCATCTGCCTAACACGTGTTGTTTTTCCTGCACGTGTGTCTATCTCCCAAGTCGTTCTTTTCCCCAAAACTAGGCCAGCGCCCAACATGCCCCCAACACTGACATCGTGACTCATCCCGAGTCACTGCCTAAATCCAATGTATGTCACTGATTGTGCCAGCGCGTCATACATTTCAGTGATTCTCTGGCACTGCGCCTGATCCTGGATGCTCCTTTCGGCCATATCTTCCATGAGATGTGTGATGAATGGGTTTTGTAGCAACTCTCCTCCTTCCATTGTGATTCTCTCTACACTCAATTTTGTTGTGTCGACCTCGACGACCAATTGTTCTGCCTTTTCTTGCAGGGGCTCCAACTGGGTTTGTTGCATCATCTTCTGCGCTTGTACTTCCTTTTCCTCTGCTTGTAAAGATTTCATATCCGCGAAAGTTTTGATATTTTCTGGTAGTGACATCGTTCTTTGTCACTGTTTGACATCTTCCATGGTTGCGTGTAGTTTTTCCTCCTTCCCTTGCAGTTCTTGTAAGGTTCCATCCTCTAGAAGTTGTGTCCATAGCTGGGCGCTCTTCTCTAGTAGTTATGTCAGCCTATGTATATTTTTCACGATGTTATCTACAGAAGCTATCACATCCCGCTCCATTTGCACTATGATTTCTGGAGGAGTTGTAGGCATTGCACACTCCTCCAACTCTTTGATTTGGTCCTTGAAGTGTTGCATCGTCTATGCTATGTTCTGCATTTTATCCTGCGATGACACTCCTTATATTCCTTCGTTGTCCAAGATGGCTTGGAATACTGTGTGGATCTGGTTTTCCATCTCATCCACCTTCTGTTGTGCCATATTATTCTCTTCCCCTTATTGGCTAAGTGCCTCCTTTAGTGAGGTGTTATCTTCCTTCCCCAACCGTAATTTTGTCACGTTAGATCTTGCTCTGGACTGAAGTTCCTGCGCAACACTCACTTGTAATTTATAGAGTGCTTTGGTTGGAATCTTGGGAAATGCCAAGTTCGTCATCTAAATCTATCTCAGTGGCCTTTGCATTGTCTCCTCATCCATGAACAACATGTCAGGAGTAATCTTGAAGTTTACACTCCCATGCATCGTGATCTGCACTGTCTTGCCCACTAGTACCCCTTCATTTGTTGGTGCTGCTATCTTTTGTTGGTGTTGCTCTATTTTAACCTTTAGCTTCTCCAACGCAGTTTTCACCTCTTGTATTTTATCCAAAATTGAAGCTTGGTGGTTCTCAGCGTTCTCCCACATGTTTGACAATCGATCCTCTTCTGTCATGGCTATCAAGTCCACATCGTCTTTCGTCAATGATGTTTCGATGGGATTCTTATGGGCCTTGTCCTTCTTTTTGGAACCACTTGGTTGCTCCCCTTTTCTCTTCCTTTGGGCCTCTGGTGGTTCAAATGCTTCTGGCATCTATGTATCCCTGTCAGTATCCTTCCCTTCTCCTTCTTCCATTGATACTTCTTGTGTCTTTTTATTCCTTTCTTCCAAGTGCACTTGTTATATTGTTTATCTTGATGTCTTCCCTGTGTGTGGTGGTCCCTATGTAGAGCCACGTTGGGATTTATTCTTTGTTTTGTCTTTCTTCTATATGGGACTGCTACCCCCTTCTTGGCCTTGTGTCATATTTTTATTTTTGCTTGTGTTGTTTGTGCTTGTTTGTTGTGCAAGGATTGTTCTGTCTTATGCCCTTGTTTGTTCTCCCGACACCGTCTTTGGGATTGTTGGCACTCTCCACTCCTCGGGCCATTTATGGACCTCCATATGGATGTCCTACATTGTTATGCAGTACCTCAACTGCATCCACTCCTTAGTTGGATCCCTCTTTTCTTATAGCCACATACTGTGGCGTGATGCATGGAAGTTCTCTATCTACCCAAAATCCTGGATAGTTTCTATAGGAATCCTCCATGTATCCACGACTCTATTTTGGATCTCTGTCAATTATATCGTGAACATGACACTAATAATTTTATTCCTTTTGGGATTAGTTGTACTGTGAAGGGATGTGTAGCGCGCTGCGCCATATTTTCTTGTCCTTGGCAGGAACACGTTGTATGTGGGTTCATTCCACCCCATAAGTGCAATGAGGATGAGTAACCACGAATAGTGGAATTCAGAGCCCCATTCTTGCACATCCTTGAAGTCTTCAAGGAACAAGTTCAATAGATAAAGGGGCCCAACTCATTGAGCTCCCCTTTGTGCACTGCGCTGCAACTACTACTACTCCTGTGGTCACTTCTTCTTTTCGACACTTGCACATTAATTTGAAACTGAGCAATATTGTTGCAAATCGTGTTGTAGGATCATTGATGTCACTGATTCTGATACCTCTTTTACCCCTCTTTGCGCCATACTTTTCTTTTATCTCGTATAAAATGGATTTCTCCTTAGTCTTGTCATCGAGGTATTATTTTGGCTTCTCCCCATCTATGGGTAGCCCTATAATTGTTGCGATGAGATCGACATCGATATGCAGGCCTATCCATCCACAAGATTCCTCCATTCACCCTCACTAACAGTTGTTTAACACATTCGTTTATGTGTTTCTCATGCCCGAAGTGCAGTATGTCTAGTAATTTCATGATCTCGGTGTTGTATAGGCCCAGGATCCACTGCGCAGGCTCCAACAATGGCACGCCTGATGGACCTTATCCCTTGATATACAATTAGCTTTGTGCTACCAAATCTAGGAACTTTACGGCGTCAAAGACATCATGGTCAGAGTATTTAAGGCTATTGACTCCTCATACCATGTTATCATCAGTCTTCACTCCCTTGGGAATTTTTGGCATCACTATGGCCAATTCCACTTGTATGCGTTGTACACTATGGGCACTACTCTTTTCTCATGCCTTCTTCTTCCCTTGTGGGATCAATACCCCACCCTCTGGTACAACCTCTTGCTATGTTTCATGCTCAATTTCCATCTCTAGGCCCTGTTGTGTGGAACCTGTGGTTGATCCTTCTTTTCGCTGCCCTTTCCCCCTGGTTGTGGCATCCTCTTCTAGTTGCTTGGCTTCCTGTGCGGGTTCATGATCCTATTCCACATGCAATGTGGTTTTCTCTTACTCTAGTGTGTGGATTTCATCCACATCCACCACCATGGGCATCTTTTTTGTTCCGATTTGTGGCACCCGAGTGTTACTCTGTATGTTTCATCTTGTTCTGCTCGATGCTCCAACCCTCAGTGGTGACCTAGTGAGGAAATTTGAACTACAGGCTTCCAAATCGACAGATAGTAGCACAAATTAGGAGTTTGGAACTCTTCCTCTCAACTATCCATTCTTCTCCTTAGAAAATAGCACAATGGTCGCTTCCCCCCTTTTTTTCGACTTTATAATGGGACAGAGAAGTGACAGTTGTGTTGCACTGACAATTGTCACTTTTTCACTTTTTGTTGTGTTTCCTGTGCATTGTACCTTTCTACCTGTTAACTGCTCACCTGCGCATAGTGCTTTCCATTGCTGATGTTCGTGCATCGCACTATTCTATTCTAGCAGTTCTATTCTATCAAAACCCTCCATACACGTCGATCTATTTTTATGGATTTTCTTCTTTTTCTTTATTTTTCTCATTTTATCTCTCTTAACTTATACTACTATAATACACTATGTACATATCTTCTTAATGCAATGCATATTTCTAAGCACTAGGAGGTCGAATGTCCCTGTATAGTTTCAATTGACTCCCATTGATCATTCCTCTCAGTTATGTGCCTCCCAAATCTTTCAACTGAACAAATCCCCCATCTGTGACAATCTTCACTTCATATGGTCCCAACCAATGCATTCTAAATTTTCCTGGATGTTGAATAACTTTACTGGCGTACACTAAGACTAGGTCTCCCTCCTTGAAACTCTTCCTTTTCATATGACTATCATGCCAATATTTGTCCCTTTCTTTCTATACTTCTTGGTGAAATCCTTCTAGAATCCTATCTTCTTCCATCTCCATCAACTAACTTATCCTTTCTTGTACTGTGCCTCATTCTGTCATGTTGGTAATTGTTGCTACGCGCAAGCTAGGTACCAAGAATTCTAATGGAAACACTGCTTCTTATCCATATACCAACCAGAATAGTGTCTGTCCTGTCAACTTTTTCCATGTAGTCATGTATGCCCATAATACTATTGATCTCTTCAAATCCTAATCATCCCTGTTGACATTACAAATTTTTGTCAATGCATTCTCTAGGATCTTATTAAAGGCTTCCACTGTTCCATTTGCTTGAGGGTGATATGGTGTACTCTTTTGATTATAGACTTATTTTGAGGTCATTTCCTGCTTTCAAAAATTCCCTCCCATTTTCTATTCTCTCAAATCCTTTTCTCCCTTTCTCTTCCCTCTTCTACACTTACCCATTTTTCCCTTTTTGTTTTTTCCCTCTGACTATCCCTTTATAGTTCTACACTTAGTCGCATTTTTAGACCGCGGGTTCCCGAGTTGGTGGAATTACAGTTTCTCATCTCCATATATAGATTCACATCATGAGTCTGACCGGCCACTTTGTTTTTCCATACTTAACCGATTCTACAATCGCGGGTTCCCGACTTGGTGGGATCAAGCATTCATGCTCCCATGTTCTGTGATATACACATTGCACCGAAAGGTTCTGCGATCTACAGTTTGATCCCTGAACTCCCCAAACTTCCAAAGTTACATTTCTCTTATGATGGGTCTTTTTGACCATCACGACATTCTATACTTATCCAATTTCTCACCTCATATGGTCGCGGACTCACGGATTCATGGGTTCTCGGGTTCACAAAAAATCTCAAATCATTTTTTCCCTCGTCCGTTCCCGCCACCCTCGTGCCCTTCCCAATTCACATTTACTATGATTTTAATGCTAATAACTTACCATACATGGTCGAAAGGATGGTCATTAATAATCAAAAGGCTCAAGGAGATATCCTATTAAAATGCATTAAAATAGGATTTACGGAGGATTATATCATCCCCCTCCAACGTTCATTTCTAACATAATTTAGAGAAAGGGAACGTTCTTGTCAACTTATGGCAGCATCTTGACAACAGTTCTGTGGAGATACACTAAATATTTTTGGACGCGAGGATCATAGTTTTCAGTGGTCCAGAGAATATTCCTATTACTCATCCCCTCCCGCCCAGAAGGAAGTAATATGGACATCTGGAATTACGCGCGCAGGTTGTGTCTTGAAATTCTTTGATTGTAAGGAGTTGGTCATCTGGTGCACTGAGAGATATATTACTAGCCATCAAATCATTTAGTTGTAGGACCATTCCCCTGTCTCTCTATCGCCTCAGGTATTCCATAAGATGTTGAGACTTATCGAGCCAATGCACCTTCAAGGGCGAAGATTGCAGGGAATTCTTAAAGAAGCATGAAAATGGACTGTAGATCTTACCTGAATTCCTAGAGAACCCAATGGTCATCCCTGAGGACATCACAAGATTGCAGGTTGTCTCAGCTAAAAATACCTTACGGGAAATTGCATGGATTTTTATGAGGATAACATGACAAGAAACTACAGCCAACATCTACCGGATGATTCTTTACATTCTATATTTTACGGTCAAAGAATAGGCCATATTCTATTGGGGTAAGTTGATTTCCATTTAAATCTCTTCCCAATTGTCGCAATACAAGAAGGAGAAGAATTTATTTATGTCATCTTATTTGGTTTTCGTGATAGCGCATTGCTATGAGTTCCCGAGATTATTTGTATGTAAGAAGGTAAACTATGAATTCAACCTAGTAACCTTCTCATATCAAACATTATGGAGGCACAAGGCCTCCCAACATTTTTATGAAGTTTTTAATGATTTTTTCTCAGTTTTTAAAGACTTTTTGTTTGGAAAGGATGCTCCCTAGATGTCTGACCAGGCGAGTAAGTTCCTAGATAGGAAGGGGACACTAGAAAAAATGGAGAATTATAACATTATAAGTATTTTTGGGTCCAAGGAAAATCCTTCCTTCCTTCTGTGCCACATATATGACAAAATGTTTGTTGTTGAAATAGCAAGTCAATACAACTATTGGTTGCATTTTTTCCATGAAAAGAGAAAAACGTAATTCATACCTTTGCATTGGAAAGTTAGGGATTTCATATTCAGAAATATGAACAAGATTGATGAATTCGTGGGCCACTTCCACAGCCTCAATTTAAAATATGCTAAAAAAGTAAAAGGCTTCGACCCTACTGGCATTTTTGTAGAACATCTATTCTATTTTGGTTTCATAAACTCTTTCATTAATGATATTCTGAATGAAGACAAATAAAATGCCTCAGGCACTCCTGCTCGTGACACTGGTGACCTGGAAATAATACTCAACATCAATGAGTCATACAAGCAAAGAGGAAAAGTTTCGGGTGAAAAACGTGCCCAATCCCCTAATGTCACTCCTAAAAGTACAACATCTCAGAGCAGCACTCCAACGACCCACCATATTAAGAAAGTAACCCACAATTATTCAGGCGGAGGAGGAGATAAGAACCCTCCTTCAGGCAAAATTTAAAGTTCTCATAAACTTCCCTTGAGGAAAAAAAGAAAAAACATTGTGCAAGAAGAGGAGGGACCTCGAGGTGAAAGGGACATCCATGATCTCTCCCTCGAGGATATGGAACTTGAAATTGACATCGAGAAAGTGTTCCTCAATGTCGACAAGCTAGAGAAACCTACTCACCAGAACCCTCAGATGGAAATAATTGAGATCGAGACCTTCGACAAAGAAGAGTCTTTTGTATTTCAGAGCGATGTTTTTTACAGCGAGTCCAAACATTTGATTATTGAGAAAAGAGATGTAAATAATAAAAGGAGGAAATCTCGTTCATAGATTAACCTACAAAACATGCATCATTCCCGAATTTGCCAAATTCACCGAGTAGTTGGAGATGCTCTAGATAATTCTATTGGAGGCCTTGAAGCAGAGAATGTCAGTTAAAGGAGTGAATCAAGGAATTGGAGGAAACTCTAATGCCTCTTTTAGTACTTTTTAGTCCTTTAGAAATGATCGAGCCTACCACAACTCCAGAAAAATTAAAAGGATCGGCAAGCCTTCTCACATCAACCCGGGGCTATGTGGAAAATAATATTAGGAAAATAATGGAACTAATTACAAAATCTTGGGATGTGTCAAAGAGCATGGTCTCTTTTGGAATGAGAGCACACTCTTTTCATGAATATCTGTAGGCAGATTTGAAAAACGAGGAAGGTTTCTACCTCGATGTGGTTGTACCATTTGGTTTTAAATTTACTAATATGACTGAGTTGAGAAGAAGAGAGGAGGATCGCCCTTCTCTGAACTCAATAAAACAACTAAATGCATGCTGGAAGGAAAATGTTAAAAACCTGAATATTATTGTCCAAGCATGCAGCCATGCCATAACCAAAAGAGAATAATTATTCAAGAAGCTAACTGAGATAGATCTAGTTGGTAGCACCAATGAGGTCCAAGACCCCAAATTGATACTTAAATCATTGTTCTTAACCAAGCAAGCATTTGATGAACAAGTTGATATCTTTAAAGGGTTATCATTTGAAAAATTCTATGACATTCTTGAGTATAGTGAAGATGACGTGGAAAACTGGCTAGTTGATTATTCAATTAAAAATCAAGATATTGCAGAAGCTTTGCGGAACATTTATATTGATCTAAGGGACTTGGAAGGAGAGATATTCAGTATAAAAATCCAGCATGAAATCAATGTGGCGCCAATGAGGAGCTACATCGAGGAGTGGTTTAAAAAATCTATCGACAAAATTATCGTTGAAGGGAAAAGGAAGGTTGAGACAGTTCCTGTAACTGTCGAGGAAAGCCATAAAAGGACATCAGTGAGAAAGTAACAAGAGAGAGATACCATCATAGCAAGTTCATCTTGATCACATATTTTTGTCTTTATCAAGCTCTTCATCATGTTACTCCACCTCTTTAAAAAGAAAGGTTTAACCGAAGACTAATAATTTCCTTTTTCTTCTTACCAGGCCTTGTTGCCTTCCACCGCCCACTTTCTTTCTTCTATGAACTTAATTCTTATACATATTTTCTTTATGGTCCATGGGAGCCCCAATCCTAGTCATTATGACAAATGCATTTTATTTTCATAGAATATGTATTGAACTATATATTTTTTAGAAATTCTAGGAGAGTTATTTTGGGAACAATCTCGAATGTACTTTGTAACCCAGTTTTTCTGAATATAAATTATTTGAGGTTGATCTATCATTATCTTCATTTGAGTTGCCCATGTACTACTATGTCAAAGCTCTCTTATGCATGCAGATAATTTTCTTTTAATTTTTATGTGATCAGAAATATTTAGCCCTACTATGATGGATGTGAGGAAGTTATGTTTATTTGCTTTAAATGCATGAATATGTGTATTTCCCGGTCCATTCTTAGGAACTCTTTTTTTAAAGAAAAATAAAAAACATTTTTTGTTTTCTTTTATATCTATTTCACTTTCCTTTGATGGACTTCTTTAAAAGTCCCACATTTTACAAATATCGGACAGAGGAGTGCCACCTCTATAAAAACACAGGAGGATTTGTATCCTCGTGACATTGTTGTTTCGGTCCTAACGGATTCAAGAGTCAAAAAATTTGGTGACCATACTGGGGACATGAATTGAAAATTCGAAACCTGACCCAACATTTTTAAAGAATATATGACTTTACCCCAAGGTAATCAACCCCATTTAGAAATTGGATTGAATAATCAATGAATCATTTTGCACCAGTTGTATAATCTAGTAATATCAACAGCCCAGACTTGAGAAGAGTTAGTAGGGTCCTGGAAAATATTAGTCCAAGAAGAAGAAAGAGAAATCCTTTGAAGACAAAGGAGAGAAGACTGACAAGATCGAAGAAATAAAATATTGGCTAGAGAATCACAAGAACACGGTCAAGATTGAAGCTGGACAAATACAAGGGACCCATTACCCGAAGTAAAAGTAAGAAATTTTTGTCCTTAGAAGTGAAAATTCTGATCCTCAAACCTCCTAAAAAATGGTAGCCAGAGACGAACAACCCCGAATTGAGCATCATGAGAAGAGACAAGAAGTGAAAGAGATGTCGCAAGAAACCAAGGAATCCCAGGTTTTGGAAACATAAGGAGGGTAAAATATTCCCCTCTTAATCTCATACGTGAACAACATGAACTCCCATTTCTCCCTAAGGGCACCTTAAAATAATTTTCTGGAGATGGGGAAATCGATGCAAAGAGGCATATGCACTTATTTCTTAACCTTTGTGACTTTCACCGAGTTGAATATGATGACATCATGGTGACGTTATTTTTTCAAACTTTATCAGAAAGATATTATGAATGGTATACAACATTTCCAAGTAGATCCATTTGCTCGTTTAATGACCTCAAATCTATGTTCCTAACTATGTTCCCCCCCCCAATTTCCTACCATACCCTCCTCACAAGATTCACCCAGATTGGGTTGAGGAAGAATGAAAGGATACATGATTTTAATATTAGGTTCAATAGGACCTTGAGTAGAATCCCAGAAGACAAAATACCAAATGGCCTGGTCATTCTCTATTGCTATAAGAATGCAATGCCCCCAAATGTAAAATATACCATTAGAACATCCCAAATGGATACTCTGGAGGAAGAAATAACTAAGGCCATTGAGATAGAAGTAATTATTATTGAAACGGGTACCGAACCCGACATTATATTGGGAAGAATACAAAGGTAGATGGAGGGATTGAATATTGATAATCAAGGAGATTCTAGCTCGATAAAGAACAAAGAGTTTAAACCTTGGGCAGCTCAGAATCAAATGGCGAGAGGAGGATTTTTAAGGGAACCATACCTGACGTAAAGGTTGATATTGTGGAGGCACAAGAAACAAAGAAAAGAATTGAGATTGCACAGATGAATAGAGCCATCAAACAAATGCAGAACGAAATAACCAGGTTGAGAAGGGGAGATAATTACATGCCAAAACCAAGAATTCCAATTCCTGAACAAAGGAGGAACCCTCCCCCCAAAAGTAGAGTCAGTTTCAAGAATATTGAAGACCCACCGAGACCAAGGGTTCCCAGACAACCTACCCCAAACGTGGTTGTTTTGGATGATGTCTATGACTAGCAATTCATTGAGCAAAAAGGTTATTACTTACCTAATGAAAGCTCTGAGATAGTGAATATGGACGGATGTGAGACATCCATGTATATATGTGGAGAGGGAGACAATGATCCTAACTCGCAAGAAAACTTTGCCCAGACAAGAGGATTTGTAAATAGACCAAATAATAAAGGAAACTCGGACAAAGAAAAAAAAAAGGAAAAAGCCAATGAAAAAGTGTTGAATGAGAAGGTGACAGTTGGAACCACAAGGCAACACATAGCATCAACTCAGCTTAAATGACATATAATGTCATGGAGGACTTAAGTAAGTTGAGGATAACCTTTTCTTTTACAGAAGTGGTGAAGATTCCTCAGCAGAGGTAAAACATCTTGAAGTTGTTGGATGATCCATCAGAAAGAACATAAGTTGTTGTTACCACTCCAAAACAGAACCAGAGCCCGTCGATTGTTAAGATGAGAGGTAAAATTCCACCCTTATACATCTCAATTGAAAACCATGATGTTGCATTACATAATTTTTTAGTTGATACTGGCACGGAAAATAATATAATTCCACTTGCGGTCATGGAAGTGTTGGGCATGAATTGCACTAAGTATTATGAAACTAGCGAGAGAATATATGCCATTGATTCTAGAAAAATGTCAGCATACAGAGAAATAAAGGATTTTTATGCCTGGATTATAGCGACTCCCCATATCATCACAATTTTTAATATTATCGTGGTATACCAACCTCCGACATATGGGGTTGTGCTAAGAGATTGGAGCTCCATGATTGGTGGATATATAATGAACGTCGACAGTTGTATGATTTTATTTGACAAGGAGGGAGAAATGATTAAAGTACCTTGTGAGCCCAGAAAACCTTTCTCCTTCAAGAAGAAGGATAATGAATTAATGGAATATTACATAGATTTCGGCATTGGAAACTATGTTATCTTGGAAATTGAGTAGAACCAAAACCTCGAACGAGTTCAAGACCTGGAGGGTCTAAAATATTTCTTTGAAGGCTACTGGAGAATGTCATTCAATGGAGCATGTTCTAAATCTAGGAATGGAGTTGGAATTGTTCTCATAATACTAGATAAGACGATGCATCCTCACACTATAAGACTTGAGTTTACATGCATGAATAATGAGGCAGAATACAAAGCTTTGATCTAGGGGATGATCCTTGCACAAGGAATGAAAATAGAACAATTCATTGTGGCTGGAGATTCAGAGTTGGTCATCAACTAGGTTAACCAAAAGTACAAAATCAAGAAGGAAATACTTAAGTTGTATTTCAAAAGAGTTAATGAACTCATGGAATCTTTCAGCTCTTTCAATATTGTTTTATGTTGACGATTAAAATCGCAATGAGGATTTTCTCCCTCAAAGTATTTCTAAAGCCTATTATTTAAACTATGCTAATAATATATGATACTAGTAGGTGGGGACCCCTTGTAGACTGGAGGCTCATATATAGTCATATCACACATTTTATGTTGTTGTTTCGATGTTGCTTACAGGGTATTATATGGTTGGCGATGCAATCATGGTTTCATTTTGGATATAGTAACAAGTATATGATGCATTTTATGGGATGTTAATTTATGTTATTCAAAACTCTAGTTTTATGTTATGATTGGAATATATTTGCAGTTGCTATGTTTAATCATGTCACCATGATTTATTACCTGACTACACATGGACAAGAAGTATGTTAGTAACAACATAAACAAAAGCAAAAGGAAGAAACTTATGGAAAAAATCCTAAAAGAAAGGGCCTATGTTTATGCTATGTTAGAAGATATGTGCAATAAAAATTGTAAACATGTTAGTGTTAGTCCTAACTATTAATTGGTTGGTTAGTGGCTATGCGATTTTAATTTGAGTTATTGTGGGCACATATGATATGGCAAGTCATATGGTATGGTATGAAAACTTGACAAGGATTAACGTGAATGTTTGGGTGGCACATTTGGCAAGGAATATGGCCACAAGTTTCAATAGTTTGGAAATTGATTACATGGTTTTAATGCATTAGTGAGTGTTGGATGTCATGTACTTTGGAATTGAATAGATGAGGAGATGGAAGTGGCGTGCAGTAAATGAACGTCACTCCATAATCCCCCCATAAGGTCGTCACCTTAGTATGGTTATTGTTGCGTTTCGATCTACTGGTGGTTAAGCTTCGAAATTCAAGATTGGGAAGAAAATGTGTGGCTAGCTCGACCCTTTTAAGCTATCGGTTACTGGTATGGTTCTTTTTCACCCCATTGTTATAACCCTAATTTGAACCAGATATGGTTACCTGGCATCAGGCCATCTCATTTTACATCTCTTGCCAAGCCACTATTGAACAACTCTTCTTAAAAACACCCTTTTTGAAGGCACACGTGCCCTGCTCCACTACTACACGCGTGTATATGCTAGCTAAACCACTAGAACCCGCGTATACCTACAAAAACACAAAAAATGGAAAGTTGCAGGTGAAACTCACAGTTTTGGGTAAGTTACCTAAACTGTTTGACCACCCATAGCCGGTCACTCGACCAAATACCTAGCCCTTTATAGCCTATAAAAGAAGGTGTAGGGGTCCCATTTGAGAGGTGGAAAATAATTGTAAAGAAACTCTACCCGATTTCGCATTCCATTTGTCCCAACCTTTTGCAACTAGTGTGTGAAGAGAAGCATATACAAAAGTAGTTGGAGCATAATTGAAGAGGAGCCCAGGACCAGATTCAAGGAGCAGTGGTTGATCTCACTAGTGTAAGTTACTCTTGTGAGATTAATAAAAAGAAGTACTTTTCCCGTCCCGCCATATGAGGTTTTCAATTCTTAAATTTGATTATATTTTGATGGAATCTCTAACACATTAGTTCATAGATCATATGTATGCGGAGTTCTTTGTTTGTATTTTTACCGATGTAGGTCAGTGTTGGGAGGAGATTTGCAATCAAGGAGCGACCAAATGTTAAAGGATCGACATCAAACACAGAAACTAAGGTACAATAACTTGATCTTTTTAACCTTGTATTTGCATATGAATAATAAGGTTTATGATTGCGATGTTGGTAAGAAGTACGAGACTTTAGGTCATTTTCTGCATGCATTACAAAACCCTTAATGCTATTCCATAGGGGGATTTGCCACCCACAATAGAATTGGCAACCATACTCGAGAGATCTCTAGGGTTTTTGGGGATACTTTTTGGGTTTTTTAAATTGGTTTCATTACCTTTTTTCTGATTTTCTGCAGGAGTCTGAGCTAGTAGGGATTCTGGTCTTCCATACCTGTACTCCCTTCTTTCTTTGCTTAACTATTTTTTATTTTCCGGGAAGCTACAAAGGCATACGTGGCCTATAGAAGGCCTGCATGCATATACACGCACCCTGACTTCACACAACCCGTGTACATACACTGGATGTTGAAGGATTAGTAACGTGTCTGAGTCCAGAATTTTGTTTTAAAGAGAGGCAGTCATCCTCTTCCTTGTCAGAAGTGATCCTTCTCAGGGGTTTTTTGGATCTAGTTCTAGTCTCTATTGTTGAAGTCCATAGCCTAGGTATAACCTCAGATTATATTTTTCCTTGCATTTTTTCTATCAAAGTAAGTTTATGTGACTTCAACGGATTCTGGTTCTCAGTACCGGTGCTCCCTGTTAGTTCTTGATTGCTTGTTTTCATTTTTTGGAGGAGTTGTAGAGGTGCACGTGGTCTGTAGTGGGCATGCATGTGTGCACACGTGCCCCGACCTTGCACAGCCTGCGTACATACGTTGGTTGTTGAACTGGCAGTAGCATACCTGTTGAGAATTTTTTTTTTATAAGAGCCAGTCATCCTCTTCCCTGTCAAGAGTCACACCTCTCACGGATTTTATTGATCTAGTATGGGTCTCTATCATAGTAGTTTGTAGCTTAGGTTTGTTTACATCATAGCTTTCTTTTTCATTAAAAAAATTTTTCCTTTGTTTTTTCTGTAATAGGGTTTTTAGACAAGTGTGAGACTCTGCTTCAATAAGCTTCTGTGTTATTGTCAGAAACTCTTTGTGATCTGCGCTTAGGCCAGAAGTCTTTTCTTGGTCTTTACTTGTCGTGATTTTTCCCTTTTTTGATTCTTAAGCATTAAACAATAATAATAAAAAAAACTTGTATTTTTTGGTTTGGTTAAGTAGTTGGTTGTTTGCATTAATCATAAGGAAAAAGATTGCTTTCGTAATTTCTTAGTTGTTGACTTAGGAAAATAAGTAGCTCGTAGTCGAGTGAAATATTTTTTTGAGTTTTTTGTTAAAAGATATTAGGAAATTTTTTTGATAAGTTGGTTAAAGAGTTTGAATGTGCAAATTTGAAATTGTGAAGAAGTAATTTGTTTTTAGTTTCAGTATATTCTCTTCTCTTTCGTCTCTGAAAAACATCACTGGTTTCATTTTCGTTCCCTTTGACTTAAGACAACCACTAAAATTAACGATTAATTAAAATCAACTAGACTTTATGTTTGTAGGGTCCATCAACCAATCTAGGCTAGAGCCTTGATTTAGGATTGGAGAGGAAACTCTTCAAGGCTGCTAAAACAAACATAAGAGTTTGTTCTAGGGAGTGTCAAAAGTCCAGTATCATGAAATTTATCTGGGACCCCCCTCTAACACAGGGGCTAAACACAAGCTCACGTAAGGAAAGGTAGCGGAGATAACCCCTCCAAAGCTAGACCAAGCATAGTGTGGAACGCATATAGAGGGCTTGTCTTGGAATTCTGTTGATCGCATTTTCCACGGAGCTTCATGGGTATTGAATCCGTTCGAGGTCCTCAGTCATCTTCCAGAACACTTTATTTCGATACCCTTGATAGGTTTCAGGCTTGATACCATGTTCATTGTGGTCCACCTGACTGTCGACTGCACCCGCCTGGTAACTATTTGCGCACTGGCAACCTAGTTGCCTATCTTTCTGGTGACTTACACAGGTGATTGTGGGGGTATACCACGGTACCTAGGACAAACATCAGACCACGCTGTGCAAAGTATACACAGAGGGTGCTTCCATATTTGATTTTCACTTGCACCGGTAAGTTTCTCTAGTGTTGGTTGTTGTAACTGTTCTTCCAACTAGCTAGTGACTGCTTGTTTTATCTCATAGGTACTTTTTCTAGTGCGTGTTGGTTTTCAAATGATTATATATTTTCCTAGTGTGTCTTTGATCTTCTCACATAGTGGAGGATCAAGAGTTTTTCCAGTCGCGAAGTCTTTTGGGCTTGCCGACGGTTGACCTTGAACCCCCCCCTGGGCCACCGCTAAGGCGAAAACTAGACCAGCAAGGGTCTTTTGAGACAACCGGGTTACAGGAAACTGTGCCCGACCCATCTTCGAGAGGAGAACATTTGATTCTGGAGGAACCAATCATTTCTCACCTCAGAGAAGAACCTCTTGGTCTGTATAACCCTCCCATCACTGATCTATTGACGCCCATCGTCGTACAGGTTCTACCTTACGAGCGTCGAGTAGTGTCACAAGAAACAATGGAAGCAAACTCTACTACTTCTTCAGGGAATACACATATTTCCTTCATGACTGTCACTACCGGGGATGTTCCACCTCCTAACCAACCGTCGTCAGTCCGGGCCACTATGGTCTCGACTGCTTCTACCTCGGGCAACATTCCAATTCCGTCTATGGCGACGATCACTGCTTCATTTACCCAGAATGCGAAAGGCCCTCTGTTCTCATACGAGATGCCTAGATTCGGTACTAGTACTGTACTTTCCTCCTCCACTCTACAGACTTTAGGTCTCGAGGTAGGGAGTTCCAACGCTCCTCTACAAGGATCTATGGGGGGCACTTTCACTCCCTTTATCTCTTTCCCTTACGGCGGGGGTCATATACCCCCTTCGAACCCCTTGCTCGAGGGTGTTCCTCAAAAATCCTTCGGGCCTAACGTAAACTTGTTTGGAGCAGGTAGTCAAGCACTCTCTCCTTATAACATGCCGGTTGGTTCGACACCTTTCTCTTTGTTCGGTGTGTTTGGTAGCAACGCTTTCTCGTCAGTTGTCATTTCGGTCGGGGGTAACCCCGGTTATGGACAACCACATCTTGTACAGGGTACGATTCCTGCATAGGGGGCACACTTAGGAATTCCTTCCTCATAAGGACATTGGAATATGTAGCAGGGACTAGTCCCCTTGCTAGGGATGTTGATCGGGGGCAACCCCTTCCATACCCAGTGGAACCCCGGGCAATGCCTAATTCCTATGCCCATCGGATTGCAAGGGGAAACCCCTTCCAAAATCCTTGGAATGCGACACAAGCCTAGCCCTTTACGTCCTATTACGGGAACTATCCGATGATGTCTCAAAAAGTGCATAATCCATATGCTGGTCACGACCATGGTTATTACCAGAGCCATGGCCAACAACCTAATTGTTCCTAGCAACCTAGTGCCAGTCAAACTCCAGGCTCCTTTTTCCCTGGCTACAATCCACAACCCAAACTACTGTTTCTGGCAACCCTGCACTTGCCAGATTTGACAAGGATTTTAAATGATCCTATCTATCACGATCCGAGTTGGCCTCCTATGCCAAGCAAGTTTCCTTTGGACATTCCAAAGTTCAAGGCCAAGCCTAATGAATATCCTGGCGATCACATGGCTACCTTCCACTTATGGTGCTCGTCCAACTCTTTGAGAGATGACTCCATCCAATTGCGATTATTTCAATGCACTCTCATAGGGAGTGCTACAAAATGGTACATCGAGCTCGACCGCTCACGATACTCTTCCTTCAACGAATTGGCAATGGATTTCTTAAACCATTTCCAATTACCTATGAGATACGACATCGGCACTGAATTGCTGACCAACTTCAAACATACAAAAGAGGACCATATCTCGGATCACATTCAAGAATGGAGATGCCGAAAGAGTTTGATAAAAGTTCCAGTCCCACCAACATTCCTGCTAGAGTGGTTCCTTAAGTCTTTAGTACCCCAATTATCTAAAGACATCTCCACATCCGAGGTGTTTTCCGAGGAAGACGCGATAATGAGAGCTCAACAACTAGCGTTGATTTACTCTCAGTCTGGTTTACTCTACAAAAAATTTCCAGACACACTGAGGTCAATACTTGACAAGACCAGACAGAGGTTTGGACCACATGCTGATGAAATTATTGGTTCAGCACAAACGAATCCCACTGATCCATTGAAAAATCAATTACAACAATTGTCGATACAGCATATAGCGACCAGCCTGACCACCGGTTCAGATGTTCCCCCTACCCAAATGTCGGATATACACAGTGTGTAAACGAAAAACCCAAAGGCCACCCAGTAGCCTGACGAAAAGAAGAAACAATGAAAGAAGGGTGTGGGGGATAAGAAACCTATTGATAATGCTAGCAGGGGTGACACTAAAAATAAGAATTCGAAGTATCCTTGTAATCTTTGCAAGGAATACCACCCGACCCATCAGTGCCCTTGGCTTGTGGAGGCCCAGAAGTTATTTTCACAGCAATAGCCTGCCGTGTTAACGAACCCGTTTCCACACAGGCAAAATCTAACTCAATCCTCCTCGAGCGCGGAAGGAGGAATTCAAGGACCCCCTCTATATTCTAGTAATCCTTCATCTACAAATGTGTATATGATGAAAGGTGATGCCTATATATCGACTAGAGCACATGATTACGGAAATCCAAGCACCTCTAAGAAGGGTAAAGAAGCCGAAAACCCACCCCTTCCTCTCCAAATTGAGAAGACGTTGGGAGAAACAATGACACACATCCTAAATGGTGCGTTCAAGAAATATTCTCACAATCCAAACACACAGGCCGCCCATAACTACTCTTTGGTGGAGGATTTATCACAAACCCCTTGTGCGATGTCCTCATTGGAAGTCCTCCAGAGTTGCCCTTCCTAGAGAAAGGCTCTGTTAACTGCCCTAGAATCTATTAAGACTTGTAATCTGGGAATGATCATGCTTGATATGACTGACTTAAAACCTCGTCTTCCTTACCATGTAGCTTTTCAGATAGTAGTGACTTACACCACGAAAACTTTTACCCGAATTGTTTTTCATACAGTGGTGGATGAGGTTGCCTCGACATGCGTGATGTCTTTGGCGAGTTGGAAGGACATAGGCCAACCTGTTTTGTCTCCGTCACCTACTCTTCTTACATCCTTTGACAGTCATTCTTTCCGACCACATGGGATCATTCCCTCTTTCCCCATGCAGTTAGGGGGAAAAACCGTGTGCGTCGAAGTTGAAGTGGTCGATGCGTCTCTCGACTACAATCTTTTGTTAGGAAGGAGTTGGACCTATGCTATGCAAGAAGTTGGCGCGACGGTTTTTTGGGTCTTGTTGTTTCCATCGTATCATGGCCATTGATCAATTATCCTTATCTCATCCTGACCCTTCATCGGGAGTCTCCACAGTCCCGATGATTGATAACCCTCAACACGGCATCGTCAACATAGGGGTTGGTTTGTGCCCACCTTTGATGGGTACTTTTGATTACCCGCCTCTGACTAGAAATGTCCATTACATGTCAATTGAACCCGACCAACCTTGGGCCGAAATATTTCAAATCTCGTCGTTTCGCATCACGTACTTTAATGATCTGTGGACTCTTCCTTCCCCATTAGCTATGATGGAAGGGACAGAGCACCATGGCATGGCCATGCCTCTGTCCTTGGTAGAAGTTGCATACTCGATTATTCAACAAGCTTCCTTCGACCCTGACCCGACTCTTGCACAAGATTTAGATCCGGTGCTCGAGCCCATTTGGGCTCAAGGTTCCCTTGCTGATACAAATTCTTTAGACTTAGTCTTTCCCTTAGACGAGGTGATTATTGAGGCAATGACTAGTCCAGACAGACCCTGGGATGATCTTCATCATAGATCTTACTTCCTCCCAGAGTTAAGACGAATTGAAGTAGGTGAATTCACTCTGACTATGAATGGAGATAAAGATTGTCCTATCAATCCTTTGGCAACGCACATAGTTTACACTGAAGGAAATATGGAAACAATAGTTGAAATGATACCTATTGACATCTCCAGAACCCCTGGCATCATGGAGAATATCTTCGTCAGAGTAGATTTCTCCCCCGAGGAGATTCAAATCTACACGGATTTATTTAAATAATTCTACGACGTGTTTTCCTGGTCTTATGAGGAAATTCCAGGCATAGATCCAAGAATCATCGAACATGAAATCATGACTTATCCTGATGTCAAGCCGGTCCGGCAGAAGCTTCGTCTGGTCAATCCTAGGAAAGAAAAAGATATCAAGGTTGAAGTAGAGAAACTACTCAAATTTGGTTTCATCTACCCTGTCCAATTGACTTAATGGGTGTCAAATCCCATGCCAGTCCATAAGAAATAGGGTACGATTCACATATGTACTGACTTCCGTGATCTGAACAAGGCATGCCCAAAAGATAATTTTCCCATGCCATTTATTGACTAGATAGTCGATGAATGCGCAGGTTGCAAGAATTTTTCATTCATGGATGGTTTTTCGGGATACAATCAGATACAGATCAAACCCGAAGACCAACAAAAAAATGCTTTCATTTTTCCATGGGGTACATTCACTTATCGGAAGATGCCTTTTGGTCTAAAAAATATTGGAGCTACATTTCAGCGGGCCATGTCTTTTTCTTTCCATGAACTCAAACACATAGTCGAGGCTTATCTTGATGATTTAGCATCATGATCTCGCAAGAGAGTTGACCATCCAACACACCTCTAACTTATCCTTGAACGATGTCGCTACTACCGAATCCGCTTAAATCCAAACAAGTGCATTTTTTGCGTCACATCGGGTCGTCTTCTAGGTTTCATAGTTTCGAAAATAGGGATCATGGTCGATCCTCTAAAGGTTGAGGCAACAGTTCAATTGCCTCCCCCGTGCACCATCCCTCAGCTTCAATGTTTGCAAGGAAAGAGAACTTTTTACGGCATTTCATCGCAAACTATGCCGAGATCAAAAAGGGTTTTATGCATTTGTTGAAGAAGGATGTTCCTTTTCATTGGGACAAAGCTTCTCAACGCTCTTTTGCAGCGTTGAAACACGCCCTCATATCTACCCCTCTTCTTCAGCCACCCAATTATAATAAATATTTCTTATTGTACTTGGCCTTTGCGGAGTCGACCATCGGCATGGTCTTAGTTCAGGAGGATGATTTTCTCTCAAAATACGTGATTTATTTCCTGAGTCGAGGCCTAGTTGGATCGAAACTCAATTATTCCCACATTGAAAAACTTGCGTTGGCAACAGTCCATGTTGTCCAACGGCTCCGTCATTATATTTTGTTTCACAAGACCACCGTCATTGCCATTGTGAATCCATTTCAATATGTATTGACATGACGATTCATCGGCAAAAATATCGGTAGATGGATAGTTATTCTCCAGGAATTAGACTTGGTTTTCGTTTCGTAGAAATCCAAAAAGTCGATGGTCTTCGCGGAACTCATATTGGAACTTATGGTCGAATCAGGTGATGTTATACTCGATGAGTCACCTATCAAAGGAGACGTGTTTCACATCTTCCGACCCTTGGTATGGATATGTTCTTGTCTATCTACAGACTTTGAAGTGTCCCGCTTCTTCTTCTCATGATGAGCATTGCCGTATCCGCCATCAAGATAAGAACTATCTCATACTCGAGGACACTTTGTATCGTCGAGGTGTAGACTGTATCCTCCGCCAATGTATCACTCATGAATAAGCGGAAATCATGCTTAACAATTGCCACACTGGAGCATGTGGCGGTCATTTGTCAGGGTTGGCAACAACCCAAAAAATTCTATGAGTCAGTTATTTATGGCCGACATTAATCAAATATTGTGTTGAATCGGTCAAGAAGTGCCACCTGTGTCAGATCTTCTCTCGGAATATGAGGGAACACCTCGCTCCCATGTTTCCCATTATTACTATTGGTCCCTTCACTAAATGGGGGATTGATTACACTACATGCAACCCCCCTTCAGCAAGGGGGCACCTCTATATCATCGTAGCAGTAGACTACTTCACCAAGTGGGTCGAAGCTATGCCAACATTTAAAGACGACGGGGAGACAACAACTCTTTTTTTGTTCAACCAGATAATAGCAAGGTTCGGCATCCCAAGAGATATTGTCACTGACCATGGCAGTCACTTTCAGAAAAAAATGATGACTGAGTTAATGTCAAAGCTTGGGTTTCTGCAAGAACATTCATCACCCTACTACCCACAAGTGAATGGTCAAGTGGAAGATGTCAATAAATCTCTTAAGACCATTCTACAACGAATGATCAATTAAGCCAAGTCAAATTGGCATTTGATTTTATACTCGGCATTATGGGCTTACCGAATGTTTGTTAAGACTGCAACCGGTTTCTCACCTTTTCAACTCATTTATGGGATGGAAGAAGTATTTCCCATAGATTTCCAGATCCCATCTTTACAGTTGGCAGTACAGTTATTGTCGGACACTTCACCACTTGAAGAGAGATTACTATACCTCGAACAACTCAATGAACAACATCGTGATGCGGGCTTGTCTAAAGAGGCTCATAAACAAAAATTCAAGTGTTAGTATGATCGGTTCGTTCGTCCTCGGATTTTCTTTGAAGGCGACCTTGTCCTGGTTTATGACCAAGATAAGGACCCCCTAGGGCCAGGCAAGTTCAAACCCATGTGGTTCGGACCTTTCATTGTGAAATAAGTACTACAGAAGGAAACTTATCATCAGGTGGACGTTGAGGGAAATGTTTTGGAGGAGCCTAGAAATGGTCTCTACCTCAAGAAGTATTACTCATAGGTGGGTCGCCTTGGGTGACTTTTTGTAACATATGTATAGTATATGTACTATTATTTTTTAGTTTTGTCTTTTGGTTTTATGGACATGTCACTTTTGATGTTATCTTTTTCACTGTGGAAGATGTCAAGTGAATCAGGAGTGTTTATTGGGTTCACGGACGGCACTATCCGGCACACTCGGAGGCTTGCCTCCATAGCTTGGGCGATTTTCACACCTTAGGGCAAGTTGCTATCTTCAGGAGGTATCTGTTTAGGTGACACCACAAACAATGTCGTCGAATACAACATAGTTATTGAGTTGCTTCGTGACGCTTTGTCACTTGGCATCTCTCATCTCCAAGTCTATCTAGATGCTCAACTGGTTGTGTCCCAGTTAAATGGGGTTTACCGCATTTATGATCCTACTCTACACTGACGGTTCCTTAGGGTACGTATCTTAAAATGAAGCTTTGATTACATTATGTATATCCATGTTCCTAGGAGATTGAATCAAGTTACGAATACTCTAGCTAATCATATTTTAGATTGGAATCTTGCACACATTTAAGAAAAACACACACACACATGTAAAAACATTTGTAAATAAATGTAATCCATAAAACAAAAAAAGATGTAAAAAACATATATATATCGCAAAGTGTTGGAGTACATAAGTGGGCGCGAGTGCCTCAAAAAATATGTGTCCAGTAAAAATTCACAGGGCTTATGCCCTCAAAAATATACAAAAGGTGCCCTCGACACATAAGCAGTCTAGTATAAGCTAAGGGCAGGCATGTTGGCCCTTCCATAATGAAAAACGACATTGGACAAGCGTCGGAAAATCTGGACCCAAGTCCGGGGCACCCCAACAACATGAGGTTGCATCGATGGTGGCAACTCCTCGATCTCTGCCATTGGTAATGTGTGAGTGAGCGCGGTAAGGTTCTGCTCCACTCGTCTCAAAACTCTATCAGCCTCTCTGGCTAGAGGCCCCGCTGCTACTAATGGCCTTGCCTCTTGTCGAGGATGTCGCCGACTCCTCGCAAAATCTGTTGGACGCACTGGTCCCACACTTTCACGTAACAGATACATACTGGTCAGATACTCTGGTACACAAAAATAAAAATAAAATGATATATATTTAAAGAAATAAAAATTAAATAAACTTTGAAAAAACAAAAACAAGCATAGCTAACTCTCCTCGCTCTACTCTGGGAGGTACGACCATGGCATGGTTCCTGGAGAAGTCGATCTTGGCATAGGGTTAGTCCTCTATCGTCGGAAACTGTTGTGCCCACCAAGCAAAGAATTTGTCGTCAAAATCCTCGATAGTCCTCCCTCCCCCCTGTCACAGCAACAACGTCGCCCACCTTCATAATGTTGGGAGAGAGGCCTCATGCCCTCGTATCGTCTCTCTAGGGCTAAGACTGGGTACTCTCGAAGAAGAAGAAAGCACAAAGAATAGTCCCAAACCCGAAGTTCCTGTGCACCCGCATTCGACAGTCTGTCAACTGTTTTTTCATACATATCAGCAAGGTGGTGCTCCAGTCAAAAAATTGTGCATTTAAGCATTGAACCGCACAATTCATGTGAACCCAGGAAGCCTGATGTAAAGATGTGGATCTTGTAATCTGCCCAATGAGTAGAACTATCGC
The DNA here is from genome assembly GCA_010110895.2 of Picea sitchensis. Taxonomy (NCBI): domain Eukaryota; kingdom Viridiplantae; phylum Streptophyta; class Pinopsida; order Pinales; family Pinaceae; genus Picea; species Picea sitchensis. The sequence goes on along the minus strand of SNQJ01S0002553.1, from coordinate 197,995 downwards.
TTTTAGCGGTAGGTTAGAAATCTTTCTTATCGACACCTGTGTGCCCACTTTGTCAGTACCAACCTCGCAATGGAGTCCAATTAACTCCTCTATGTTGTGAGGCCCAGAGGGAAACGTGTGAAAGTTGATTGGTTCCCCTCTCCTTGAGAGGCCAGTCAGAAAGTAGATATCTTCAGTTGTTGGAGTCAGCGACTGTCCCTCAAGCATGAATGCCTCTGCATCCGAGTGCTAGTAATCTACCAACACATTCAACAGCCTAGGTTGTGCTCGCATAAATGGACACTAGAAGAATTTCAACAAACCACATTGCACCAATGCGGTGACAGCATCAGGATCCTCTCCGACCAAATTATCAATGTCCTCATGCTCCCTTTCCCTCCAATGAACATACATCCTTCAATTCACAAGTTCATGAGGGATTAGCTCTTGATTTTTTATTTTTTTTCCACTAAAAGGAGGGTACATTCGGGTTGTAGTGTACATAGTCGCATGTGCACACGTGCAGTTTTTCTCCTGTACGCTTGCACATGAAGGCTGTCATAGGACAGTCCGCGTATACGTAGGTACAACCTTTTTAAAGGTCGACACCTCTCCTAAAAACAAACTTAAATGCATAAAGGAAGAATTGAATAGCAAGAGGTGTTAGTATGTACTTGCTTGGTCCAAGTGGAAGTTCATTTCGTCCACTGAAGCTCCCGGAATCAACTTTTTTAACAAAGGGGTGTTTTTGGCTTTTTGTCAATTTCTTAATTCGCAATGGTGATAATGAGCTGCCAGCTTCTATTTATAGACTTTTTGGCCCCTTTTTGCCTTTTTTTGGACCTTTTTGTCATTTTATCTAGCCTAAAAATCATTTAGTATAGTTCAAGATTTTCTTATGGAATGTTACGATACATGTTACTTTGGGTATTGGGAATTTTTTTGGAGATTTTGGTCTTTTTAAAGGTCTTTTGGTGAAAAGTCATTTTTTCAACTTTGTGCATGTAAGATAGGTTTCCATTTCTGTTGATTGCACCTCGTTGTATTATTCTCTTTGGCATAGGATCGATCCCACCAAATTGTGGCACATAACCCTCTTTCTGCTCTAGAAGTGTCGTAATTTAGTGGTAGAATCCTACATGTACATTGACGCCCTAGATAGATACTAGCTGCATTTTGGCGTCCATGTTGTCACTAATGACTATAGGCCTAGGAGTCCTTTTTAGAGTATGAGACTCATTCTCATGATTCATTATCTCGCTTCAACTCACCCTCAGGACTCCCAAAACATAATAGGTTTTCTTTTAAGCCCTTTTCAGACCCTCTAAAAATGAAAAGATTGTTGAGAGATATTGTTGACCTTCACGCTCGCTAAACTGAAATTTGAAAGCATGTATGTCTGGTGGTAGTTTACCCCTTTTTCGGTCTATATGGTCAATTGTACGAACAAAGGTATACTCTAGGAGCTTCGATTCCCTAGAAGAGTATTCTCAGGTATGATTTTAACCCTTTTTCGGGCCTGAGGGACTAAATTTACGAAAAAGGAACCCCCACGGAGTCCATAATTAAGATCTTTTCAGACTCCCTAAAATTGAAAAGATCATCGAGTGACCTTATTCTTTCACACTCGTTAAAATGGTCCAGAAGAACATCCCATACGGAGTCCATAGTTAAGCTTTTTTCAGACTCCTTAAATATGAAAAAATTGCCGAGTGATCTTGTCTTTATCACACTCGTTAAAATGGTTTTGAATAGACATATTTTCAGTGCTAATTTACCCCTTTGTCGAACCAACTAGACTACCTTCGAAAAAGTTACCCCAGTGGAGTCTCCTTTTATGCTTTTTCAGACTCTATAAGTATGAAAAACCATTGAGTTTACCTTCTCTGGGCTCGTTAAAACCACATCGAAGGACATTACCATTGTGTCTTATTAATCGCATTTGCATACCTGCGTCTTTGGCCTAATGTCAGCTCCATGTTGCTCTCAACTGAACCATCTGAAGCATGCCTTATATGCAAGCCCTCTAGCACTCTGCCTCTGCGTCTTGACACCTTGGCCCACGGAGTATTTTTCTCGAGTGTCCTTTTCCTACATATATCCCTTTTCTCTAAGCATCCATGTGTTCCTTATGCTTGGAATTAGTATGTCTGCAACACTCGATCCTCCTTTGTAATGTAGCATTCTTTTATTCTTTTTCAAGCTTTCTGAAATTATTGAAAAAGACAAAAAAATCAAATATACCCCAAAAAGAGGAAGGGAAAAGTATTTTCTTTTTGTTGGCAGCACAATGAGTCACCCTTGGAAAAAGAACATATTTTTGTTTGTTCATCAAGCCCTAGGATTTAATATGACCTTAGGAATTTTTTCTCTCTACATAGAGCTATGTCCTCCTCCATTTGGTTATTCTTCCAAACATTTGGAGAGTTTGTGTTGCCTCCTGCATCGTAGACTTATGTCAAATACCATGTTGCCTGAGTCTCATATTTTGTCATGTTATTGTCCAAGGGAAGTTATTACCAATATTGAGTTGGCCCCTCTGCAGATTGTCTCTTGCCCTCATGCCCGGCCATCTCGAAAGCCCAATCAAGTCTTTGTTCTAAATCCATGAAGCCCTCAACCTGATCATCAAAATACTCTAATTTGTTCCTGACAAGTCATCAAATATCTCTGGGTAGTGAAGTCATACACTCATATTACACTCCTACCTGAGTTGTGAAGATTTTGAAGTTGTTGCTCGAGCTCTGAAGGCCTCATCTCTACCCATCAAGCCTTATTCGCTTCTTGAAGATGGATACTATACATGTATATCTTTTTTATTTTGAGATGTAGATCCATTTTGTATTGCTCACGGCTACACTTTATATAGTTATATGACATGGATCTGTAGTGTATTTGATTGGCAACCGTGATTTTATTTCATTCTAAGCATGGGTATGCCCACCTCAGTGGGACAATTGTTATTTTGCAGATGGCACCTCCCGAACTCTAGTCCCTGGGCTCACTTGTTTCGTACGTTGGTGAAGATTGATAATGTTTTTTGGCCATTAGATGCTCTTCTGACCTCACACATTAGGGGGAATCTATTATAACCCTAATTTGCACCAGATATGCTTACCTGGCGTCAGGCCATCTAATTTTACATCTCTTGCCAAGCCACTATTGAACAACTCTTCTTAAAAACACCCTTTTTGAAGGCACACACACCTTGCTCCACTACTGTATGCGTGTATACGCTAGCTAACCCACTACAACCTGTGTATACCTACAAAAGCACGAAAAATGGAAAGTTGCAGATGAAACTCAAAGTTTTGGGTAAGTTACCTAAACCGTTTGACCTCCCATAGTCGATCACTCGACCAAATACCTAGCCCTTTCTAGCCTATAAAAGAAGGGCTAGGAGTCCCATCTGAGAGGAGGAAAATAATTGTAAAGAAACTCTACCCAATTTCACATTCCCTTTGTCCCAACCTTTTGAAACTAGTGTGTGAAGAGAAGCATATACAAAATTAGTTGGAGCACAGTTGAAGAGGAGCCCGAGACTAGATTCGAGGAGCAGTGGCCAATCTCACTATTGTAAGTTACTCTTGTGAGATTAATAAAAAGAAGTACTTTTCCCATCCCGCCATATGAGGTTTTCAATGTTTAAATTTGATTATATTTTGATGGAATCTCTAACCCATTAGTTCATAGATCATATGCATGTGGAGTTCTTTGTTTGTCTTTTTATGGATGCAGGTCAGTGTTGTGAGGAGATTTGCAGTCAAGGAGCGATGAAACGTTAAATTATTGACATCAAACACAAAAACTAAGGTACAGTAACTTGATATTTTTAACCTTGTATTTGCATATGAATAATGGGGTTTATGATTGGGATGTTGGTAAGAAGTAGGAGACTTTAGGTCATTTTCTGCATGCATTACAGAACCCTTAATGTTAGTTCGTAAGGGGATTTCCCACCCACAACACCCATCCATGAATTACACTTTGTGTATGAATGAACAATGGCTTAGTAATGTTTAGGTTTGTGTTTTCCTGAGAATTGAAACTGTGTAAATGTGTGGTTTTTATCTCTGGAATGACTGTGTGGTTGTTTGATTTGCAAGTAAAAGAATTGGTTTGGTTGAGTTGTGCATTCACTGGTTGTTCTGTTGGTGGAAATCGTAATGGGTCTTTGTGGATTTTGAATGAATATGGGTTTTATCACTCTATTTTTTAATGGTGGAGGGTTTCTCCCTGTGTATTTTTATTGGTTGCTTCATCATAGTTATGAGGGTAACCTCATCCAGTCATATTTGGACTGCCATTTGGTTGTTGTGTATGTTTCCCGGACTGCCATTTGGTTGTTGTGTTTTTCCAGAGTCATGGTTGTGGGCTTATTCACATGGTCTTGGCATCAAATTATATTGGAATTCGGTATTAGGGTGGCCATTACGCCAATATATATGCTTTATGGTTGTTGGGTGATATAAGTTATGCATTGGGTTATGCATTTCCACTAGCATTATGATCAAATGATTCGGCTCTTAAGGAATTGACAAAAGTTATACCTTTGTGTGTTCTGGGTAACTTTCACTGTCCAGGGGATGTCCACCACCCCTCTGCAAAGGGGATTTCCACCACTCCTCTGGGGCTAACTATTACGCCATTGCCCAAACCGGGAGTTATAAGGAACCCTGTGGTTTCTACTATGCTTGTATCGAAGGGTCTTTGCCTATGGTTAATGTGTTTTGAGGACCTCCAGTTCTCTGTGTTATTGATGAATGAGCGCACTCTTGATTACCTCATTATATTTGTTGTGATAGAGCCCGATTTTATAAAACCTCAACCATTCTTACTCCTATCAGGCATCCTTTTGGTTGTCAAAGATTGGTTGTAAATGGAGTGGTTGTGATTGTTGTATCGATTTCCTATCTCGTCTTTCTTTGATTAAATTGGCTGAAAAGTTGTGATTGGGAATGAGTGATAATATGAATTCAAGGGATGTCTCTTCTCGTTATACCTTCAATCGTTGTGTTCTACAGAAGGGTGTTAATTGAAAGTTGGTGACTACTGTGTGTTCACTAGTCCCGATCGAGATCATGGCAAATCATGGAATTGATAACTATGTTTATTTCATTATGTTCACTGTGTATCTATTATGGAAGCATCGTGCATGTTGTAAATAATTGCATCAACGGTGATGAAGCTTGAGTTTTATATTAACTATGGTTTCATTGCATAAATTTATTGGTTGATATGATGAGGAGTGTATGAAATCAAGCATGTTTTAAATGACTATTCAATTTGGAAAAGGGACATGTGCATATGTTTTATTTGGCCGACTGTGAGTTGATGGAAAGTATATGATATTTTTATAGTGATGTATTATGGATAGAGGTGGAGCAATGTTGTTGTGCATTTTCTTTCAATTCTTTAAATGAAAGGAAAGAAATTAGCGACCAAGCATTCTCTTAACATGATTGTTGAAGGTTGTTTCAATTATGAGTATGATTTCAGACTGTGCTAATTGAGAAGTTTTTAAGAATTTGAATGTGGAAGAGTGAACAGTTTTGATACACAGTAATTATTAAATTGGTGTTGGTATGTTTTGTATTGAGTACATAGTTATGTTTATTGATTACTTGATTTGTTTTATGAACAATATTCGTTATTTCCTTTCCATTCTCTCACTTTTTCCCACATTACAAGTCCCCTCACCTTCCCAGATTCAATATTCACTCCTTGTTCTTAAAATTAAATTATAGTTAAATAAAAACTATGTATTATAGCAGTTGAAGGATGGAACAGGGAGGAGTTACAGTTGATTTTATTTGTTGTTACAATACAGTTGATTGTTTAATGATTTGTTGAGCAGTAATCATGATATATCCCCCTTCAATTTACCACTTTTCGCTCAATACAATCCCTCAGATATCCCAAAACCCCTTATTCACCCCCTTCTCATTGACAAGTATTAAATGATTTTATGGATTGGATTGCATGAGTCTGATGTGTTGTTGAGCCAAACTTTGTTTCATATTTAAAGAGACGTCATGTATGGTTTATTGAAGAAACTAGTTGCTAATAAGTAATGCATACAGGAATGATATTTTTCAGCATAGGTATCCATAGTCATGGTAACAAAGGAAGAGGAAATTGGAACAGGGGCCCTAGAAGGCCAAGGTTTTCTATGCATTTAGATGCAAACTCACAAGAGTTGAATCATCTATTTCAAGATGGATTTTTTAACTGGATTGGACAAGGAGTGATCCAACCTAGGCTATAAAGGCCTCCTTTCCAAGCCTCACATGTCCTTGGTATCCCAGTTCCCCCTCACGTCTCATTACAACCTGAAGTCCCTGAAAACGACGGATGGAAAGAGATTGTCCACCCGACAGTCTCCCAACATCGTGGCTGGCCCAATTTGTCTCTACATGCTCCTCTTTCACCTGTTAACCAAATTGTCCAAGTTGACCATGCACACTCACCAGTACAGTCTTCCCATGCAGGCAAGACGTTAAAAACTAAATCCCACCATGCACTTAATAAAGGAAAATTCGTCGTTGCCCCCTCCTCTCCATCAAATGACACTGCCAAATCTGTTTCATCCCGCATGCATTTGAGAGATGATTCCTCTCATGTTATCAGTGATATTAGGCCTAAAGGCTCCACACATCCTAAGGAAAATTTAGAGAAATCAAAGGGAGACAACAAAAACAAGGGGAAAATTGCCTCCTAGAGTGGAAAATATGGTTTTAAGTGTTTATTTATTTATTTATTGTTGAGAACAGTTGACTTCTGAAATTTTGGGACAACACACTGTTTTTTTTTGGATATGTGTATATTATATTTTTTATTATGGTTTCAAATATCATTAATATAAATTGTCAAATTATGAGAATGATGATGGGAGCCACAAGGAGGTATATGTTTGATTGATTAACTAATTGTGTTATGCTTATTAAAGGAACTAATGGGGGTCACAAGGGGTCACACATACTAGTTATTATTTATTAAAGACCCTTATTATTATTTTATTAATTTCCCCCCTTAACTAAACGTTGGTTGAGTTTTAGTTAACTTAACTAAAGAAGTAGTTTAACTACTTCAAGTAATTATGATTGCTTAAAGGAAAAAAGAGAAGGAGGAACAAGAGGGGAATAGAAGGAGAAAGCATACTAAGCTATGCTCTTGAGTTTTATTGAGATAATTCAGTTTTCATCCATTATTTAATTCATTGAAAGCCTAATTATCTTTTATGATAGCAAGGTCCTATTGTAGACAACAAGATTCAAGGTTGAATTACATCATTCAGACACTTGTTTTTCAGAGGTGTCGATCTATCTTTGATAGTCTGTGTAGACTTGTATGTTTGTGAATTAAATTTCATGATTGATAAGGCTATTGTGCAGAGTCGAGTGGGAAGCAATATGTGGCAAGTTGATCTAGCTTTTAAAATTTAGTTTTTTTACTTCTGTCAGAAGTCCTTTTGTATGGTTTTAGTCAGGGACATCTAAGTTTGACTTTGGTCCAAACTTCATCATGGAATTTTGTAAAGAGAATGATTCTTTTGATAATTTGGAATGGAATAAGCAATTGTTTTATGTCTCATCTGTGTTGATTATTGACTTGGTATTTTCACTTATGTCTCTACATTTATTTTTGCATCTGTTATATTTAGAAAATTACATAAATATTGGATTTTTGAGCAATCTTTAATTTATAAGAAAATTAGACTAAGCACTTGTAACCAATACTCGAGGATTAGGAAAAAAAAATTGATGGCTATAAACATAGGGTGATATTCTCGTCTATCTTTCTTTAGCCAAGTAAGATTTGAAAATGATTGAGTAAGATCATTTCATATCTTTTCCTCAACATTTATTTGGAGACCATACTGGGGATATCTTCCATATCTCTCTGATTGATTTTTATTCTTGGTTATCATCGAATATATCTATTTTTTTGATATTGATTATTTGACTGTTTCATTTCTTAATGACTATACATGTTGCAAGGCAGCCTAATATTGAGCCCGGTCTTCAAGATCAGACCAACATTTCTTTAAACTTGTTTAACACCATTTGAGACACTGCTAATACTCAGGTTGAGCTTAATCATTCATGGGAAACAATTGATCAAGACATAAGTGCCCAAGAATGTTGGGAAGCTAGATGTAGACAACCTAGGAATCAGCCATAACTTTCTTTTACCTTCAGCTTTGATCTTCCTTTTGTGTCCTTAGACCCTCGTGTTTCTAGGAGAAGAAGAGGTTTATCACCTAAAATTAATCCTATTGTTGAAATAGGGAGAAGGAACGTTGTGTTATCAACCCAACAAAGTGCTCTAAGGATAACTTTGTCTGATTCATCTAGTTCGTCTTTCTCTCCCTTACCTATTATCCACAAAATGGCATCTAGTGGTGGCTCTGGTGGCACTGGAGGTACTTATTCACCTCAGTCTTCAGCTTCGTAACTGATTGGTAGCTTATATAGTCACCAAGTCCTTGTTCAATCTACCACAAACCCCACCAAAGTCATCAAAAAGTATGGGATTTTTCAATTTGCAGAAGATTCTACAACCACACCGTGGCATGTTTCCTCTCCTCTTAACCTGGAACCTGCTACTCGTCCACTTCTTAAATTCAAAGATAATCTTCCTAGGTTTTCAGGGAATAACATTGTCACTACAAATTAACACTTAGTGGCATTTTCTAATGCCTGTCACAATATAGGAGCTAATGAAAATGATACTTGCATGCGCTTATTTGTCAATTCCCTTGAAGGGAGGGTTGTGACCGATTTCTTCGATCTCCCTCCTAAGATTTTATCTACTTGGGAGGAGTTATTATATTGGTTCAAATCCACCTATGGAAAATACAAAAGCCCATCCAAGCAGTTACGAGAATACAATAGCATCGCTTATAAGGATGGTGAGACCATCAACTCCTTCAACTTGCGTTTCACCAAGTTATACAATCAAATCCCTGAACTCATTCGACCTCAGAACCAAGCCACTTTCATGCATTATTATAATGCATTACCTTCCCCCTACCGTCATAGGCTTGAGGAGAAATCCATTGATAACCTCGGTTCCACTCTGCATACTTGTTTAGAGTATGAAGAACAACTTGAAAGAACAGGTCTTCCTTAGGGAGAATTTGTTAAACAGACAGACATGTCTTCCCTCTTACAACTTGTAAAATATATGAATAATCGTATGATAGAGTATGAGAGGAAGGGAAATGCCTCCCCTCTTACCCCTGGAGCTTCATCCTCTTCTGCACCCCCCTTTAGAAACCCAAATAAAAATAATTTTCAACCTAAAGCTATCATGCCTCGTAGTTGGTGTAAATTTTGTAAGGAACACCATGAGGAAACTACATGTGAGGTAAAGAAGAGTGCCACAGATAAGATATTTTGTAAGAGACCTGAAACTACCATCATTTTCCTAGACTTTGTAGAGCCAGAAGATGTCATGACCATCAATACTAGGAATAAATCTCGTGCTCCAAAAAGAAAATATGATCCTCCCCGCAATTATTCTAGCCCGATTGCATCCTCACTGTTATTGGATAAATCTGTAAGTGCGGACACAAACCGATATCCCTAGATCCACTTGGATCTAGAACAAAGCAAGACAAAACATGACTCTTTCCCTAAATGCTAACCATTGAATTAAATAGGAGGCAAGAACAAAGAACATACCTTATTATCGCTTCCTTTGGTCTTTTTTTCTCCCACTTCGCTCCAGTGCTCTCGTATGGTCAAGACCAAAACTATACAAACCAACCGAAGTGAAGAAAGCACAATCTATTCAACAGTCAATCTATGTATATGATCAAGGAGTTATATAATAAAGTGGAACTAGCTTTATGGGAAAGGGACATATTACTGTATCATATTAATGGAAAGTAAAGATTACAACCTGAGCCTTGACGTTGCAAACTTCCTTTCGATGGCCCTTGGCTCCGACACACACACTTGCTCACTTGCATGAAGAAGATCAACTCCTTTGGATGAACTTGCTGGAGTCTCCTAGCTATTGTAGCATCAATCCTTCGCACAATTCTTCTCACCAATTCCCCAATGAATCTTGCCTAACCTTGCTTGTTTGCCTAACCTTTTCCATGAGAATTCCCTCAATATATAGGAGAGAATGAATTAGTTACTTGGATAAGAATGATCCCAAAATATCATGGAATCCAGTACTAGGATAACCATCCGAATGCCATCTCATCCTTATAGAAGATTCCCTTCTAGAAGCATCGAGAATTCATCTTTTTCCTTTCTTTAGAAAGAGTTCTCACTCTAGAAGTTCAACACAGTGCGAACTTCTCACACCCTGGCTTAAGGCAACCTGCGAGAATCATGCATTCTCGAAGGCAAATATACTAGCAACCTGCGAACCTCCTTCAAAAATGATATTTCTGGAAAGAGAAGAAAGTAACTTTTCTCAGGAGAAAGTTCTTATGAAGAGCTTGAATACACCATCATCAATACATCATCGTGATGACCAAAATCATGGGTAACAGAAAGCCCCCCAAAGTATGAGGGTGGAACTAGTGATAGCCGATAGACTTTGTAAGTTGCATGTGTGTGTCGAGAACCAGGAGCACATCTAATCGGAAACCTGCGAACAACCAAGCATCTGCAGAATATCATATATATCAATTCTGAGGTAGGCATTCCCATACTCAGATCACAGACTGATGAAATTATAAACATGGGTCATGGCCACCAATCATACACTGTGGATCCATGCCGTCAAAATATAGCATATCCACTGGAATACACTGTGGATCTATGCGAGAAATTTCAAATCAAGACGACATAGCCACGAGACATACACAATGGATCTATGTGTCACAAATTATACATACTCCATCGCAACCTGGATTACAAAGATGATATCCAGGGTCTTCAATCTCGTCGCCCAAAGTACGAATCTAACCATGTGATTACATGTGTCGAAGTCGAACATGGCAGAAACCACTTGATTACCGGTCATTGATGAAACCGTTAACAAGTGTGAGGGTAATCCCCATTGATGTCAATGACTCCCAAGGTACCATAGTACAATCCATCGATTGTGAAAAAATGAGTTGATGTCGAACATCCGATGGAATCTTTCGAGCAGGGGTCAATGATGTAAACCCACTGTCGAAAGCGAGGAAACTTGCCATTGAGACATACAAGCTCCAAGGTACCAAATAATTTCTAAGTTTTGATTCTGGATAATGAGCTGAAGTCGACGAAACAAAACTCGTCACAGGAGGGCCTTAATGTATCCCCCATCAATGACATGAAATGAGTAACAGATTTTGAAGGTGAAACAGAGTATGATGTGAATTAGACTGGACACAGGGAAGGCCGACACAGAAAGAATGGATAACTGCAGATGGCCGACTCAATATAGGTTTCAGATGGACTTCTCTTGAACATATGAACGGCACGACCAATGATTTGACAACATTGACTCAAAGACGACACAGGGAATGACCTTGTAGCAAATCGAATGAGAGACAAATGGATTTCCCAAATCAGATTCAAATAATGAATAGGGGGTGTCATGTTCAAGAGCGACACTTACTGCCAATCAATACGAAGATGAAATATATCCCTTTCCCAAATTTTCCCCCACCATTTCTGGAAAGTACCTCTTTATTTTTACGCAATCTTGAGGAGGATAACATATGCTTGTTGATGTAAGCTCATCCTTCGGATGAGTCCCTCGGAGTATTTTTAATGAACCCTAAGAAGGAGTGGTTCGGTCCCATCACGGGTTTGTCAATGTTTGTTTAACGAGTCCAGAGATAGAAAACTCGAAGGTTTTTCAAGATTATAGAGTTTGGAAAAACACTTAAAGAGAATTCTCTCAGTTCCTTTTTCGTCAAATAGTCTAGATGAGACCAAAAAATAGATAAATTATCGCTCACCAGATGCTTACTTCAAATACTTTATCGAGCGTGAAAATAGCAAGGTTGCTCAGCAATCTTTTCATGTTTAGGGAGTCTGAAAAGAGCTTAAAGAGGACTCCAGGGGGGTTCCTTTTTCCTATAACCTTATTGAGCCCGAAAAAGTGATAAAATTTTGCTCGATCACGTTCTCATGTATTTCCGAGCGCAAGAACGGACAAAAATGATGCTCGAGGTTTTATGTAAAAACCATAAAAAACAATCAAAAACACGCGATAACAAAGAAAAACATCTCCGTATCCCTGTATTGAATCATCAAAATCATCACGCCTGCAAGTCATTACACTCAACATAACATTAGAGATTAGGGTTTAGTCGATAAATAATCATAAAAACCCAAAATGGTATAGTAAAAGTAAATAAAATGAGTAAATACTCTTTTTTACCACACCATTTTACATTTCCACTATTGAGCTCAAAAAACCCCTCTTTTACCCTCCAAGTTTGGCATCCATTTGTGGGAGCTACGAGAGACCATTTAACGATCCGTCTGTGACATTAAGGTAAGCTCCTCGTCCTTGACATTTCATTGGTTAAATGTTTAGTTTTGAGTTGAGTTTTCAAGCCCTACATGCGCGCTGCAATTCTCGCAGGCGGGCCATACGGGGCCTGCGAGAATGAATCATTCTCGCAGGTGAGCCTAAGGCCACCTGCAAGGTTCTTGCACTGTGCACACATGGAACCTATGAGAACCACAAAGCCTAAAAAAATTTCAAATTTTTAGCCAATGAAAAATATCCAAAGTATGAAAAAAGTTATTAATCCTCTTATTGTGTTCCTTATGCAGATAATTGGCCATCAACATGGTGCTAGAGTGGCGTGAAAGGGAACATGAAGAGGACAATGCAATGGCCGAAAATCATCCACCTACCATATCTGCTTTGATACATTGTGGACTCTTGAAATACTTTCGTATCCTGGGCATGAGGGCCCAAGTCAGACTATTAGAATACCTGGTGCATATGTGGGACCATGATCAGCAGGTGTTTCATGTGGGGGCTCACACACTATCCTTAGACATTGAGGACATTTAATTTTTCACGGGATTGTCCAGGCGCGGGTACTATGTTAGCCTGACCGATAGTAGAGGTGGTGGGAAAAAGATGAGTGAGTACTGCAATTTATACTGCGTACCCGAGGCTGAGAGAAAGAAAGGAAAAGTGGCTATCTGGGGGGTACAAGACTTGACCCTTTGTACTATCCTTTTCACTATAGCTCAGATGGCTGGGATTTTTTCTCCTCATATGGCGTTGCAAATTTACTTCCAGTATGCCATCGAGTGTACTGAGCCTCGGGTGTTCAACTGGGTAGATGCTGTGCTTCGCAGTATCAAAAAGCAATTAACCAAATGTAGGCGGGGTGACCTGAAGCAATTTGGGTATGGATATTTTCTGGTGTCCTTCTTCCTTGAGAGGGTTCCCGTATTGAGATTGAAAGTTGAGTGGAATATACCGGGTCCTAGGGATCCGAGGATGCTGAGATGGTGTTGGCCCATGGCCCAGCACGTAGTAGGACCGATCGTCAAGTATGATAATATTTTCTTGACTGGATTCAAACCCAGATGTTGATGGTTGATGAATACGCTTATGTCGGGTTGGATTTCCGAGGAGATCCGGATTTGGTATTACCAGAGGATGCTCAATGGGGTGACCTTGGTAAGAAGTACACGCATTTTTCTTTTCAAATGTTTTTGTGAATTTTTATCATATTCAAATGTCTTTGTTTTATATGTTCATCCAAAGACTAATACAAAATCGTTTGTTGATAACACAGATGTTGGACCATACAGACCTCCTGGCACTTCTCCCATCCAGTGGCGAGGAGAGGTAGCGGCAGCACCACAGTATGTTGAGGATTACCAAGTGGTGGAACAGAATTTAGAGGCCCTGACTGAAGACATTCCAGATATGACTCTAGAAGAGGTTCTACGAAGCGATCAGCTTCATATTGTAGGGGTATCAACATCTATGAGTCGACTGCTCCATAGGGTTGCTAGGGCAGTCGTGTGTTACCGTGAACGTCATCCATGACGTCACTTTGTAGAAGCTATGAGCTTTAGATTTTGACATTTTGGTATTCGGACAAACTTTTTGTAAAAAACTCTTTTATATCGTTATATATACAGACGGCTTCTACCGGTTTACTTTATATTGTGTGAATTTTGATGTATTTGATTTATAAATGATTCAAATGTCTATCCAATACATAATTAGCCAATGCATCTGTTAATGTATTTATACATCTAGGAATATGTTGATATTCAATGTGATCAAAATAACATTCCAAGAGGCGAATTCACAAATACACCCGTAATAAAGTAGGACTTCAAATAGAGTATACATTACTTAACTGTAGTACTACAAGATGCAAGTCAAGTCGCACAACCAAATGACGAATTCCAAGCAAGATAGCATCAACCAATAATTCAATAACGGTGCTATACTCTGCAATGTTGTTGGTCGCACGGTCGAGGCACACACCTTGTAAAGATGCAAGTTCGTTTGTTGGGGCATAAATTTCCCACGCAGTGGAAGCAAGGTTCCGAGTACCACGGCTAGCACCATCCGCGAAGTCAATATAGGGTAGCGAAGACTCCGACATCTGGAAATCAAGCACAATGTCACATAAGGGCAAAGACCAGATAACGACCAAAGAAAGCTATAGTAACACACACAAAGTATGATACATTAAAATAAAAGTACTTGTGCATAGATGATTTATGCATAGTACTTCTTCAAGTATAACCCATTCATGGGTTCACTCAAAGGGATACCATCGTAATCTACCAACTCATATGCTCCCTTTTCCAACACTCGGCGAACAATATAAGGACCTCGCCACATGGGTTCGAATTTTCCAGCTCCTAACACATMTCGATCCTGTTCATAGAGAAGAACAAGATCACCTTCGGAGAAAACGCGAGGCTTGACATGCTTGTCATATTGGGCATTGACACGTTTCTTCTGGGCTTCTATTACTAGAGTGGCGTCACGTCGAGTTTCGTCTAATCGCATAAGATACAATAGACGTTCTTCTTCAGCAGAAGTGTTGGGTAGGAGTTCAATAGCTAGATTTAGAGAGGGTATCTCTCATTCTATAGGAAGAATGGCTTCCACACCATAGACTAACCGAAAAGGCGTAAACCCAGTAGTGGATTTAACAGATGTCCGGTACACCCACAATGCCGGAAAAAACAGTGTGTGCCAACTTGTTTTATGAATTCCTATCATCCGTCGGAGCATAGTTATGAGAACTTTGTTGATCGCTTCGACTTGACCATTAGCTTGTGGATAATAGGGCGTTGAGTTATCATGACGAAGACCCAACTTTTTCGTAAGTTCAGACATCATAAAATTTCTAAAATGGCTACCGTGATCAGTGACGATAGCTTTGGGAACACCAAAATGAGCTATGACGTGATTAAAAAGAAACAAGGTTGCAGTCTTTCCAGTATTGTCGAATGTCGGCATCACCTCGGCCCATTTTGTAAAGTAATCAACTGCTACAATGATGTAACCATGCCCCCTGGCTGAGTGAGGGTGACATGTCATGAAATCGAAGCCCCATTTCGCAAAAGGACCAACTGAGACCACATGATGCAGAGGAGCAGGATGTGACCGAATTTTCTGATTATAGGTTTGGCAGGCATGGCATTTATGAACGGTAGTAATGTAGTCGTTAAACAAAGAAGGCCAAAAATACCCTGCGCGTAAGATCTTCTGGGAAGTAGCATACCCAGACATATGACCACCACATGCTCCGAAATGGCAGTGATTCAGAGCTTTCTCGGCTTCGTCGAATGTGAGACAACGTTGAAAGACAGAGTCAATTCCCCGATGGTAAAGAGTATCCCTGAGGATAATGTATTGACGAGCTTGATAGCGTATGCGGTGTCGTTCAGGACTAGACAAAGTAGGCTAGAAAGTCTAGGTTTGGAGATAGATAATGATATCCCCATACCAAAGATCATCAGTGCTAATAAGGAAAAGAGATTCATCAGGTAATGAATCAACTGCTACATTTTCCGTTGTAGAGTGAGGAAAATCGCATATCAACTTAGCAAAAACTAAGGATTTATTAGACTTGGCGTGATCGAATTCCAAGTCAAACTCCTGGAGTATGACAATCCATTTGGATTATTTTCCCCCTAGCAATTGACGTGTCAAAATATGTTGGATAGGGTTGCAATGAGAAATCACCATAGTCTTGCGTGAGAGGATATAATGCCGGAACCGTTGCACGGCTTGAACGGAAGCCAAGGCCAGTTTTTCGACATGTTGATACTTGATTTCAGTGGGTGTGAGACTTCGACTCAAGTAGTAAATAACATGTTCATCGTGCGCATCATCCTCTTGGACGAGAACCATGCCAATAGTGTACTCCGAGGCAGAAAGATAAAGGAAATAATCACGACTGTAATCAGGAGGAAAAAGAAGCGGAGCTCATGTGAGGGACAACTTCAAAGCTTCAAAAGAATTGTTGGCAATGGTATCCCAGACGAACTCTGAATCTTTCTTTAGTAGCCGCGTAAAACCACGAGTGATCTCGGCGTAATTAGGGATGAAACGACAAAGAAAGTTTTCTTTCCCCTGCAAACTTTGCAACTGGCGTAGTGTAGCAGGAGGAGGGAGATTAAGAATCACCTCAACCTTAATAGGATCCACCCGAATCCCTTGACGCGAAACGATAAAACCTAAAAGACGGCCGGATTCTACGCAAAAAATGCATTTATGAGGATTTAAACGTATACGATAGAACTGGCAGCGAACGAAAATGGCTCGGAGGTGGGTAGGGTGATCTACTCTGTGCATAGAATGAGTGGGTAAATCGTCCAAATAAGGTTGAACGATATGATTGATATCATGAAAAGCATAAGACATGGCATGTTGAAACGTCGCGCCCGCGTTCTTAAGACCGAAAGGAAGTTTCCTATAGGCAAAAGTACCCCAAGGACAAATAAAGGCAGTTTTATGTTGATCCTCGGGAGCAATGTTAATTTGATTATAGCCGGAGAAACCATCCATGAGAGAGAATATTTCACTTCCGGCGCAGTCCTCGACAATCTAATCTACGAAAGGAGTTGGAAAGTTGTCCTTGGGACAAGCTTTTTTAATATCCCTATAATCAACACATACACGAATACTGTACCCTTTCTTGTCAATCGGGACAGGATTGGAAACCCATTCTGTAAGAGCCACCGGATAAATAAAGTTGGCTTTCAAAAGTTTCTCAACTTCGAGTTTGATAGCAGTCGCTTTACGTGGGTGAACTGGACGAAGGCATTGTCGGACGGGTTTAGCGCTGGGGTATGTCTCTATCTCATGTACAACAATTACAGGGTCGATACCTGGCATTTCTTCGTAGCTCCAGCGAATATGTCACGAAACTCTTTGAACAGGGATGTATAGGTGACTATTTCGTCCTGGGAACAGGAAGCTCCAATATGGACATTTTTCGATGATTCCAGGTTTAACGGATATGTCAATGGGAATCGTGGGAGAGATATTACTGAGGTTCCCTTCGAAAAATGCATCATGTGCATACCCGGGAACGGTCGAGATGACAACAATGGTCAACAGAGTCGAAATCCGTTGGTAGTTCTCAAGAGTGTGTTGTTCCAAAAAGAGTATGGAACGATGATGTCCATCATCCCAAGGGGTGTCCTCCATGACAGACATGATCATCTCGTCAGTGGAAAAAATAACATGAAAAGGATCAGGAGACAACTCATCAAGAGAGGGTGTAGAAGGTGTTGTCGATTGAGTGGCCTGATAAACAGACTCAACCGGACTTAACGGCATGACGTCGCCGAAACGAAGATGATCTCCAAGATCAGGTACTATCCAAGGGTCGGAAGACATAGGAAGTTCATGAGGTACAGTGGAGATCATGTTGATAGAAGCAACAGACAGGCGTGGAACATCGGGTGGTGGAATGGGGAAAGTACCCATTAATGAGGAGTCTTTTAAAAGGCCTACACCGACATTCTCATAACCCGGTGGGGTTTTAGCAATAAACGACACGTTTCCAGTACGGGTATCATCATCAAAGAAGGCAAGTTGATCAACGGTAACAACCTTTCCTTGATGAGGGAAACGTACTACACAAAAAAGTGTTGACACAACGACACACATGGAATCGATCCAGCTGCGTCCAAGCAGAAGATTATAATCAAGGGGAGTGTCGAAAACTTCCACTTCAACTTGGATCGTTTTACCTTCTAATGTGATAGGAAACGAAGGGAGAACACCGTAGGGCTTAAAACCAAAGTCATTGAAGGCTTTAAGAGTGTTCTGGGATTCATTCAAAGGAGGAGACCCAATGTCTCCCTCATCGATAATAGTGCAAAAAATGTTCTTGTCCGAGACAACAACTTGTATTTGAAACGCGAGTTGAGGGGGTAACCTTGGAATGTGATCTTCCAAGTCAAAGACTATCAAATTGGTATCTATCGAGTCAATTCCACCTATAGCTTTCAACATTGCCTTCCGTTGTGCAGTATAAGATTGAAGGACTTCTAGGGCTGACATTGCTGAAGGTGCCTGAGCCAGATCTTCAACAATGTTGTAGTTCTGGGCCAGACGAGCATGAGGATTGAAAGTCGATTTTCGAACAACACCTTTTGGGGGGGGTCGGAGAACTGTGTCGATGCTCGGTCGTTCGAGATGAAGAGGACCGTTGGTAGGTATAGTCACTGGAGAGGGTTGTACCAAAGTAGGAGGTAAATTGTCAACCTTCTCCTTAGACGGAGAATAATCTTTGGCTCAAGTCGTGAGTGCAACGGTATTCTACTTAGAATCACCAGTACACATCAAAACATATGATGTCGTAGAAGAGGAGGGTTCTTCGTGAATGACCAACTGAGCCTGTTGTTGAGACGGGAAGAGTTGGGACAAGACAACCGGTGCAGGTGGTTTTGGGGTTCCCTGAAGGAACTTAGTGACCTCGGCACGTCATGGACAATCCTTCGTGTAATGATCATCACCACAGATAAGGCAAGGGTATCGTGGTTTGCTCTTATATCGATCTTCAACAGGAGTGGTTTTAGGTTGCTCTGTTTGATTATGATTTTTTCCCTCCTTATTCTTACCTCTCCCCTTTTTGGATTTGTTTTTACCGGTTGGGGTAGATTGAACAACGTTTACCTCAGAAGTTTTGCCAGTGGGAGTGGCAGGAGATGGAGCATTTTGAACATTAGAAGAAGAAGATTTAGGGTTTGTACTTGAAACAAAATGTGATTGGGCTTGGGCAGTACCAATCACACCGTCAGCTGCATGCGAGGAAGATGGAGTAGTTGAAGTGCTGGAAGCATTAGGACGAGGTAACTCAGGCAGTAAATCATAAAGTGTTCCTATTTGTGAATAAACGAGATCAAGATATTGAGCACGACTTATAGCCTGCTCTTTCGTGACAACATCACCCATGGAAATGTCCTTACCAATTTCATTCACAAAGGATTGTGTAAACCATTCTGCCAGTAACTGATCAGGAAGCTCAAGTTTAATGAGACAATGCCTCCTTCTCCATTCATGGATATGATCCGATATATGAGTGCCTTTAGTCTGTTTGAAGGAATTCAAAATCTCAGTCTCGGTATCGTAACGGATCGATAACTGGTAATGTGTAAGGAAAGCCATAGCTAAAGTGTTGAAATCAGAGAAGAAACCTCGTGGCAATTCAATATACCACTTCGCAGCAGAACCGGTAAGGATTCGTTGAAAAAGACGTGAACGAATAGAGTCATCCATCAATGATTTGGATGAACACCGTAGGTGAAAATTCATAACGTGATTGTTCGGGTCCTCTCCCACCTTGCCGTCGAATTTAGGAATGTCCGATGGAAGTTTAGTTGGAATAGCAGGCCATTGGGGAGAGTGATGAATAGGATCATTTAGAATCCTAGAAAAATCCGGCAAATCCAAAGTAGCAAGAAAAGGTAACTGTCGATTCACCTGCGGGTATTGGTGACTTTGGGGTGGAAGCCCTGTTGGTAAACCAGTAGGACCGTAAGAACACTTCCTCCCATAATGGGAAGACCCAGGTTTATTCGGTGGTGGTTGGAGAGGATAGTAGCTCGAGGGATTGTAACCTTGAGTGGGGACATGAGTTTGAGCATTTGTACCCCAAATAGGATTTGGTATACCTGGATATGGTTGGCCTATAGTAGGGACAGGCAACTTCTGCCCCCCATTCGTTTGGGAATTTTGTATCATCTGATTCCAATACTGGGCCAAAGAGGGAGGTATATTTTGTCCAAAAGGTGGGGTTGGTCCCCCTATCGTAGGTGGAGTTCCAACCGGAAGTTGTGTCCCAATCGAAGGTTGTGTAGTAATGGGAATATGTCCAGTAAGAGGAAGCTGAATCGTACCACCTTGTCCACCAACGGGAATCTACAAGTTTGGTGTAATGAATGGTATAGTGCCACTAGAATTAGGATTGCCAGAAAGAAATTGAGGGAGTGTCAAAATAAAACCAGGAATAGGGTGCCCAGGAAAAGAAGGACCACGTGGAGAACCGGATGGGGTTTGCGGAGGTGTTGGAATAAAAGCATTCAACAAAGCATTCAACGCATGGTATCTGGGTGGTAGTGTTGGAGTGACATTGGACGTTCGCTGCATGTTTATAGGAGCAAGACCAGCTTCAGTGAACTCGGTTGGAACACTCGTAGTAGCTGCAAGATGGGCCATTTCGGTAGGGACAGTAAAGTGATAAGTGGTATTCAACGGTACATTCTATGTCTCAGAAAACACCGGAGGGTTGATTTCGGAGACCACAGGTGAACCAGGACCAAAAAGGGTCCTTCAGAAATCACCTGCAGACCAAAAGGGATCTTGTCCTTCTACCTCGGGAAAAGGCCCAACGGGTGATCCAGAAGAGGTAACAACTAAGTATCCGGAAGAATTCAGTCGTCTAAAAGGGCGTTGAGAATCACTAGGAAGTCGAAATTCCTCTCGAGTATTTGTAATTCGAAAATGTTCTAAAGAGTCAGTTTGTTCCACTTGAGGTGTGGTAACAACTGGGACGTCACTCTGCGTCGGAGAGCCTCTAGGTGTGCTTGTGGGCAAGGTTTGTGAACCTTCCATATGCTCTGGAGATAAACCCCGCATTCTACGTGAACGACATGGAGGAGCTATTGTAAAGGAGTGACAAACTTCACGAATAAAAACCTATGGTCAACTTTGAGAAACAAACAACACACACTAGTAAACAAAATCTAGGAATCAATCACCAGGCAGACAAGACCTTCTAATTTCGAAGCCACTAGTTGGTGATGAAATCCAACGTCGCAACAACGAGACGAGAAGGGGCGGGGCTAGGGTGGAAAAGTTATGCTGACGACCTGCTTAACGGACTTACACCCTGGTGCAAGCTCCCACACATAATCGTGGGTATATCCTCCAAGGAGCCCGAGTGAGTTTGGTCAACGTCAATTCTAGGTACCGTGAAGACTTTCCCCTTCACAGTCACCTCGGG
>SNQJ01S0002553.1:165748-176533 GCA_010110895.2 Picea sitchensis | reverse complement strand
ACGGACTTACACCCTGGTGCAAGCTCCCACACATAATCGTGGGTATACCCTCCAAGGAGCCTGAGTGAGTTTGGTCAACGTCAATTCTAGGTACCGTGAAGACTTTCCTCTTCATAGTCACCTTGGGTAAGAACCTAGAAAGATAGGCCACTAAGGTCACCACAAACAACAGTAAAGCCTGGGGGAACAGTCGACAGTCCGATCCACACGCAAGGGCAGGGTATCTAGCCTGCAATCAACTCAAAAGGCTTCTACTCATCATTGTGGGTATACCTCCGAGTGATCCCCGTAATATGTGCAATCTCTACACTGATATCAACAAAGCAGGGTGAGTAACTCTGCCAATATCAATGCGACCTAGTGCTTGACCCTTGTGTAATAAGGGCTTCCCAGGACAATATGTTGCAAATGGAATTTAACACTCCCTAACACAAGATTATATTGTGTGATTTGTGCTTTTGGAGAGTGTATCTCTCTTCCTACTCCAAAGCGCTAGCCTAGCTAAATGTTGGTGTAGTAGAGCCCTAGAAAAGAGTTACTAGATAAATTTTATGATTACGTAGTATTATTAAGAGTTGTTGTTTACTCAAAGGTAACGGAAATGAAACTTATGTTGTATGACTCTGACCCAACAATGCAAGGATGAGAATGAAATAGATCACTTTCCGTTCAATGAATTCTATGTATGGGAGAGAGAAATCTTTCTAGATCAACCTTTAACTACAATGCAAAAATTTCCTTTCAAATGCAAATACAAACAATCACTTATCCAAGGACAAATATCTATTGTGTCTTTTTCAAATACTTCAACAATCTCAATAAGTTGATTTTCAATATTTTCTGAAACGAAAAGAATTTTTTGAAAAAAAAAAAAATTGTTCACTTTTCAAAAAGGACCCACACTATGACAGCGAGAGTACTGAAAATCAAAATCCAAATGAACAAGCAATGACAAACTCAATCAACTCTTTCAATGAAAGAAAAAATAAAGAGCAAACCAAAGTAGTCTTCTCAATGTAAACGAAAATGATCTTTCAAACCAATAAGCAAATGAGAAAAACCAAACACTCAACTTTCAACCAATCACTGGTTCTTAACTAATCAAACACACTCAAAGTCTAAAGTCAGAGAGAATGGTTTTACCAAGAAAAGACAAGAAATGAAAGTCAAGCCACAAATGATAAGAAAATCCTTGAAACCCTAAGACTGTTCATGCACACAAACAAAGACAAGAAATATACAAATCAGAGGTCCAAGAAACTCATAAGAGTCGATCAAACTGATCTGGGCATTTGGAAATACCAAAACTCAAATCCAAATTTTTGAAAAATGATGTTCGCATGCAGGCAATATAACACAGTGCGAGAATCACTGATTCTCGCAGGTGACCCTTGAGCAGGGTGCGAGAACCTCGCACTGAAACCTAAAGGCAGAGTGCGAACTCTACCAATTCTCACAGGCTGCAATGAAATACAGTGCGAGAATTCCTGAACATAATCAAAAATTGGAAAAATGAAGAAAAATTTAAAAAATCTTCTGGACCCAGAGAGTCTATCAGGATATCCTAAAGACTCAGAGATTGACAGGACAGGAGAAAAGTGAAACTAGAACAAATGGCCACAGAAAAATATCAAAAGCCACAAAGAAAATGGGATTTTCCCCAGTGGAGTCGCCAATTTTGTTATTGGATAAATCCGTAAGTGCAGACACAAACCGATCTCCCTAGATCCATCTGGATCTAGAACAAAGCAAGACAGAACATGACTCTTTCCCTAGATGCTAACCATTGAATTAAATAGGAGGCAAGAACAAAGAACATACCTTATTATCTCTTCCTTTGGTCTTTGTTGCTCCCACTTCGCTCCAGTTCTCTCGTATGGTCAAGACCAAAACAATACAAACCAATCGAAGTGAAGAAAGCACAATCTATTCAACAGTCAATCTATGTATATGATCAAGGAGTTATACAATAAAGTGGAACTAGCTTTATGGGAAAGGGACATATTACTGTATCATTAATGGAAATTAAAGATTACAACCTGAGCCTTGATGTTGCAAACTTCCTTTCGATGGCTCTTGGCTCCGACACACACACTTGCTCACTTGCATGAAGAAGATCAACTCCTTTGGATGAACTTGCTGGAGTCTCCTAGCTGCTGTAGCATCAATCCTTCACACAATTCTTCTCACCAATTCCCCAATGAATCTTGCTTAACCTTGCTTGTTTGCTTAACCTTTTCCATGAGAATTCCCTCAATATATAGGAGAGAATGAATTAGTTACTTGGATAAGAATGATCCCAAAATATCAGGGAATCCATTACTAGGATAACCATTCGAATGCCATCTCATTATTCTAGAAGATTCCCTTCTACAAGCATCGAGAATTCATCTTTTTCCTTGCTTTAGAAAGAGTTCACACTCTAGCAGTTCAACACAGTGTGAACGTATCGCACCCTAGCTTAAGGCAGCCTACGAGAATCATGCATTCTCGCAGGCAAATATACTAGCAGCCTGTGAACCTCCTTCAAAAATGATATTTCTGGAAAGAGAAGAAAGTAACTTTTCTCAGGAGAAAGTTCTTATGAAGAGCCTGAATACACCATCATCAATACATCATCGTGATGACCAAAATCATGGGTAACACTCACCAACTGCTACTGTTTAGGTTCCTAAGGCTCCTGATAGTCAAGGAACTACCTCCCCTCTCCCCTCTTTCAAATACAATATTCCAAATCAGTTGGCCAACATCAAACCAGATGCAACCCTTTTGGACATGGTTGTTGTCCCTAAACAATAGAGGCATCTAAAACAATTCATGGAAGGAAAAGATTTTGTTGTAGCCAACCTCTCTGAAGAGGTAGATGAAGAGGATTCATCTGTAAATAAAGTAGTTGTACATAACTTTAGATATCCTATAAAAAATCCCCCTTTTCATATTTCTGTAAATATTATGGATAAGATTTCTCATTGTTTCCCCATTGACGGTGGTTCAGGCCCAAGTGTAATGCCAAATATTATTATGGAATATCTAGGCCTGTCTTTTACAAATGAAAATGTCAGAAGCATGCTCTCTTATAATATTCTACAACAAACAACCATAGGTGAAATCAAGGACGTGACCTTGGTTTTGTGCGCTCACCCTGAAATAAGGACAACCCTTAATATTCAGGTAATCAATATGCCAGTAAGAACCTACTCAATCATCCTAGGAAGAGATTGGAAAGATTTGACAGGTGGATACCTCTCACTTGACGGGACACATTTATCAGTTCCTCAGAATGGTAAAAACATCATAGTCCTTAGAGAGGGAAGGATTTCACCTTACATAGAAATTGTTCCACAACCTAATATGAATTATATCGAATAGGACCTAGGGGTGTATTCCATCTTTGTTGAGGATGATAATACTCCCTTGAAACAAATCGACTTAGACGATGGTATGTGGCATATGCACTTTGATGGTTCATGCTCTAATGAAGAAAATGGAGCTGGAATTATATTGTACTCTCCTGTGGGGAAAATTCATAACTTTTCTTATAGGTTAGAGTTTGATTTCACAAACAATGTCACTATTCAAAGCTTTATTATTAGGCATTGAAAATGCCTATAATTTGGGTTGTGGTCACCTTACAGTTTTTGGGGATTTCGAGCTTGTTGTGAACCTTGTACGTAAGATATATTCCCCTAGAAACAAGTTTATGAAACACTACACCCAAACTATTTGGCCACTAATCTAGAACCTACTATCTTTCAACATTACTCATGTTAAGAGGGAGTTGAACTCAATGGTTGATCAGTTAGTTGTTTTTGCAACCTCTCCTAATCGAAAACTTCTTCCACATAGACCTGATTGTACTTTTCAATATCTATATCATCCACATATCCCTGACAATATAGAATTATGGAAGGTCTTCCCTAGCAATGAGAGCATCTGTGCTTTCATTCAAAATGAACCTTATAAGCTTAAGGAAACTATATCCATGGAAGATAACAATATTCCTAAGGGCTTGAATCCTCTAGAAAGTTCATTTTCATCGAGTGATGTAGAAACAAAGAGAAACATAAAGAAGAGGAGTCGAAAAGGAAGGTGGTTGAAACCTTCTCCTTGAACATTAGAACACTCAAATCTCCAAAGAAAATTAAAATAGGTGCTCCATGTTCTGATGAAGAAAAAATGAAGTTTTCAAGACTACTTGGTGAATTTCAAGATGTTTTTGCTTCGTCTTATGAGGATCTTCATGGTTTTGATCCTGATATTATACAACATGTCATTCTTATCAAGGAGGACATAAAACCAGTTACCAAAAAACAAATACCTATCAACCCTGCACTAGAAGCAATTATTCGAAAAGAGTTGGAAAAACTCTTGAAGGTCAGGATCATTTTTTCTGTCAACTATTTTGAATGGGTTTCCAATTTGGCTGTCGTTCGGAAAACAACTGGTCAGATCAGATCATGCGTATATTTTCATGCATTGAATCGGGCTAGTATAAAATATCACTTTCCTCTCCCTATTATGGAAATGATTTTGTAGCAAATTGCAAGGTCACAGATGATTTTCTTACTTGACAGTTTCTCTGGTTACAATCAAATCAAGGTAAAAATGGAAGATAAATATAAAACCACCTTTATTACTCATTGGGTCACTTTTTCTTATGAACGTATACCTTTTGGATTATCTAATTCAAGTGCCACTTTTCAAATATCTATGAAAATAGCTTTTGACAATTTGATCGGCAAGATTATTAAGATATATCTTGATGACTTAACTGTGTATTCTAAAAACTGATCGGATCATTTTGGTCATCTTAAAAAATTTCTCATGCGATGCAGGAAATTTGGCATTTCTCTAAACCCTTCTAAGTCTATTTTCGGCGTTACCAATGGAAATTTCCTTGGACACATTGTCTTTGATTCGGGAATAAGAATTGATCCTGAAAGGATTCTTGCTATCCTTAATCTGCATGCTCCCACTTCCAAGAAGGAGGTTCAAGATTTTATGGGTGTTATTAACTTCGTTCGTAGCTTTGTTCCTGATTTTGTTGTGATGGTCAAACCGATTCATAATTTGCTTAAGAAATATTGTTCCTTCTCTTGGGCAGATGATGTTGAAGATGATTTTGTAGGGATCAAGAAAGCAATCAACTCTGCACCGGTTTTGGCGAAGCTAGACTTTGAGAGAGAATTTATGATATATACTAATGCCACAGAGGAAGCAATTTCTACTATCCTCATGCAAGGTGATGACCAAGGAAATGAAAAACCAATGGCTTACATGAGTCAAATCTTGTCTAATGATGAATTTAAATATTATTTTATTGAAAAACATGCTTTCGCTCTTGTTAAAGTTGTTGAAAAAAATTTCCACTTCATCTTAAGTAAGCATACGTTGGTAAAGATCCCTTTACCTGCTGTAAAGTTTTTGATCTCACGGACTTATCTTTCAAGGAAGATTTCGCATTGGCTTGCCAAGATAAAAGAGCATGATTTAACTATCATGACTTATACCTCCATCAAGGGAATTGACTTATCCCTTCACTTAGCTCGGCATGTTGAAACTAGTGAAGAAATTGATGAACAGGATAGTTCCCTATCAAAAATATTCTACATTGACAATCAAATCCTTCCTGTGTCCGAACAACCTTGGCATTAGAATTTGGTTTACTATTTTCAAAACCAAATATGTCCGGATAACTTAGACACTCATCAAAGAAGAAGGATATGTCTTGAATCTACTAGATATGTCATTATAGGAGACTTATTGTTTATAAAATATGTTGATGGTATGTTGCTTCGCTATGTAAATAATGAGGAAGCACAAAAATTGTTACAAGAAACTCATGGTTCTTCAAATTTTGTTATTCACATAGGAGGTCATTTTTCTACTAAAACCACTACTTTTAAGATTATTAGAAAAGGATACTATTGGCCTTCAATCTTTTGTGACTCTTATGTTTTTACGAGATCTTGTGACAAGTTCCATAAATTCATTGGGAAAGAATGCCTTTTAGCCATGCCATTACAACCTGTCCTCCCGAACTTTCCCTTTTCAAAGTGGGGATTGGATTTTATTAGTCCTATTAATCCTTCGTCTTCAGTAGGACAAGTCTTTATTTTGACAGCCATAGACTATTTTACAAAACGGGTTGAATTTGTCCCCCTTAAACATTCGATAGATGATCGGGTAATTTATTTCCTTGAAAATAACATCTTTTCCAGATTTGGTATTCCTTTGGAAATTATTACAGACAATGTTCCCGCTTTTATTTATGCTAAGTTGTCCTGATTTTTAGCTAAGTTGGGGGTTAAACATTTCACCTCATCAGCTTATTATCCCCAAGTAAATGGGCAGGATGAGTCTACCAACAAGAATCTGGTGAGAATCATCAAAAGAATCATCGAAGATAAGCCTCTCTAATGGCACACTCTCCTCACTTACACCCTTTGGGCAGATTGAACCACCACCAAGGTGAGCACTGGTTGCACTCCTTTCCAGCTTGTTTATGGTCAAGAAGCCATTTTTCCTACTGAGCTCGAACTTTACTCCTTAAGGTTAATGTTACAAATCGAAGAATTAAATTCTTCTGATGTTTCACAAAGGATGAATGCACTCCTGGATTTAGAGGAGAAAAGGATGTTTGCCTTGGGTAATATAAAAAGGAGACAACAGATTGTTAAGAAGTATTTTAACAAGAGTGTCAAAACTGTCAAATTTAAAGTCAATGGGAAAGTATTGTTGTGGGATTCAGCTCATGCTGATAGGGGAAGACACTCAAAGTTTAAAAAATTATGGCTAGGCCCTTTCAAGATTGTTTTATTCCTGGGTACAAACTCTTACATTCTAAAATATCTACACGAGTGATTGTTTTCCTATAGCACTAACAATTCTCTCTTAAAACACTACGTGGAACCAACTTGAAGAGTTTAACAACATTTGGATTGTTCTTTATTTTAGTATTTTTCATTACTTCTTTTTCAATACTTCTTTTACAACAGTTTTATATTCTTCTTTAATTTTTTATTTTTCATTTCTTCTATTTGCATTTCTGTCATTCCATTTCTGTTGTTTTAAATTTTGCAATTTCATTTTGGTTATGACTTTTCTTGCTTTTGTTCTTTTTTATTCAATGTTTGTTCAAGAATAAATGTTGGCTCAGTTTTGCCACAGCAACACTCCTACAATGTATTGTTATTCAATAATTATCAAGCTTACACAACTCTTATGATGTTCCCCCTGAAGACATCATTGAATTTGTTATCTGCTTTCACTATTGTCTTATGAGATAATTGGTTACTTCCCACTTTTGCTTTCCATTTCTTCATCCATTTTGAGATTCAAAAGGGCAAGTCCATAAAAAATTTCTCCTTGAAGTCACGAGCAAATTATGGTTGAATGATTATGCATACAGGAATAAACCCCCTCATACTTAACACTTTCCATGAGTTATTCCCAAATTCCTGGTCATTTTTCCATTAAATCTGCTCACTTCCCCATGTTGCATAATCATTCTGGTTATATCTTATTGATCTATTATTCTTGGTCTGCAAAACAATACATTATGAGTTATTAATCTATTGGAAACAAATTTCCCTGTGGAGTCTCCAGTTTGTTGACGATTGAAATTGCAACGAGGATTTTCACCCACAAAGTATTGCTAAAGCCTATTATTTAAACTATGCTAATAATATACGATACTAGTAGGTGGGACCCCCTTGTAGACTAGAGGCTTGGAGATAGTCATATCACACATTTTATGTTGTTTTTTCGATGTTTCTTACAAGGTCTTATATGGTTGACGATGCAGTCATGGTTTCATTTTGGATATAGTAACAAGTAGATCATGCATTTTATGGGATGTTCTGTTATTCAAAGCCCTAGTTTTATGTTATGATTGGCATATATTTACAGTTTCTATGTTTAATCATGTCACCATGATTTATTACCTAACTACACATGCACAAGAAGTATGTTAGTAATGACATAAACAAAATAAAAAGGAAGAAACTTATGGAAAAAATCCTAAAAGAAAGGGCCTATGATTATGCTATGTTAGAAGTTATGTGCAATAAAAAATGTAAACATGTTAGTGTTAGTCCTAACTATTAATTGGTTGGTTAGTGGCTATGTGATTTGCATTTGAGTTATTGTGGGTGAATATGATATGGAAAGGAATATGGTATGGTATGAAAACTTGACAAAGATTAATGTGAATGTTTGGGTGGCACATTTGGCAAGGAATATGGTCACAGGTTTCAATAGTTTGGAAATTGATTACATGGTTTTAATGCATTAGTGAGTGTTGGTTGTTGTGTACTTCGGAATTGAATAGATGAGGAGATGGAAGAAACGTGTAGTAAATGGACGTCACTTCATACTCCCCCCATCAGGCTGTCACATTAGTATGGTTATTGTTGTGTTTCGATATGCTAGTGGTTAAGCTCTGAAATTCAAGCTTGGGAAGAAAACGCTCATCTATCTCGCCCCTTTTAAGCTATCGGTTATAGGAATGGTTCTTTTTCACCCCATCCATGAATTACGCTTTGTGTATGAATGAACAATGGCTTAGTAATGCTTGGTTTTGTGTTTTCCTAAGAATTGAAACTGTGTAAATGCATGGTTTTTCTCTCTGGAATGATTGTGTGGTTGTTCGATTTGCAAGTAAGAGAATTGGTTTGGTTGAGTTGTGCATTCGTTGGTTGTTCTGTTGGTGGAAATCGTGATGGGTATCTGTGGATTTTGAATGAATATGAGTTTTATCACTCTATGTTTTAATGGTGGAGGGTTTCGCCCTGTGTATTCTTGTTGGTTTCTTCCTCACAATTATGAGGGTAACCCCATCCAGTCATATTCAGACTTCCATTTGGTTGTTGTGTATGTTTCTTGGACTGCCATTTGGTTGTTTTGTTTTTCCAGATTCATGTTTGTGGGCTTATTCACATGGTCTTGGCATCAAAGTATCTCAGAAGTCAGTCTTAAGGTGGCCATTATGCCAAGATATATGCTTTATGGTTGTTGGGTGATATAAGTTATGCCTCAGGTTATGCATTTCCACTAGAATTATTATCAAATCATTTGTCTCTTAAGGAATTGACAGAGGTTATACCTTTGTGTGTTATGGGTAATTATCACTGTCCAAGGGACGTCCATTGCCCCTCTGCAAACGTGAATGCACTATGTGTATCGTTTCTACCCTACCCATCGTTGTTTCCTCTGTGGCTAATTGTTGCACCATTGCCCAGGCCAAGAGTTATAAGGAACCCTGTGGTTTCTACTATGCTTGTATCGAAACGTATTTTCCTATTGTTGATGTGTTCTTAGGACCTCCAGTTCTATGTGATATTGATGACTGAGCGCACTCTTGATTACCTATTTATATTTGTTGTGACAGAGCCCGATTTTATAAAACCCCAATTGTTCTTACTCCTGTCGGGCATCCTTTTGGTTGTCAAATATTGGTTGTAAGTGGATGAAGGATCAGATCCTATCACTAAGAGGGGGGTGGGGGGGGGTGAATCAGTGACACAATTATTATATCATTTTTTCTTTTATTAATGCAAACAAAATTTTAACATAGTATTTTATCATGGAACCCAAATGGGAAAACCACAAACTCTTTTCTATTAACTGCAAAATTTTGTTTTACATGTTACATAGAAGGAAGATATTCTTCCTTTTCGATCAGCACCAACTGATCAAGATGCACCCACACCCTTGTTCACCAGCACTAACTAGTAGGAGGCTACGACCCCCTTTTTAGTCAACTACAATTGACAAGGAAGAACCAACTCCCTCTGCAGGCACCAACTTGCCCTTGCACCACCCAACCACCCTTATTCTTTGAATCTGGGGAAACTTTTGTAACCAGTCTTTACTGCATCTTTCTTTGCTTCTCTGATTAATTTATCTTCTGATTCGGACTACAAAGACACTTTATTCTCAACACTCTTCCTCGTTTATATAATCTTCAAAACGGTGTGAGAGTTATACACTGTGTCCCTTTGATTGGAACCATCACACCTCTTCGTTTAACTTAAACCATAATCATTGTTTTAAGATTTTTGTCGAGAAGGCTTTTCATAAATTGATCGCAGTTATGGATCAATTTCATCCTTTTTAAATTGATCATGAATCTCTACATTTTATTTACATAAACCAAGTTATACAGCAACGCTTTCTTCAAACCTTTACATGTGACCGATAACGCAAAATCATGATCTTATAATCTTTAATGACGCTTTATATTTTGCCTTTATATCTCTTATTCCATATGACCAACGACAACGACCAGACGCTAGGCCAAATAAGTGCTTGAGCACTTATCAATTCAATGGTCATGATTTGATCTTTTGATGAGATGGACGATATCCTGGACATTGGATCACACGGTTCACTTATATTTCGTGGAACCAAATCAATGGTCAGTTTTGATCCTTACTTTTAACCTTTCACTGCTTAATCCGATAGCTAGGACTTAATCAATCATTGAGATGGATGGCCACCATTTGCTTAGCGACCTCATGCTTTGTGTGAGTGTGACATGTAGGTTGGGTAGTGGAGTGTGACGTTTAGGCAGGGTAGTGGAGTGTAATGTTGGAGGCAGGGTAGTGGAGTGTGACGTGTAGGCAGGGTAGTGGAGTGTGACGTCGGAGTGAGGAGGTGGTATGGAAAAGTGGTTTGGTCAATTATTTGGAGGGGGGGGTAGGCAATAAGTAGTAATGAGCAAAGGGGTCTGAGTTAACAAGAATGTGACACGTTATGAGGGCCCCGTACCAGAAATACCAC
>SNQJ01S0002553.1:153215-164786 GCA_010110895.2 Picea sitchensis | reverse complement strand
GATAGATTTAGGTTGGAAGAAGGATTACTCCCAAATTTTTTCCTGAGATATTCAAATACATCTTTGCTTAAGGGTTTTGTGAAAATATCTTCCACTTGTTCTTGTGTTGGAACATATTCCAATTTAATGTTCTTGTGTTTAGCCTAGTCTCTTAGATAGTGGTATTTTATGGGAATGTGTTTTGATTTGGAGTGTTGAATAGGGTTCTTGGAGAGACTTATTGCACTTGTATTATCACAGTGGATAGCAGTAGGTTCTTCAAATACTATTTTTATGTCTTGTAAGGTTTGTTTCATCCAATCCACTTGTGTGCAACATTTTTTTGTTGCAATATACTCAGCTTCAGTGCTAGACAATGAAATTGAGGATTGTTTCTTACTTATCCAAGCTACCAATGATTCTCCCAAAAAGAATGCTCCTCCACTTGTACTTTTCCTATCATATACACTACCTGCCCAATCTGCATATAAATAGGATTTTAAAGTGAATAAATCCTTGCTAGGGTACCACATACCAAGATCTATGGTTCCTTTCTAATACCTAAAGATTCTTTTTACAGCTTGAACATGGCTCTCCTTTAGTGTTTCTTGGAATCTAGCCACCATCCCAACTGCTCGCTTGACATCAGGTCTGGAAGTTGTTGTTGATATTATGGTAGTTGTGGGAGGTATTTACCTCCACGTGTAAACTTGACGAGGATAGAATACTCTGGGAAGCAAGAAGAAACCCTAATGAGTTAGCTAATAACCCTAGAAGACTTGTTGGCTCAAGAAGATAATTTATATTAGGTTATTAGCCTCCAAGAGAAGAAGTCGGATAGAAATAATAATATATATTGAACAGACAGATACCCAAAATGAGAATTCGGCCCAGGCAGTTATCCAGAATTAGTATAAATACAGGAGGCCAGTTCTCATTTTGGTAGGCAGTCTCAGAATTGCAGAGCAGCAACTTGTGTGCACTGCAATGCCCAGTTTTGTGCGCAGGTTTGAGGAGATATGCCGATGCAGCTACTGCAGCTAGCAATTACATCTTGTCTTGGAATATATCTTGGCTAGGATTTGGACTATCTGATCATCTCTTGTTGATGCACTATCCTTGGGGAAAGGTGCGCTACCCTTTGATTGGCTATCTAGCCTAGGGTTTTCTTTTGGAGTGATTCTCTATCAAGGTTAAGGTGCTTGGAGGGTGTATTTGGCCTATGGTTGGGTGAAAAGGGTATTGTCAATGGTAAAATGATCACATCCACTTATATTCTAATAGGTTTTGGGCCCACACCTCCTTCATTCAGTCTAACTGCTGGAAGGAAACATAGCCAGAAGGATATTAAGCTCGTTGAAGCACTACCACTAGGGTTAATAGCAGGAGCAGTTGCAGAAACCATAATCCTCTCGTTGAGACACCTTAAGTGAATATATTGACCTAATATCCAGATATATCAGTGCACCCTAGCCTAGAGCATCTCCTGGTACTCTCATCAAGCCAAGACGTCAAGTTTGAGTTGTGGTCAAATCTAGGGTTTGACCAAGTCAAAGCAGCCTTGACTTATTCTATGAAGTCAGAGAACAAGTTAGATGGAGCCTCTAACTTCAGAGCATGGAAGACAAATATTGACCTCACCCTTGCCAAGAATAAAGTGTTGGATATCGTCAAAGGAAAGATCGTGGAACCAAAGTTTTAAGAAGGAAAAGAGAAGGAACCACAGAACGTTGCAGTTATGGATAAGTTCAAAGACAGTGACATCAATTCCATGAGTATCATAGTGGAATCTATAAAATACCACTTGATACCCTACTTCTCCCATCTTGACTCATCGAAGAAGATGTATGATGCCCTAACAAATCTCTTCTCGATCAGAAACATTGGACAAGTTATGAGTCTGAAGAATGAGCTCTGTGACATGTATATGAATGATGAGGACAACATAAAATCATACTTTGTGAGGATCTCCCAGTTAAGATATCAACTACAAGCTATTGAAGAGATCATTTCAGAGAAGGAATTGGTAAAAATAGTACTCAATGGTCTTCCCAAGACGTGAGATGCATTTGCCGCAAGCATGAACACAAGGAAGGAGTATCCTACATTTGAAGAACTTTGGACTTGTTGTGCTCAAGAAGAATCCAATATCAATGCAAAAGAGAAACCCCAAAACAAGTATGATGACCAAGCCTTCACAACAAGATTCAAGAATTTCAGGAACAAAAGGAAGTTTGGTTCAAGGAGGAAGCCAAATCAAGAGAAAGACATTTCAGAAATACAATGCTTCAACTGTCGAAAGTATGGTCACTACAAGAATCATTGTCCCGAGCTAAAGAAAAGGAAGGGGACACACGAAGCATTAGTTTTCAAAGAAAAGGAACCTACAAATAATACTAAGCAGGATGAAAGAGACTTATTCTTCTGAAGGTAATAATACTCTTCTTATTTCTTGTACATATCTTGTTTGCATCGTCTTTGTACATATATTGTATATCTATCTCTTGGAATATAATGTGTTCAAAGAATAACTATACCTACGGAAGAACACCAATATAAGGATTGATATCATTAGATAAATACATGAAAGAATGAAATACATCAAACAAATCATGTGGAAGCTATTGCAAGATAAGTCGAATAAATCATGAAGAGACTTAGAAGAAGCAAAGACAGAAAGAAGCTAGCAATCAAGAGGAAATTGGAGAAAGACTTATGACGTTTTATAGAAGACAACAAGATGAAAGCATGGACTCTGTTAGACAGAGAGAGCCAACTATATAGTGTAGAAGAAAATAAGGATGCAGACAGAAGCATGGACTCTGTTAGACGGAGGGAGTTGATTATATGCACTCATACATGAAGAAATGATTAGGAGGGAGATAATCCTATGATCCATTAAATATGATGAAGTATATATCCATGGTAGCAGCCATGAAAAACAGTATGTGTCCAGTTCAACCTCAGAACAAGTCTTCTTCGAAGAGAAGCCTTAAAGTATCCCTGGTTGTCCATCCACATCCGTGATCCTATGATGAAAGAAAGAAATGGAATATTTAGGGCATGGAATCTATAAGAAACTCCATGGACCCAAGAAGTAAAGAAAAACATAAGGAAAAACATGAAGATTCCAAGAAAGAAAGAGAAGCCATAACAACCAGTCATTGTATTAAGTATCACAAGATTACTAGCATGATATGAACTCAATAAAAGCAATCAAGCAAAGGAACTGAAAGTTGTGATGAAGAACAATGTATGGAAGACTTATAATTGAAATCATTGTGAGATATAGAACTAGAGGTTCTCCCAGATGGGGGGAGAATACTATGATGATTACGTGTTCCATCAAACTAGACATATCTTTACATGAGTCATTATATCATCTGCAACATCCATGAGTTGGAGTTCTACATCAGATGAATGCAAAGAATTTTCTCCAGAGAAATTTAATAAAGAGCATATGAAGAGCAACCTCAAAACTTTGAGGCATACCAGAAAGAGACCCTTGTATGCAAATGGAAAAAGGCAACTTGGTGGAGAACCTCCAGTGCACAGCAGAAGCATGGTGAATATTTTTTATAACATAGATATTGTATCAAGATGATTACTCAGTAAATCAGATCTCATGATGATAGAAGAAGTGCCACATGGATATGTTCCAGTTTTCTAACAATGATATACTCTATTGTACATGAAGCCTTCACAAAAAATCATTGTTCCAGAGAAAAGTACATTTGAAATCAAGCATTACATTATCCGTGATGAAGTCCAGAAAGGAGAAAGTGGTTCTCTAATACATATCTCCACAGATGAGCAAATAAGAAGACATTTTGGTAAAGCCTCTATCCAAGATGAAAGAGTTTGTGTACTCAAGTTGGAGCTCGTGGAGACAACTTCCTTATTGAAAAAGGAAGAGATGACTCCCAGGTTGGGAGGGAGCACTGAAAAATATTATTGAGGACATTCATTTTCAAGATTGAAAAATAGTCCAACTTGGACAGATTCTTTCCTGTTCAGAAAGTGGATTGAGATTTCTGACAAACAACGATTTCCCATTGTGGTTAACATGGGAAATGGTCCAGATTGTTGATGTATCATAGACAATGACTTCCCATTGTGGTTAACATGGGGAGTGGTATAGGGCAATCTCTCTTCTTGAGGGTTACTCAAGAAGACTGGCCGGCCTTGCTGGACAGTGATTTCTCATTTTGGTTAACATGAGGAATGGTTTGTTTTGGAGGTTGGTACAGGACATTCTTTTCCTCTTGTGGTTAATAGAGGAAATGGTTTGGACAGTCATTCCTTAGGGTTTATACATTCTCTCTAGGGTGCACTTTGATTAGTGTAGGAGGAATGGTCCAGGCTCAACAATCAAGGACAAACATTCCTTAGGGTTTATACATTCTCTCCAGGGTGCACTTTGATTAGTGTAGGAAGAATGGCCTAGGGTGGGGAATGGTCCAGGTTCAGAAGACAAGACAATTATTCTTCCTTGCTTGAGAAGAATAGTCCAGATGTCTCATTGTTCTACTCTGAGGGCAGATATTCTTTAAGATCTCACAGATGTGAGTGAAAGATTGGCCCAGATGATTCAGTTTATATCATAACATTATTTCTGTGCAGGTTGATATCAGATGATTGTTATGAAGATTATATGATAGTAGATGTATACTACTGCGGTGGATGTGTTCCACTGTTCGTGACTATACGTTGTTGATCAAGTACTTGTGTGTTACTTGGTGTGGTAGTGTACCACTGGATTGTAGTTATGTACTACTATGGATAGACACAATTGTGTTCTATTTTTGTTTCGATTGCCTTGAATACTATCAACAGTATTGGAAATGATTATCAATTAGATGGATAATCAAAGGACAGATATTTCCTAGACGGAAAATGGTTCGGAGCATTTACTCTTCTAGATTAGAAGAATGGCTCTTGTATCACTCTGTGGAGTGATCATCATGTCCGATTACTCATATAGAGTATGGTTTTGAGAGATGATGCAGCTGATGACACTGATGATGATGATGGTGCTCATGATATAGTCATGATCTAGTCTATACAACTATGTTGATGCTACCAGGTGAATGGTATGTTTTTGTGCTCAAGACCATTACCTGTAANGGTTTTGAGAGATGATGCAGCTGATGACACTGATGATGATGATGGTGCTCATGATATAGTCATGATCTAGTCTATACAACTATGTTGATGCTACCAGGTGAATGGTATGTTTTTGTGCTCAAGACCATTACCTGTAATACCTCCCTAGCTAGGAGGGAGTGTTGATATTATGGTATTTGTTGGAGGTATTTACCTCCACGTGTAAACCTGATGAGGATAGAATACTCCAAGAAGCAAGAAGAAACCCTAATGAGTTAGCTAATAACCCTAGAAGACTTGTCGGCTCAAGAAGATAATTTATATTAGGCTATTAGCCTCCAAGAGAAGAAGTCGGTCATAAATAATAATATATACTAAACAGACAGATACCCAGAATGAGAATTCAGCCCAGGAAGTTAGCCAGAATTAGTATAAATACAGGAGGCCAGTTCTCATTCTGGAAGGCAGTCTCAGAATTGCAGAGCAACAACTTGTGTGCACTGCAGTGCTCAGTTTTGTGCGTAGGTTTGAGGAGAGTTGTCAATGCAATTGTTGCAGCTAGCAATTACGTTTTGGATTGGAATATCTCTTGGCTAGGGTTTGGACTATCTGATCAGCTCTTGTTGATGCGTTATCCTTGGTGAAAGGTATGCTACCCTTTGATTGGCTATCTAGCCTAGGGTTTTCTTCCGAAGTGATTCTCTATCAAGGTTAAGGTGCTCGGAGGGTAGCTTCGGCCTATGGTTGGGTGACAAGGGTATTGTCAATGGTAAAACAAGCACATCCACTTATATTCTAACAGTTGTTACATAGAGTAAACTCCCAATCATTGATCTGTAGTGTTTTGTATCTACAACATTAGACTTGTCTTCCTTGCTTAGATTGAATCCAACTATCGTAGGTGTACTGACAGGTTTACAATCCTCTAACTGGAATTTTTTAAGCATATCCTTAACATACTTAGATTGATGTATAAAGACTCCTCTCCTGGACTGTATTACTTGTAGTCCTAGAAAGAAATTCAGTTCACCAAGAAAATACATTTCAAATTCTTTCTACATCCTTCTAGCAAAGTCCTTACTCATTTTTTCATCATCACAGCCAAATATAATATCATCAACATATACTTCCACAATAATCATGTTATTACCAACAATTTTACAATAAATATTGTTGTCTGTTGATCCTCTTTTGAGACCTTGTTTTTGTAAATAAGAATCTATCCTTGCATACCATGCTCTGGGTGTTTGTTTTAGCCCATAGAGTGCTTTCCTTAATTTACAGACATAGTCTCCTTTGTGTAATTTGAATCCTTCTGGTTGCTCAATATAGAATTCTTCTTCTATGTTTCCATTGAGAAATGTTGACTTGACATCCATTTGGTACACTTTAAATTTTCTATAGCTGGAGAAAGCTAACATCCTAATTGCCTCTAATCTGACCACGAGTGCAAAGGTTTATTCATATTCTAATCCTTCAATTTTATCATACCCTTTACATACTAATCTGGCTTTGTTTCTGATTACTTGCCCATTCTCATTCATTTTATTTTTATACACCCATTTAGTTCCAATGATATTTTTATTTTTTGGTCTTGGACCTAGTTCCCAAGTTTGATTTTTTTCAATTTGGTCCAACTCTTCATTAATAGCATTGACCCAGTTCTCATCTTTACATGCCTCTTTGATTGAGCTGGGATCAATTTGTGACAAAAATGTTATTTCTATTTGATACAATTGTCTTCTTGTGTGCACTCCATCAATCTTGTTTCCAATCATCAATTCTTCAGGATGATTCTTTTGAGTCATTCTTGAGGGTGTTTTTGTGTATCTTCTTGGGGATTCTTCTCTTATCTCTTCTTATTGAGTATCTTCTTCATCTTCACTAGTATCCATATCATCCTCTTCCCTTCCTTCTTCATTCTCTTCTACTTCTTCTGCTTGTGTACCAACTGACTCATCATCATCTTCATCTTCACTGTCAAGTATAGTTTCTTGATTTTTTATCCTTATCATGTTTAGATCATCCACCTTGACATCTACACTCTGAAAAATATTGTGTAGTCTAAGATTGTAGCATATGTATTCTTTCTTGTTAGAAGCATATCCAAGAAAAATACCTTCATCAGATCTGGCATTGAATTTTCTGAGATTCTCATAAAATCTTGTGATGTAGCACTTACTTCCAAATTCTCTGAAGTATTTTATTGATGGATCTCTTCCAAACCATAGTTCATAAGGAGTCTTATTACTATTAATCATGAGCTGAACTTTGTTCAATATGTATACAGTTGTGCTTACAACTTCCCTCCAATATCCATCGAACAATTTTACATCATTAAGCAGAGTTCTTGCAACCTCCTGAACTGTTCAATT
Source organism: Picea sitchensis (assembly GCA_010110895.2). Lineage (NCBI taxonomy): Eukaryota > Viridiplantae > Streptophyta > Pinopsida > Pinales > Pinaceae > Picea > Picea sitchensis. The sequence goes on along the minus strand of SNQJ01S0002553.1, from coordinate 157,326 downwards.
CCTTCTTTCAACAATCCCATTTTGTTGAGGTGTTCTAGCAGCATAGAATTGTCTTTCTATTCCATGGGTTTCATAGAAGAGATCAAACTCTTTTGAAGTGAATTAACCACCATTATCTGATCTAAGGCATTTAATCTTTATCTCCTTTTCATTCTCAACAAGGGTTTTAAAGGATTTGAATTTGTTAAGTGCTTTTGATTTTTCTTTGAGAAAACATATCCAACCCATTCTAGTAAAATCATCAATGAACGACATAACGTAGGAATCTCCTTGCAAGCTCTTGGTCCTTGTAGGTCCACAAAGGTCAGTGTGAACAAGCTCTAAAGGTTTTGAGGTTGAGTATTCTTTTTCTTTGAACCTTATTCTAGTTTGCTTTCCTAGTTGACAATGTCTACACATAGTATTTGATGGCTTTGTGATCTTTGGAAAATTTCTTACTCCACCAAGATTGTTGACTTTCACTAGATTGTCAAAGTTAATATGTCCCAACCTTCTATGCCATAGCCAACTTTCATCTGTTAGATTCATATGGAATTCCTCATTCAAATTTTTCATCTAGTATATACACATTTTCGGGAGTTCTAGGAGTAGTACCAACTAGATTTCCTGTGTCTTCTCTCCTAATCTCACATTTCTAGGAATCAAAGATGCAAAAGTGCCCCTGATCACAGGTTTGACTGACACTTAATAGGCTAGGTTTCAGTTTTTCAACAAGCAACACATTATTGTCTTTATATTTTTCCAATCTCACGGTGCCTTTCCCAAGTATGTTACCTCAAGCATTGTCACCAAATGTAACTTTACCCTTTTGTTTTTTTAAGTTCAGAAACTTGTCCTTGTTTCCTGTCATATGTTTTGAGCACCCACTATCAACATACCAAAGATCTTCTTTATCTTGGAATTTTAAGGCAATAAGACATTCTTTCTTTGATGTTTTTTCTTTCCAAATCTTTTTTTGCTCTCTAATGAATCTTGGTTGTTCTAAGACTTCCATTAATCTGCAATTATTGGCCTTATGTCCATGGTTATGACATCTGAAGCATTCTAGGTCCCCCTTTTGTAGAGGTGCAAAAGAGTTATAGTTTATGCTTTTGACTTGATTTACTTCTTGGTTATCTTTACGGTTATAATTCTTAACCCTCAAACGTTTCCTTCTATATGCTCTACAATTCATAGCTTTGTGTCCGAAATTAGAGCATGCAAAGAAATAACCAAAGAAAATGTGAGGATACCTATTTTGATCAAACTTATTTGGTATTGTCTTATTTTCCTTCTTGATGGTTGGAAGTGGTCCTCTGGAGTTCCGATCATTACTTGTCTTTTCTTCATTTTTCTTCTTGAATGTACTAAGGAGAGTATCTGCATAAGATTTTAAGTTGACTTGGATTTCTTCTTGAGAATAACCTATTCCATTTTTATCACCGAAATCCTTTTGTGCGGTTATAATCTCATCTAATATTTTAGAGATATTTTCATATTTTGTTTGAATGAGTTTTGCATCAAGTTATTTTCTCAGGTGAACTATTTATGCCTCCATTCTTTCACAGGTTATTTGTGTTTATTTAAGTGACTTTTCCAGACTTTCTTCGATCCTATTTGCTTCTAGGATTTGTTTTTTTAGGTTGGTCATGAGTTTCTCCATCTCCTTTTCTTTTTGTTCATGTTTTTCCATTTGTTCAACTACAAAAATTTTCAGTTGTCTATATCTGGTTTTGTATTTTATTAATTCATCCAAGGCACTGATGAGTTCTTCTTCCATATTAACTTTTTCTTCATCTTCTAACTCTTTCTCATGTTTAATTTCCTCTATTTCATTAGAATTTTCAATACCTAGAAAAATGAATTTATCATCGTCAGATTCATCACTGTCACTGGACTCTGATGAACTGTTGTTTTCTTCTTTTGAGTAGAAAATATTTTTCCCTTTGTAAAAAAAATTCTTGTAGTTGGGTTTTTCCTTCTTCTTGTATTGTGTAGTTTTATTTTCTTCATATTCAGGGTCCTCCTTGGAATAGGGACACTTGGCTACAAAATGTCCAACCTTGCCACAGTTAAAACATTTGAAAGTCAACTTGCCTTTGTACTTCCCTGCTCTTTTCTGAAGTTTTCTAATAAAATTAGCTTCTTCCACATCAGATTCTTCATGATGGTTGGATTGAGGTTTTTGCTTCTAACTTTTTGTTTTATTGATCACCTTGAAGGCTACCTCTCCTTGTGGGAGGTTCTCATGACCTAATCTTAACTCATAGGCTGTGAGGATTCCATACAATTCATCTATGGTGAGTTTATCTAGATTTTCCTGATCTTCAAGAGAGGACACTTTAGGATTGTATAGAATAGGTAGTGTTCTTAGTAATTTTTCAACTAGCTCATTGTCTGACACTTCTACTCCCAACCCTCTGATTGCATTAACAATATTTTCAATTCTTTCAAAGTACTCTGAGATATTCTCTTCATCCTTCATTTTTCAGACCTTCATATTGTACTCTGAGAGTATGGAGTTTGGCCCTCTTTACCTTGGAATCTCTTACATATATGGTTTCCAATTTATCCCATATTTGGTTTGCATTATTACAATTTAGTACCTTAGCAAGGATTTTCTTACTCAGTCCATCTTTTAGTGTGTTTAAAGCCTTTGCATGTTCCCAAAACAAATTCTTGTCTTATGCTTCTATGGGAGTGGTTTTGGGAAAATCATGTCCCTTTTCCACTAATGTCCATACTTCTAGTCCAATGGACATCAGATCGCTTTTCATTCTAACACTCCAGAAGACATAGTCTTCACCATTAAATAAGGGGATTTTTTATGACATCTTCAACTGTTGATCCATTCTAATGTATATTCCTCTTCAAGTGATTTAAACATTTTTTGAAGAGACCTTCTTTGATACCAATTGAAGGATCAGATCATGTCACTGAGAGGGGGGGGGTTGCATCAGTAACACAATTATTATATCATTTTTTCTTTATTAATGCAAACAGAATTTTAACACAGTATTTTATCGTGGAACCCAAATGGGAAAACCACAAACTCTTTTATATTAACTGCAAAATTTTGTTTTACATGTTACATAGAAGGAAAATATTCTTCATTTTCGACCAACACCAACTGATCAGGATGCACCCACACCCTTGTTCACCAGCACCAACTGGTAGGAGGCTACAACCCCCTTTTTAGTTAGCTACAACTGACAAGGAAGCACCAACTCCCTCTATGGGAACCAACTTGCCCTTGCACCACCCAACCATCCTTATTCTCTGAATTTGGGGAAACTTATGTAACCAGTCTTTACTGCATCTTTCTCTGCTTCTCTGATTAATTTATCCTCTGATTAAGACTACAGAGACACTTTATTCTCAACACTCTTCCTTGTTTATATAATCTTCAAAACGGTGTGAGAGTGATACATTAGGTCCCTTTGATTGGAACCATCGCACCTCTTCATTTAACTTAAACCATAATCATTGTTTTATGATTTTTACTGTGAAGGATTTTCATAAATTGATCACAGTTATGGATCAATTTCATCCTTTTTAACTTGATCCTGAATCACTGCAATTTATTTATAGAAACCAAGTTATACAGAGGCATTTTCTTAAAACCTTTACATGTGACCGATAACACAAAATCACGAGCTTATAATCTTTAATGACACTTTATATTTTGTATTTATATCTCTTATTTCAGATGACCAATGGCAGCGACTAGATGCTAGGCCAAACGAGTGCTTGAGAACTTATCAATTCAACGGTCATGATTTGATCTCCTGATGAGATGGACGACAGCCTGGACATCATATTGGATGGTTCACTTCTATTTCATGGAACCAGAACAATGGTCAGTTTTGATCCTTACATTTAACCTTTCACTGCTGAATCCGATGGCTAGGACTTAATCAATCATTGATATGGATGGCCACCATTTGCTTAGCGACCTCGTTCTTTGCGTGAGTGTGACATGTAGGCCGAGTAGTGGAGTGTGACGTGTAGGTAGGGTAGTGGAGTGTGGCGTTGGAGGCAGGATAGTGGAGTGTGATGTGTAGGCAGGGTAGTGGAGTGTGACATCGGAGCACGGAGGTGGTATGGAAAAGTGGTTTGATGATTTACTCGG
>SNQJ01S0002553.1:141310-153165 GCA_010110895.2 Picea sitchensis | reverse complement strand
ATGTTATGAGGGCCCCGCATAAGAAATACCACCAACTCGGACCCCCCCCCCCTCACCGTTAAAGGCAGAAAGGTCGGGGGGTCCGATATGCCCTGTCGACCGTAGCGCCTGATTATTAGTCGTTGATATTAGCGCGCCCTTTAACATAAAGTGCCAAACTGTCATGTCACCCCACCTTTTCTTCATTTTGTCACCAACCGTAGATGTATTTGGCGAGTGACCATCGACGGTCGATGTGGATTGTGATATTCCCTGTCGATCCAAGATCTGTGTGCGTATCAATGATCTTGATCTTATATGATCATTGACTAGTCTTCTGAGATTCATCGTGCCATCTATTCTTAGATTTGATCGTCATTATCTCACCCTCTTGGGCTTTTGTCTTTGCATATCGTCATACTGTAACTTCACCATCTCATCTGATCTTTGATCTTCATTCGCTAACTCTCCTAAGCTACAATCTCTGCATATCGTCCAACTGTTTGAATATGCTGACATAATATTGTTGATATCAATGAAAATTCGTCATACTAGCTTGTCATCACATCAATGATATCGAATGTTCACATCAATGAAAATATATTAGTGACACTATATTCAACAGTGGAGTGGTTGTGATTGTTGCATCGATTTCCTATCTTGTCTTTCTTTGATTAAATTGGTTGAAAAGTTGTGATTGGGAATGAGTGATAATATGCAGTCAACGGCTGTCTCTTCTCATTATACCTTCGATTTTTGTGTTCTACAGCAAGGTCTTAATTGCAAGTTGGTGACTACTGTGTGTTCACTAGTCCCAGTCGGGATCATGGCAAATCATGGAATTGATAATTGTTTTTATTTCATTATGTTCACTGTGTATCTATTATGGAAGCATCGTGCATGTTGTAAATAATTTCATCCATAGTGATGAAGCTCGAGTTTTATATTGACTATGGTTTCATTGCAGAAATTTATTGGTTGATATGATGAGCAGTGTATGAAATCGGGCATGTTTTAAAAGTATGTTCAATTTGTAAAAGGGACATGTGCATATGTTTTATTTGGACGATTGTGAGTTGATGGAAAGTATATGATATTTTTATAGTGATGTATTATGGATAGAGGTGGAGCAATGTTGATGTGTGTTTTCTTTCAATTCTTTAAATGAAAGGAAAGAAATTAGAGACCAAGCATTCTCTTAACATGATTGTTGAAGGTCGTTTCAATTATGCATATGATTGTAGACTGTGTTAATTGAGAATTTTTGAAGAATTTGAATGTGAAAAAACGAACAGTTTTGATACACAGTAATTATTAAATTAGTGTTGGTATGTTTTTTGTTGAGTGCAGAGTTATGTTTATTGATTACTTGATTTGTTTTATGAACAATATTCGTTATGTCCCTTCCATTATCTCACTTTTTCGCACATTACAAGTCCCCTCACCTTCCCATATTCACTATTCACTCCTTGTTATTAAAATTAAATTATAGTTAAATAAAAACGTTGTATTATAGTAGTTGAAGGATGGCACAGGGAGGAGTTACGGTTGATTTGTTTTGTTGTTACAATACAATTGATTGTTTGATGATTTTTTGAGCAGTAATCATGATCTATCCCCCTTAATCTTACCACTTTTCTCTCAATCCAATCCCGCATATATCCCAGAACCCTTATTCACACCCTGCTCATTGACAAGTATTAAACAATTTTATGGATTGGATTTCATGAGTCTGATGTGTTGTTGAGCCAAACTCTGTTTCATATTTAAAGAGATTTCATGTATGGTTTATTGAAGAAACTAGTTGCTAATAAGTAATTCATACAAGAATGAGCTTTTTCAGCAGAGGTAGCCATGGTTGGGGTAACAGAGGAAGAGGAAATTGGAACAGGGGCCCTAGAAGGCCAAGGTTTTCTATACATTTTGATGCAGACTCACAATAGTTGAGACAACTATTTCAAGCTATATTTTTTAACTAGATTGGACAAGGAGTGGTCCAACCTAGGCCAGAAATGCCTCCTTTCAAAGCCCTGCATGTCCCTGGTATCCCAGTTCGCCCTCACGTCTCATTACAACCTGAATTCCCTAAAAACGACGGATGGCAAGAGATTGTCCACCTGACAGTCTCCCAACATCGTGGTTGGCCCAATTTGTATCTACCTGGTCCTCCTCCACCTATAAACCAAATTGTCCAAGCTGTCCATACACACTCACCAGTACAGTCTTCCCACACAAGCAAGAGGTTAAAAACTAAAGCCCACCATGCACCTGATAAAGAAAAATCCATTGTTGCCCCCTCCTCTCCATCAAATAACTCTGCCAAATCTGTTTCATCCCACATGCATTTGAGAGATGATTGTTCTCATGTTATCAGTGAAATTAGGCCTAAAGGCTCCACACAGCCTAAGGAAAATTCAGAGAAATCAAAGGGAGACAACAACAACAAGGGGAAAATTTTCTCCTAGAGTGGAAATATGGTTTTTAAGTGTTTTCATTTATTGATTGTTGAGAATAGTTGACTTCTGAAATTTTGGGATAGCACACTGTTTTTTATATATATGTGGATATTATATTTTTGGATATGGTTTCAAATATCATTGATATAAATTGTCAAATTATGAGAGTGGCAATGGGAGCCACAAGGAGGGATATGTTTGATTGATTAACTAGTTGTGTTTATGCTTGTTAAAGGAACTAATGGGAGTCACAAGGGGTCCCACCTACTATTTATTATTTATTAAAGACCCTTATTATTGTTTTATTAATTTTCCCCCTTAACTAAAAGTTGGTTGAGTTTTAGTTAACTTAACTAAATAAGTAGTTTAACTACTTCAACTAATTATGATTTCTTAAAGGCAAAAAGAGAAGGAGGAACAAGAGGGGAATAGAAGGAGAAAGCATACCAAGGTCTGCTCTTGAGTTCTATTGAGATAATTCAGTTTTCATCCATTCTTTAATTCATTGAAATCCTAATTCTCTTTTATGATAGCAGGGTCCTATTGTAGACAGCAAGATTCAAGGTTGAATTACATCATTCAGACACTTGTTTTTCAGAGGTGTTGATCTATATATATTCTGTGTAGACTTTTCTGTTTGTGAATTAAATTTCATGATTGATAAAGGCTATTGTGTAGAGTCGAGTGGGTAGATATCTGTGGCAAGATGATCCAACTTTTAAAGTTCAATTTTTGTTACTTCTATCAAAAGTCCTTTTGTATGGTTTTAACCAGGGACATCTAAGTTTGAATTTGGTCCAAACTTCCTCAGGGAATTTTGTAAAGGGAACGATTCTTTTGATAAATTTGAATGGAATAAGCGATTACTTTATGTCTCATTTGTGTTGATTATTGACTTGGTATTTTCACTTCTTTCTCTACATTTATTTATGCATTTGTTATATTTAGAAAATTACATAAATATTGGATTTTTTAGCAATCTTTAATTTATAAGAAAATTAGCCTAAGCCCTTATAACCAATACTTGAGGATTAGGAAACATTTTTTTATGGATATAAACATAGGGTGATATTCTTGTCTATCTTTTTTTAGCCAAGTAATATATGAAAATTCTTGAGTAACATCATTTCATATCTTTTCCTCAACACTTTCATTCCAAGGGATAAGAATCACAAGGCCTACTCACTAGCCTTGTCGGCTTCATTTTCAAACCCATATGATGTCCTAATAAAAACGTCTTTCCATGTGGAAAGGGCCTTTCAGCCATCTGTGATCGACAATATTGAGTAATTGCAAGTGTTTGATAATGATGAACAATTGGAGAATTTTTTGTTAAACAATGATGATGAAGAATACGATAGCTCGATTGTCATCCCCAAATACTGCATACAAGTTGAATATTTGTTTACAAAAGATGATCATGCCAAGAATATTCTTGAAGAAGTTTCAGTTCGAAAGGTGCAAGAAACAAGAAAAGTCAATATTGGAATGGACCAGTCCCCGAAATATGTCAATTCGGTAGTCGATTGTAGCCCTGAAGAGGTTGATCAAAATGTTTCCTTGCTCAAAGAATATATTGATGTATTCACATGGACCTATGATGATTTAAAGGCCTATGATAAAACAATATTCCAACATATCATTCCTTTGAGGGAAGAAGCCAAACCGGTGAAACAAAAAATAAGAATGATGAATCCCAAGCTTAAGCCTCTGGTGAAAATTGAGTTGGAGAAGTTGAAGAAAGAAGGGATAATATATCCCATCATACATTCATACTGGATTTCAAATCAAGTGTCTGTCAGGAAGAAGACCGTAGAAATCTGAATGCGCGTCGACTTCAGATATCTTAACAAAGAAATCATAAAAGATAATTTTCCGCTGCCCAATATGGAGTTTTTGCTACATCAAGTTACAGGATTGGCATGCATGTCTATGTTGGATGGTTTCTCTGGATATAATCAATTTTTAGTTGTTGAGGAATATAGAGCAAAGACAACATTGATCACACCATCGAAAACATATGCATACGCTAAAATGCCCTTCGGTTTGAAGAATGTTGGAGCCACGTTCCAAAGAGCCATGGATCATGCATTCAGTGGGATAATAGGAAAGTTTATGGTGGACTATCAAGATGAATTGACAGTGCATTCAAACAAAATGGAGGATCACATCCATCATTTAAGAAAAGTATTTGAAATATGTAGATTATACGGTGTTTCTATGAACCCAAAGAAATGCTTGTTCGATGTGACTTAAGGAAAGTTGTTGGGCCACATTGTATGCAAGGAAGGGATTTACATAGACTCGGAAAGAGTTAAATCAATCGATGAACTCAACCCCCCGACATCCAAGAAGGAATTCCAGTCATTCTTCGGGAAAAATAATTTTGTTCGAAGATTTGTCCCTGACTACGCAAGCATCATAAAACCTATCAATTTGTTGTTGAAAAAGGAGCAGAGGTTCGAGTGGAGAATAGATACTTGGGAAGAATTCAACAATATCAAAGGGGCCATCACCACTTCTCCCATCCTCATTAGTCCAAATTTTCAGAGGGATTTTATTATCTATTCATTTTCTACAGAGGCAGTCGTTGTGTTCGTCCTCACTCAGAAAAATAGCAACGGAGAAGATCTCCCAATAATTTTTATGAGCAAAACTCTACATGACTATGAGTTGAGGTATTCAGAACTAGAGAAACAGGATTTGCCTCTTGTGAAATTTGTGGCAAAATTTCAGACATACATATTAAACTCCCATGTTATATCTTACGTCCCCTCGTCCCTCGTCAAGGTTCTTCTAAATCAACAGTTGAGAGAAGGGAAATGGGCCAACTGGCTAGAGAAAATTCAAGAGTATGATATCGATATTAAACCTTTGAAGGCAATAAAAGGACAAGGATTATGCAATCTTATTTTGAATGGGGACTCAATCGATGGGATGATTTCAATCTCATTCAGGGAACCATTAGCTGATTTAAAATGGTACTGAGATATCATATTCTATTTAATGTATGGGAAATTCCCTATTAAAATGAGTTACAAGGAGAAAAGGAAACTCAAGATGAAGGCGAGCCAATATGTGATGATTGCTGACATACTTTTTAGAAGAAATTTTGATGGCATACTGTTGAGATGTGTTGATGAGAATCAAGCTCAAGGATTGATCAAAGAATTCCACGAGGGAATATGTGGTGGACACTTTGCACCCACTAAAACTACCCACAAAATAATCAGAGCGGGATTTTACTGGTCGTCAATCTTTAGGGACTCGTATGCCATAATAAGGAGATGTTTTTCATACCAACAGTTTTCAGGAAAAATGAAGAAAGTTGTGATGCCTCTGGAGTCAATTATGGTAGAACAACCATTTTCCTAATCGGGACTTGATGTTGTTGGGCCAATTAATCCAACATCTAGCAAGGGGCACAGGTACATTCTAACAGTTATCAATTATTTAAAAAAATGGCAAGAAGCAGTGGCTCTAAAGAAGGTTGATGTCGAAGAATTGATTGGATTCCTCAAGGACAACATTCTATCGAGGTTTGGTGTCCCTGATAAATTTATCACACAAAATGGTTTGATATTCATTGGGTCAAATTTCATGGAGTTTTGCAGACAATATGGGATCATCATGGGTGAGTCTTCGAATTATTATCCACAAGGAAATGGCCTTGTTGAATCCATGAACGAAACACTTATGGAGATATTGAAGAAAAGTGTTGATAGAAACCAGAGGAATTGGCATCTGAAGCTGACAGAAGCATTATGGGCAAGCAGGACAACCCCGAAGGATAGTACCGAGATTTATTTGTATCTATTGGTTTATGGGAAAGAGGTAAAAATGCCAATAACCTCAAGCTTAATGCATTAATCTATGTGGTTAATACTGAAGATATGCAAGACACTTTGCCTATCCAGAAAAGGATCAATCAATTGTTGAAGTTGGAAGAGGAACGAAGCAAGGCCCTGAATTAGACTTCTCAGAGGTAGCAGAGCATCAATAAATATTTTGATCAAATCACAACTATGAAGAACTTTCATAAGGGAGAACTGGTATTGCTTTGGAACAAAGCCAAGGAAAAACCATCCATGCACACAAAATTTGAAGCACTCTGGATCAAACCCTATGTCATCGAAAAGATATTGGGATTCAACTCATATATGCTCCAAGACATGAAAGTAAAACGGTTAATGTTCCTTGTCAACAGGAAAAATCTGAAAGGTTTCTTCTCCTAGCACTTTTTCATTCTCATTGTACATAATTTTATATCTAGATTGTATATTCTTAATCTGACTCCATAGTCCAATGGGCGGAAGCACCTGGTCACGATAGATTCTGGATTCTTGAAAACCCACAGGGGGTCATCATCCCACAATTGGAGCCTATTTTTGAGGTCATTTTCTGCTTCTGAAAATTCCCTCCCCTTTTCTATTCTCCCGAATCTTTTTCTCCCTTTGTTTTCCCTCTTCTACACTTACCCATTTTTCCCTCTTACTATCCCTTTCTAGTTCTACACTTAGTCACATTTTTAGATTGTGGGTTCCCAGGTTGGAAGACTTACGGTTTCTCATCTCCATATATAACTTCACATCATGAGTATGACCGACTGCTATGTTGTTCCATACTTAACCAATTATATGATCGCGGGTTCCCAGGTTGGTGGGATCAAGCTTTCATGCTCCCATGTCCCATGATATACACATTGCACCAAAAGGTTCTATGATCTAGAGTTCAATCCTCGGACTCCCCAAACTTCCAATGTTACATTTATCTTATGATGAGTCCTTCCTACCGTCGCGTCATTCTATACTTAGCCAATTTTTCACCTCATACCATCACAGACTCACGGGTTCCCGGGTTCACAAAAAATATCGAACCATTTTTTTTCCCCCGTCCATCCCCACCACCCTCACACCATTCCCAATGCACATTTACTATTATTTTAATACTAATAACTTACCATACATGGTCAAAAGGATGGTCATTAATAAGGGAAAGGCTCGAGGAGATCTCCTATTAAAACACATTAAAACAAGATTTACGGAGGATTATATCATCCCCCTCCAGTGTCCATTTATAACATGATTTAGAGAAACGGAATGTTCTCTTCAACTTATGGTAGCAACTCGACAACACTTCTGTGGAGATACACTGAATATTTTTGGGTGTGAGGATTAGAGTTTTCAGTGGTCCAGAGCATATTCCTATTACTCATCCCCTCCTGCCCAGAAGGAGTAATTTGGATGTCTGGAATTGTGCACGTAGGTTGTGTCCCAGAAGTATTTGAATGTAAGGAGTTGGTCATATGCTTCACTGACAGATATATTCTAATCCAGTGGATCATTCAGTTGCAATACCATTCCCCTGTCTCTTTATCACCTCGGGTATTCCACAAGATGTTGATACTTCCCGAGCCAACACTCACCTTCAAGGGTGAAAATTGCAGGTAGTTCTTAAAGAAGCATGACAATGCACTAGACCTCTTACCTTAATTCCTAGAGAACCCAGCGGCCATCCCCAAGGACATCATGAGATTTCAGGTTGGCTCATTTAAAAATCCCTTCCGGGAAATTGCATGACTTTTTACAAGGATAACAGGACAAGAAACTACAGCTGGCATCTCCCGGATGATTATTTACATTCTATATTTTACGGTCAAAGAACATGCCATCTTCGATTGGGGTAAGTTGATTTCCATTGAAATCTCTTCCCAATTGTCACAATACAAGAAAGAGAAGAAATTATTTATGTCATCTTATTTGGTTTTTTTGATAGTGCATTGCTATCAATTCCCGATATTCTTTGTATGTAAGAAGGTAAACTGTGAATTCGACCCAATAACCTTATGGTATAAAACATTATGGAGGAACAAGGCCTCCCAACAATTTTATGAAGTTTTTAATGATTTTGTCTCAGTTTTTAAATATTTTTTGTTTGGAAAGGATGCTCTCTGGATGTCTGACCACGCGAGTAAGTTCCTGGATAGGAAGGGAACACTAGAAGAAATGGAGAATTATAACATTATAAGGATTTTTGGGTCCAAGGAAAATCCTTCCTTCCTTCCATGCCACATATCTAACAAAATGTTTGTTTCTGAAATAGAAAGGAAATACAACTAATGGTTGCATTTTTTCCATGAAAAGAGAAAAAAGAAATTCATACCTATGCCTTGGAAAGTTGGGGGTTTCATATTCATAAATATGTACAAGATTGATGAATTCGTGATCCACTTCCACAACCTCAATTTAAAATATGCTAAAAAATTAAAAGGGTTCGACCCTAGTGGTATTTTTGTAGAACATCTATTGGCTCTTGGTTTCAACAATTCTTTCATTAATGCTATTCTGAATGAAGATGGAGACAATGCCTCAGGAACTCTTGCTTGTGACATCGGCGACCTGGAAATGATACTCAACACTAATGAGTCATACAAGTGGAGAGGAAAAGGTTCGGGTGAGAAAAGTGCCCAATCCCTGACTGTCCCTCCAAAAAGTACAACATCTCGAAGCAGCGCTCCAACTGCCCACCAAATTAAAAAAGTAACCCATATTTCTTCAGGCTGAGGAGGAGACAAGAACCCTCCTTTAGGAAAAATTTAAATTTCTCATAAACTTCCCTTGAGGAAGAAAAGAAAAAACAATGTGCAAGAAGAGGAGGGACCTCGAGGTGAAATGGGCATCCACGATATCTCCCTCGAGGATATGGAACTCGAAATTGACATCGAGAAAGTGTTCCCCAATGTAGACCAACTAGATAACACTACTCACCAAAACCATTAGATGGAAATAATTGAGACCGAGACCTTCGACGAAGAAAAGTCTTTTGTATTTCAGAGCGTTGTTTTTTAAAGCGAGTCCAAAAATTTCATTATTGAGAAAAGAGATGTAAAGAATAAAAAGGGGAAATATCGTTCATAGATTAACCTACGGAACATGTGGCCTTCCCAAATTTCCCAAATTCACCAAGCAACTAGAGATGCTCTAGATAATTCCATTGGAGGCCTTGAAGAAGAAAATGTCAAGTTAAAGGAGCGAATCAAGGAATTGGAGGAAACTCTAGTGCCTCTTCCAGTACTTGTTAGTCCTTTAGAAATGATCGGGCCTCCCACACCTACGGAAAAATTAAAAGGATAAGCAAGCCTTCTCACATCATCCTGGGGCTATGTGGAAAATAATATCATGAAAATAATGGAACTAATTACAAAAGCTTGGGATATGTCAAAGAGCATGGTCTCTTTTGGAACGAGAGAACACGCTTTTCATGAATATCTGCAAGCAGATTTGAAAAACGAGGAAGGTTTATACCTCGATGCAGTTGTACCATTTGGTTTTAAAGTTACTAATATGACTTAATTGAGAAGAAGAGAGGAGGATATCCCTTCTTCGAACTGGATAAAACAACTAAACGCATGCTAGAAGGAAAAGGTTAAAAACCTGAATATTATTGTCCAAGCATGCAGTCGGGTCATAACCAGAAGAGAAGAATTATTCAATAAGTTAACTGAGATAGATATAGTTGGTATCACCAATGAGTTCCAAGACCCCAATTGATAATCAACTCGTTGTTCTCAACCAAGCAAGCATTTGATGAACAATTTGAGATATTTAAAGGGTTATCATTTGAAAAATTCTACGACATTCTTGAGTATAGTGAAGATGACATGGAAAACTAGCCAGTTGATTATTCGATTAAAAATAAAGATATTGAAGAATATTTGTAGAACATTTATATTGATCTAAGGGACTTGGAAGGAAAGATATTCTATATAAAAATCTGGCATGAAATCAACATGGTGCCAATGAGGAGCTACATCAAGGATTGGTTTAAAAAAGTTGTCGAAAAACTTACTGATGAAGGGAAAAGGATGGTTGAGACAGTTCCTTTAAGGTTGGTTGTCATTTATGTCAACCCTTGAAGAAATCCCCATAGCACAAAGGTTTGGGTAATGGACCCAATATTGTTTGATGTAAATATGACTCATTATTGTTTTGTCATGGTTGACAAGAAGTAAATATGGATGAACTCCAAAGTGGTCCCCTTATGGTGAAAGCCCTCACGAGAAGATGCTTTGCGGAGTAAGAGAACCCATGATTAATTGTGAATAATGAGATAAAGGACAGTGAATTTTTCAGGGAAGTGGGTTAACCCTAGAATAAGGAAAGTGGGCCAAGTGACCTAGAAGATGTTTTTAAGGAAGCTACTTGGAGAGTATAAATAAGAGGCAAGGCTCACTCATTTTAATCACACTTGAGAATATTGAATATATATATGTGTATGAGGTAACCAAGGATATCTAAGCTGAATTTTTGAGGGAAGGTGAAGATAACAAGGCCGAAATGAAAGGAAGGATAAATTATTTTGATGGTGCTTTCTAAGGTATGTTATTTACAGGTCATCTCACCATTTTCGCTATAACTTTTTGTCTATAATGATTCAGACCGTAAAATTTCTATTCCATTGAGAAAAAATTGCCAAGTATCTGTGGTAAACAATTCATCTTTTGGGTCGTTGTATTTTGGGAGTTACACTCTGTGGAAAATAGGGTTTGTGGCTAGTCCTGAAACTAGTCAAAAACAGGTGTTTCGAGTAAAAAAGTTATAACTTCTTCATAACATATCCAAATTCAGTGAGACTAAATGTGTTGGTTAGGGTACAGTATTTAGTATTCTTTGTAATAGTTTTAGATCAATTCAACGAATATTTCATGCGGGGCATGCTCTACAAGGTTGCTCTCTAGAATAAGACAGAATTCGGCAAGGTATGCCATTTTTTCTATAATTCCTTTTCTGAGAGGATACAAGTAGTGACACCTGGAGAAATTTCATAACCACACTGAAGAACATTGTGTATCAGTTTCAGATATTTATACATTATAGGTTCAAAGTTATGATTACTTCAAGTTAGGGTTGTTAACTAATCCAAAACTAGGCATGTGAGACTAAGGAAAAGTTTGATGAAAATGCTAGTCTCTTGTTGTTAAAGTTAAGGAAGGTTTGTAGGAATGTGATAATATACACTAGGTCTATTACAGAGATACAAATCATATTTGGATGATGAAATTTATGAGGTCTTTTGGTTGAGGTACATGTTGAGTACATGGTTGATACAAGTAGTTGATGAGTTGGCACATACATGACGTGTATAGTTGATGATGTTGGTACATATTGATGAGTCATAGTTGATGAGTAGTTGACACATGATTGGTACATACTTGGTACATGGTTGGATGCACTTATTTATGGTACAGGTTGATTATAGGTTGTTTGGTATATGTTGGTGCATGGTTGATGCACTTGTTTATGGTACAGGTTGATTACAGGTTGAGGTACAGGTTGATGCATGGTTGATGCATGGTTCAGATTTATTGGTATAGGTTTACAATGGTATATCTCACAGTGATAGTTTGACAGTGGTTCCATC
>SNQJ01S0002553.1:130795-141260 GCA_010110895.2 Picea sitchensis | reverse complement strand
TATTGGTATAGGTTTACAATGGTATATCTCACAGTGATAGTGTGACAGTGGTTCCATCATTCTACTTCTACTTCAGGGTGGCAGTATGGGGAAAGGACAGGTGGTTCTAGCCACCTTCTGGTTGTAGTTGGAGAACATAGGGGGTTGTAGCCTCCTTCTAGTTGTAGCCAGAGAATTGGGGAGTTGGAGATTTCCTTAGGTTGTAGCCTGAGAAACTAGGGGGTTGGAGCCTCCTTCCAGTTGTAGCTGGAAAATAAAGGAATTTGGTGCTTCCAATGAATGTAATTCTTCAAGACATATAAGAAAAAGGATTATGTGGTTTTCTCCCGCTTTGGGTTTCCACGTAAAACACTGGTGTATTGTGTATGTGTATGATTTTTCATTTGTTCATTGCTTATTTACTCTGCAGTTATTGGATGATAATGCTTCATTGATATAACACTTGGATTATATGGTTAAAAAGGGTTAAATTTCTCTATTACTGATTCACCCCCCCTCTCGGTAATCCAACAATTGGTATCAGAGGTGGTTCCTTAAGGAAACATTTTAACCAATGGAAGGAGATCATGGATTATTCTGAGAATGGAGTACCAATGTTTAATGGTCATAATGATTTTAACTATGAGATGTGGATCATAAGGACAGAAGTATTTTTACAGGCATAAGGACATTATATTTGGCTATCAGTTGTTATAGAATACGATAGTTCAAAAAGGGCAAAGACTGCAGCCAAGAAGGAATTGAGGAAGAATAACAAAATAACAATGGATTTTCATCTGGGAAGGATTACCTAATCCGGTAAGAGAAAAGGTTGGTAAATGTTCATCAGCAAAAGAACTTTGGGATAAGTTACATGACATATATTCTTGTTAGAATATATAATATGGTGTGCTCATTTTACCATTGACGATACCCTCGTCACCCAACCATAGGTCGAAGCCTCCCTCCGAGCACCTTAACCTTGACTGAGAATTCCTCCGGAAGCAAACCCTAGGCTAGATAGCCAAAGAAAGGGTAGTGCACCTTTCCCCAAGGATAGTGCATCACAAAAAGATGATCAGATAGTCCAAACCCTCGCCAAAGATAGTCCAAGCCAACACTGAAAATAGTTGTTGTTGTAGCTGCACCTGCAGTCCTCCTCCACACGTGCGCACCAAACTGGAGCTACAGTGCGCACCAAACTGGGAACTACAATTCTGAGATGTTGTCAAATGAGAAATGGCACCCTATATTTATAGTGGTTCTGCTAGTTTTGTTGGGACTGACTTCTCCTTCTGGATATGTGTCTATTCAGTATATTATTATTATTTATGGCCGACTTATTCTCGTGGAGGCTAATAACCTAATATAAATTATCTTCTTGAGTTGACAAGGCTTCTAGGGTTATTAGACAACTCATTAGGGTTTCCCTTGCTTCCTGGAGTCTTCTATTCTCGTCGGGTTCACACGTGGGGGTAAATACCTCCCGCAACTACCATAATATTAACAATTCTTCACCCATTACAGATTCAGAAAATGTCAAAGAAGATGCAAATACAAATCAAGAAGAATTATGTTCACCGTGTCAAGAATATTCAGAAGAGGAAGAGTACATAATCACCAAAGGTATGTTGTTTTTTGTTAATTGTGAAAAACGTGGACATCTTGATATAGAATGCCATGAAGGAAATGAGTCAGGAAAAATAATTGAAAAGAAAGACAATTATGAAGAAGAATTGATTAGTGCTTTAGATGAACTACGAAAAGAAAACAATACACTCAAGAAATAATTGATGAAACAAAAGGAAAGTGTTCACATTTTTTAAGAAGCCCAACAGATCATCGAGAACTTAAGAACTCATCTAGAAGAAGCCAGAAAGATCGAAGAAAATCTTGAATATCAAAAGCAGTGTTTGGAAACCAACATAGCAACACAGAAGGAAGAAGCAGAAATGAGAGAGAAGATATTGACATATCATCCTAAGGAAAGAACTAACGATCTAAACCAGCTTGAGGCAAAGTTTGGTCAAGAAGAGAAAGGACTTGAAGAAGAAATAATCACATTAAAAATTCATCTTGAAGAAGCGAAAAGAACAGAAGAAGTCATGAAGTCTAAGATAATGAAGAAAGAAGAAAAGGTTTAAAAGCTTGAATAAGAAGTTGTCACATTGAGAAGTAAAATCGTCAAGCTCAACAAGAACGTTGAAGAGATAGAAACATCCAAATCAATTATAGAGAATGAAGAGAAGCACTCTAGGTTGCTAGAAAAGAAGAATGAATAAAATAGAAAGAGTTATGTAGAAGTACTCAAAGGAAGGAATCATGGTCAACTAGAATCTAAGAAAATTATTGAAGTTACATCTTCAAGGAGACCATCCAAGTTCAAGCCACAAAGAAGCTTCATTCATAATCATGATCAGTCAAGACAAAGATTCAGAAGGACTATGCCACAAAGAAGATCGTTCACTCCTAGGTATGCAAATTTATTTTATGGTCATTATTTTTATTGTACTAACTTTGGACATAAGGTTGCAGATTGCAGGGATTATAAAAGAAATGTTCAATCAAGAAGTGTCTATGTGGTTGCACGTAACATTGAGTGTTACAAATGTCATAACTATGGACACATAGCCAGTGATTGTAGAATCATTATCGATACTTCCATGAAAGATAATACTGATATCAGATATAAGAAAGTATGGATAAGAAAACAAGAATAACAGGTGAACAAATACCAGGTACCAGAGATCGCAAGATTGGCAATAAAACGAGATGAAGAAAATTCTACAGAGAAAAAGAAAGATGTCATATACAGAAAGGTTTGGAAAATAACTAAAAGTAAGGAAGGGCAAGTAAATTAGGAACAAGTTCAAGAGATTGTACTTTCAGGCATTGTAGTGAAATATGAATCCACAGACAGAAAGAAAGAATTCAGAGCTCAGAGAGATAATGAATCTACCCATGACGATGATGATGAATCTACCAATGAACATGATGATGAATACACATCATAGAAGGAATTGTTCTAAGCCATTCAACTTAGAGACTCCCAGGTAATATGAATATTAGACAGGGGGAGTCTATGCAATAGCTGTGATGGACCAAAGAACCATCCTTCAACCAACTTGCAGAGTTTGAGAAGATAGATTCAGAGAAATTAGTTAGCAGAAGTACAGTTTGATAGTATAATGATAAATGGGTTAGCATTATGGATAGTTGCGCAAGTAGAGTCTTGGAAAGTATGGACAGAGATGGATTCGTAAGAACACTTAGCAGGTTTGGATAGATATATGATAGTGGACGAGAGCATGGATTCATAGATTGGTTCAGAGAGTGGTTCAGATACAAAAGAACAGTATCGTAATGGATGATAATTACACAGGAAATGGCTCAAACAATGCTAATGGATTACAAATTGACAGATATTTTTTGGACACGGGAAGTGCATACAACAATTCACATTCAAAACAGAGTAATTCTCAAAAAAAACACTGACAAAACTCCCTACGAGCTATGGAAAGGAAGACCAACAAATGTGAAGCACTTCAGAGTTTTTAGAAGCAAATGCTACATCAAAAGAGAAGATGGAAGAATGGGAAAGTTTGACTCTCGTGTGGACAAAGGAATACTTTTCGGTTACTCAAGTATAAGCAAAGAATACAAGTGTTACAATCTAAGATTAAACAAAGTTTTGGAAAGCATCAACGTAACAATTGATGAAACAGGTAGACCAGAATCAAAGGAAGAAGAAAACAAATCAATGGAACAACTTTTTGAAGAAGAAGATGAAAAATAAGTAGAAGAGGAAGATGAATATGAAGAGAATCCGACAGAAGTAGAAGAGAAATTTCAACAAGTATATCCAAAGACACCTAGCAAACGAGCACAGAAGAATCATCCTTAAGATCAGATTATTGGAAACAAAGATGCAGGAGTTGAGACTAGAAGAAAAATCTGTTCACTAGAACAAACACACCTAGCACTCTTATCTACAATTGAACCAAACTGTTTTGAAGAAGCCAGAAATGATGAATTTTAGAATAAGGCCATGGACGAAGAATTGGATCAAATAGATAAAAATGACACTTGGGAATTAGTTCCAAGACCAAAGAATAAGAATGTGATTGGCACAAAATGGGTTTTTAGGAATAAATTGAATGAACATGGACAAGTTACAAGGAACAAAGTTAGATTGGTATGTAAAGGATATGCACAGATTGAAGGAATTGACTTTGAAGAGACATTTGACCCAATTGCCAGAATGGAAGCAATATGTTTCCTTTTAGCTTATGCATGCTCCAAAAATGTTAAAGTATATCAGATGGACGTAAAATCAGCTTTTCTGAATGGGGAACTTGAAGAAGAATTCTACATTGAACAACCAGAAGGATTTCAGTTGTCAGAGAACAAATACTATGTGTGTAAATTAAAGAAGACCTTGTATGGTCTAAAACAGGCTCCTAGAGCATAGTAATCTAGACTAGATAAGTATCTGCAGCAGGTAGGGTTCATAAAAGGAAGTGTAGACAACAACCTCTACATCAAGGTAAGTCAAGGTAATATTTTATTAATTGAAGTTTATGTTGATGATATTATTTTTGGTAGTGATGATGACAGGTTAAGACAGAAATTTGCAAAAGACATGAAGAATGAATTTGAAATTTCGTTACTTGGAGAACTATCCTTCTTTTTGGGACTTCAGATACGTCAAAGCAACCAAGGAATTTTTATTTCTGAAACCAAGTATATCAGAAAAATGCTAAAGAGGTTTGGAATGGAAGATTGCAAACCAGTTATCACTCCCATGCAAACCAGTTGTAAGTTGAGAAAAGATGATGATTCGAAGTCTACAGATCAAAGGCAATACATGTCAATGATTGGAAGCCTACTATATATGACAACATCTAGACCAGATGTAATGCAAACAGTTGGACAGGTGGCACGATTTGAAGAAGCACCAAAGGAATCACATGTATTAGCAGTAAAGAGGATCTTCAGATATCTCAAAGGAACAAAAGAGTTTGGATTATGGTATCCAAAAGGAAAAGATCTATCACTTATTGCCTACACAGATGCAGATTGATCAGGTTGTATTGATGACCAATGAAGCACCAGTGGAGTAGTGTTCTACTTAGGTGAGTGTTTGGTATCATGGCTAATCAAGAAACAATCATCAATATCTGTATCTACAGCCAAGGCAGAGTATATTGCAGCAGCAGCATGTTGTACATTGGTTCTTTGGATGAAACAAACTTTGATAGATATACAGGTTGAGTATGATGAGCCCATTCCAATATATTGTGATAATACAAGTGCCATCAGTATTTCAAAAAACTCAGTGATGCAGTCCAAGACAAAGAACATTCCAATCAAGTATCACTTTCTACGGGAACAGGTTGCAGAAAAGAACATCAGAGTTGAGTATGTGGGCACAAAAGAACAAGTGGCAGACATCTTTACAAAACCACTTCCACGGGAAGCCTTTGAATATCTTCGAAAAAGACTTGGAGTTATTTCTACTCCAAAATGAATGCTTTTTGAATGATTTTTGAATGCGTATCTTATATGTCTTATATGTACACAAGGAAGCACCATAAGAGGACAGTTCAGTCAGGGGGAGCAGCCCTAGATGGAAAGATACCTTTGCCATTGATGACAAAGGGGGAGAGATTTGTCAAATGCAGAGGACAGAGGAAGATTTATTAGATGCAGAGGACAGAAGCATGGTTCCAGGGGGAGCATGACTGATATGATTTAAGTATTGCATCAGAGTGTTGCCATCAATGCCAAAGGGGGATATTGTTGATTAAGGTTGGTTGTCATTGATGTCAACCCTTGAAGAAATCCCCATAGCACAAAGGTTTGGGTAATGGACCCAAGATTGTTTGATGTAAATATGACTCATTATTGTTTTGTCATGGTTGATAAGAAGTAAATATGGATGAACTCCAAAGTGGTCCCCTTATGGTGAAATCCCTCACGGGAAGATGCTTTGCAGAGTAAGAGAACCCATGATTAATTGTGGAATAATGAGATGAAGGACAGTGAATTTCTCAGGGAAGTGGGTTAACCCTAGAATAAGGAAAGTGGGCCAAGTGACCTAGAAGATGTTTTTAAGGAAGCTACTTGGAAAGTATAAATAAGAGGCAAGGCTCTCTCATTTTAATCACGCTTGAGAATATTGAATATATATAGGAGTCTGAGGTAACCAATGATATCTAAGCTGAATTTATGAGGGAAGGTGAATAAAAGAAGGCCGAAATGCAAGGAATGATAAATTCTTTTGATGGTGCTTTCTAAAGTATGTTATTTACAGGTCATCTCACCATTTTCGCTATAAATTTTTTTCTATAATGATTCAGACCGTGAAATTGCTATGCCATTGATAAAACATACCCAAGTATCTTTGGTAAGCAATTTAGCTTGTGGGTCATTTTATTTTTGGAGTTACACTTCGTGGAAAATAGGGTTTGTGGATAGTCCTGAAACTAGTCAAAAACAGGTGTTTCGGGTAAAAACGTCATAACTTCTTCATAACATATCCAAATTCAGTGAGACAAAATGTGTTGGTTAGGGTAAATTATTTAGTATTATTTGTAATAGTTTTAGTTCAATTCAACTAATATTTCATGCGGGGCACGCTCTACAAGGTCGTTCTCTAGAATAAGACAAAATTCAACAAGGTGTGCCATTTTTTCTATAACTCCTTTTATAAGAGGTTCCAAGTAGTGACACCTGGATGAATTTCATAAAACACATTGAATAAAATTGTGTATCATTTTTAGATATTTATACATTACAGGTTCAAAGTTATGATTACTTCAAGTTAGGGTTGTTAACTAATCCAAAACTAGGCATGTGAGACTAAGGAAAAGTTTGATGGAAATGCTAGTCTCTTGTTGTTAAAGTTAAGGAAGGTTTGCAGGAATGTGATCATATACACCAGGTCTATTACAAAGCTACAAATCAGATTTGGATGATGAAATTGATGAGGGATTTTGGTTGAATTACATGTTGAGTACATGGTTGAGACAAGTAGTTGATGAGTTGACACATACATGAGGTGTATAGTTGATGATGTTGGTACATAGTGTTGAGTCATGGTTGATGATTCATAGTTAATGAGTAGTTGACACATGATTTTTACATACTTGGTACATGGTTGGATGCACTTTTTTATGGTACAGGTTGTTTGGTACAAGTTGGTGCATGGTTGATGCACTTGTTTATGGTACAGGTTGATTACAGGTTGAGGTACAGGTTGATGCATGGTTGATGCATGGTTCATATTTATTGGTATAGGTTTACAATGGTATGTCTAACAGTGATAGTGTGACAGTGGTTCCATCATTCTACTTCTACTTCAAGGTGGCAGGATGGGGCAAGGATAGGTGGTTGTAGCTGGAGAACATATGGGGTTGTAGCCTCCTTCTGGTTATAGCCAGAGAATTGGGGATTTGGAGCTTCCCTCAGGTTGTATCCTGAGAAACTAGGGGGTTGGATCCTCCTTCCAATTGCATCTGGAAAACAAATGAAGTTGGTGTTTTCAATGAATGTAATTATTCAAGACATATAAGAAAAAGGATTATGTGGTTTTCTCCCGCTTTGGGTTTCCACATAAAACACTGGTGTACTGTGTATGTGTATGATTGTTCATTTGTTCACTGCTTATTTACTTTTCATTTATTGGATGATAATGCTTCATTGATATAACACTTGGATTATATGGTTAAAGAGGGTTAAATTGTTCTATTACTGATTCACCCCCCCTCTCCGTAATCCAACAGTTCTCAACCAAGCAAGCATTTGATGAACAAGTTGAGATATTTAAAGGGTTATCATTTGAAAAATTCTACGACATTCTTGAGTATAGTGAAGATGACATGGAAAACTAGCCAGTTGATTATTCGATTAAAAATCAAGATATTGAAGAAGCTTTGCAGAACTTTTATATTGATATAAGGGACTTGGAAGGAAATCTCTTCTATATAAAAATCTGGCATGAAATCAACATGGCGCCAATGAGGAGCTACATCAAGGATTGGTTTAAAAAAGTTGTCGAAAAACTTACCGATGAAGGGAAAAGGTCAGTTGAGATAGTTCCTTTAACCATCGAGGAAAGACATAAAAGGACATTAGCAAGCAAGTAACAAGAGAGAGACACCATCATAGTAAGATCATATTGATCACATATTTTTATCTTTATCAATCTCTTCGTCCAGTTACTCCTCCTCTTTAAATAGAAAGGTTTAACCAAAGACTGATAATTTCCTTTTTCTTCTTACTAGGTCGTGTTGTCTTCTTGCGCCCACTTTCTTCCTAATATGAAATTCATTCTTATACATATTTTTTTTATGGTCAACGGGAGCCCCAATCCCAGTCATTATGACAAATGCATTTTAATTTCAGAGAATATGTATTGAACTATATGTTTTTTAGAAATCCCCGGAGAGCTATTTTAGGAACAATCTCGATTGTACTTTGTAACCCATTTTTTCTGAATATAAAGTATTTGAGGTTGATCTATCGTTATATTCATTTGAGCTTCCCATGTATCACTCTTTCTAATCTCTCTTATGCGTGTGGATCATTTTATTTTAATTTTTATGTGATCAGACATATTTATCCCTACTATGATGGATGTGAGGATGTTCTGTTTATTTTCTTTAAATGTATGAATGTGTGTATTTCTTTGTCCATTCTCAGGAACTCTCTTTTTAAAGAAAAAAAAAATCATTTTTCTTTTATATCTATTTTACTTTCATTTGACAGACTTCTTTAAAAGTCCCACATTTTACAAATCTCGAGCAAAGGAGTACCACCTCTATAAAAACGCAGGAGGATTTCCATCCTCATGAATTTTTTGTTTTGTTCCTAACGGATTCAAGAATCAACAACTTCAAAATCCTGATTCATAGCCTTGATAGTACTATTGATGAAGTGAGTTCCTTGGTCACTCATCAAAATACTTGGGCATCCAAATCTATTAATCACTTGCTCAAACAGGAACTGTGTTGTTGTCTATGTGCTACAATCTTTTACTAGTGCTACTTCTTCCCATATTGTTAATTACTTTGTAGCAGTAATGATATACCTTGCTCTTCACCTCTTTGTTGGTGGATTAATTGGTCCCATAAAGTCTATTTCCAATTTTTCAAATACTTGCAAGGTTACTTGTGGTATTAGGGGCATCTCATCTTGTCTATCGGGTTTACCATATCTTTGACATACATCACATCTCTGGCAGTGGTCCTTTTCATCTCTGTGAATGGTTGATCTGTCGGATCTTTTAATGACTATGGTTGAGTTTTAATTTTTCATGTGTTAATTAACCATTTGAGAAACTTAATGAAAGAATGAGGAAAGAAGAGGAATTATGACAGTCATATACATATATGTAGATCTGAAATGAAATAATAGATAGCAAACCATAACATGAGGATTGGTAATGGAGTTCGGCACAACTTTGCCTACGTCTCCGGGCCTTTGTCTCTGTGGGGGAGGCTTCTTTATTTCTGTTCAAAAGATCAAAATTACATCTCAGTAGTGCCAATTGGCTAGAAGACTGATCTGGTCATGTTCTTCCAGATATCTAGAACCCTGCAAAGAAAACGGCATGCAAAACGGACGACCGGAGCTCCCAGAAATGGCCCGCAAGCATCTGCTCCTCAATAGCTTCCCTGCATAAAAATGGCTTTGGCTTGGCTTCTCTTCAGCATAACTCTGCTCTCACTGCCCTCCATGGCCTCAATCAGGCCTATTTTATATAGATCTGAAGTTGGTTGTCCATCTCCAACTTCCTCCCAAAATTTGGGCTCCAAAAATGCCCAATATCTCCCAAAAATGGAGAAAATCAATTAAAATCAGGCATAATATCATTAAAAATCATAACTATAGCATAAAATCCACTTTTGAATAAAATTATATGGGTGCATCCCCCTTTTGGTGCGCTCCTGGTCATATCGGGCCATGTGGCCAAGCGCTAGCCCCTCGAGCTATGCGCTAGCCCTTCCCCGGCGCTAGCTCCTGGTCGTGGGGGGCTTGTATAGGTCCACGGGCTTAACAATATAACCCCCACGCACATATTGTAGGGATAAGCCCCGAATCTGTTGGATGGAGGTTATATGGTGGCATGGGACCAGGGGCTAGCCCTTATCCCAAACTCCGCACAGTTAAACCCCCGCGCTCCTAGTCGTGTGGTAACATGTGTTGAACCGTGGGCTGGGGCTAAGCCCCGGCCCTTTTCCCTGCCGACGGAACTAAAATTTTCATTGTAAGGTGTTGATGTGGGGGAAGTCAGTTTCTTTCTCAACAATGATGTATGCATGCCCTAAATACTGCACCACTTAGACCCCTCAACTTATAAAGGGGATATTCAAACAAACATAGGCACTTAGGTGGATAAAAATCATTTTTCCCTTATTTGCTTTTCGCCACGTGGATGGCTTGCTTTGATTGATAATTTAAGTGGAGCATCAAATCACAT
>SNQJ01S0002553.1:103669-126378 GCA_010110895.2 Picea sitchensis | reverse complement strand
GTGGCAGCCCATGATTGGGCCACGTGGAACATCAAAAACCAATCACAAAGTGCCAAGTGTCAATTGTCGACTGGTCCACGTCACCTGCCACGTACCCTGTCCAGTCACTACCCTGTCAACTGTTGACATCATCCCGTGCCACATGTCACCCTTATAGTGGTGACACGTGTCACCCATAGATTGGTCCAGCTATCTGCCCATATGCCACATCGCCTACCACGTGTCGTTTCCAGGAGTTTCCATGTCACATGTATGACCGTACGACCTGTACAGTCAGCATGCCACGTGGCACTGTACGGACTGTACAGTCATCCCCTTTTTTTGCCTGTTTGGGTTTTCGGACAGAACGCGATATCTTTCGCATACGGAGCCCATTTGACGAAGTAA
Source organism: Picea sitchensis (assembly GCA_010110895.2). Classification (NCBI taxonomy): domain Eukaryota; kingdom Viridiplantae; phylum Streptophyta; class Pinopsida; order Pinales; family Pinaceae; genus Picea; species Picea sitchensis. The sequence continues at coordinate 125,991 of SNQJ01S0002553.1, read as the reverse complement.
ATATATGGTCGGAATCAGGAAGACGAGACAGACGCAATGGTGCTAGTTTCGTTGGATTCCGAGCAATTTCATTTTTGAGCATTTTTAAGCCTTGTCAAGCTTCTGGATCCGATTCTGGATCAATGGTCGACCACCATAGTCCTATGCACAATACCTTCTGCATGTTATCTTTTCATGTATAGTGTTCTTCGACTATTCCCTCATGAGCCTTTGTTAAAATCCTGGGCCTCTCATGGCTAGGTATTCTTGCATGTGTTTTTCGCATGCTTTCCTCTTCTGCATGCAAGTTCATCTTGCATATGTTTATTTTCCTGAATGCTTGTCTGCCTTACACGTGTTTCTTTTCCTACATGCATGTCTTCCTTACACGTGTTGTTTTTCCTACATCCTCTTCTACCTTATACGTGTTGCTTTTTCCTGCATGTGTGTATGTCTCCCACGTCATGTTTTTCCCCAAAATTGGGCCTGCACCCAACACTAAGGTACAACATACTCAGATGCCTCAAATATTGAAATGATACTCACCATAATACTTGACTTGTACCTCATGGATCAAGGCCCATTTCCTTCCATAAGCTAGCTGGTGTGGCAGATTTCATCTGGAAGTCTACGACCTCTATGGTGGTGAGAAGGCTCTACATCTATGTAAAAGGATATTTCTTGTCATGTGGTATCTTGGCACTCCATATTTGCAACCTAAGGGCCTCGAGACATAATATCCTTAGTTATCCACAAAATGGGGATAACATCTGGCTCCTACTTGGGTACATGTTCTCACCGTAGAGTGCATGAGAACCACAACATCTCCTAGTAGACATGTGTCCTCCAAAACTCAAAGAAAGGGATAAAAGAATATAGGTTTCTTCTATCACCATTTTATTCACACACACACATATAATCCAAAAGAAAATCTAATCTAGAAAATAAAAATTTTGACATTTTTTCAAAAATTTCTAAACTAAGCATGAAATCAATATGCAAGTAGAGAAAAATGAAAATGAAATGCATCTAAACTAATATGAGTAATTAGGATGAAAATGCAGGGGAAAGAAATATGACCTACCTACTTACTTGGGGCCTTGGGGTCCTGAAGATCCAGTGATAGGTAACGTTACATGAAGTCATACAACCAGTGCAACCACATGTTCATCATTTCATCAAGATATCTACCCCTATGCTTAATCATGTGAAACAAAAAATATAAGTTCAACACATAATAATCATGAGCATAAGTAGACATATAATCCATCATGAAATGAAACTCTTGGAGATGGGTGGGAGGGAGAAAATTATGCTGGAAAGAGAAACCATTAGCTTGATCTCCTGCCAGAAAGAGTATCCACAAGCTTGATCAATCCATTTATGAAGAGGGATACCATATATAGACGACAACTCGTCTTCATATTCGCTCAGAAAATCATTGCTTCCTTAAGGTTGAGACAGGATAGGAAATCCCAAAGAAACCTATCAGTTTCTCATAAAACGGGGAATGGGGTCAGGCATAACCTCTCGTCTAGAAAAAAAACCTCCCTTCACCTTAGGAAACACCCCTTCTTTTATTGCAAATCCCTACCCAAAGTCTCAACATGAAAGTGCTTCCATTTGGTAGTGCAGACCTTAGACTGCTTTGGGCTGGCCACGACCTAGTGTCTATCAAAATATGAGCACAATGGATGAAAGTCCTCATGGAACAAATCTGCATCCTCAAAAGGGTATGTATCAAGGGATGACTAAAGATCACTCTGAATATGTTGCGACAAGTCATCCTTGAAGGGGCGGAACATATCTGTAACCATATCATCACCAGGCTACCAAATATCTGAATCATACACACATGAAGACCAATCCTCTGAAAATGACACCCCCTCTGCCTGAGAGCTACCCTCAATATCATAAATGGGGTCTCTATCAAAATTTAGACAACCAAGATCCTATATGTGTCTTCTAGTCTATATGAAGGTGTCTATAGGATCATCAAAGGGTACTTTCATAAGACCATCATTATGATTGAAAATGACCATCTTTTTGTCTTCATGTGCAATAGGAGTAGGGGAATGGACATCTTCAACTGGATCTTGAAATTCTTCATCATCGAAACTGATCACTTCTTCAACATTATGTGCAGGAGGAAAACAAGGTTGGACAACCTTGACTTAATCAAGTGAGATAAAAGATAGTGGTTCCTCAATATGTTGTGCTTTATCATAATTATTCTTTCTTCTTATGGGCACGCCCCTCCATCGCCTTTTCATCACATGAGGCTTGATCCTTAGTGCATAGTTCTTTGCTTTCTTTTCTTCAAGGGGATCTATCATATCCAAGGTTTATTTGATACTTCTTCACTTTCGAGGTCATGGAATAAAGTATCATTAAGTTCTTCGAAAGGGTCACAACTCATCGTCTTCTCTTCTTGATGACTTTATTCATATGTTTGTTCTTTGAACACTTCTTTATTGTCAAGGGAAGGAAATAAATCTATTATGTGATTCATCATTTCTTTAGCATCTTTATTAGCAGCCTTCTCATTTTTAATCTATAAAAATGCCATCGTTGAGTCAAAATAATTTATGGATGAGGGTTCATCCCATGGTGCCATAATTCCATTGACTGAAAAGACACCTCAAAGGAGTCTCCATGTGATATTAAGTCTCACCAAAGGAAGAAATGGGAAAGAGGGAAGGTGGGTTTTTGGAAGGTGGAGTCGCCATATGAACTTCAAGGAGCATTCATTGAGGGTGGAAAGGGAACATTCCTTGGGTGGATTCGAAATCTAATGGATAAAGGCTTTAGAATATATTTCCAAAGTGTCGTTAAGGTTCTGAAGAGGATTCAAAATCCTCCCCGACAACGATGCCAAAATGTTATCGCACAAGTTGTACGTTGGGGAAATCTCAAACCAACCACCAAATGGTGACAACTAGGAGATCACCTACCCATTTTCACCTTAGTCAGGTGCCCACGTCACTTTATAGGTGAGGTAGTCACCTAAAGGGGGGAATCTTGGTGACCCTAGGGGGAAAAGGGATGTGAAAAAAAGGAAAGGAAAAAAAGAGGTCGCTAAGGTCAAATATATAGATGGAAAATGGAAATCAAAGATGAGTCTCAAGTGGTTTAGAGGTTGCCAAAGACTTTGGTGAATTGACAAAATGTTGGTACGTGCCTGAGACACGAGTAGAACCAATTTGCAATGATGTATGTTAGTTGGATCAGCAAGTTAATCTTGTTGTCCCTAATTTGCAGAAATAGATAACAACATATCAGCAAGAAATAAGTATTATAGTTGCTTAAAATATTGCTTAAAGTTAAGTGAGATATGCTTGAAACAAGTAGATAATGACTAGAGAAACTTCACAATTTATAGCATGAGCCTTTAGCAATTAGTTGTGGCTATCATAAATATTGTATGCAAAAGTATTTTTGGCAGCCTTATGCCTGCAGAAATATTTTTATGACAGTAATAAAATCAGCCACCAAAAGCCTAAAACAAGACACCCCAAAAATGTCTTAAACCTAGTAGAATAAGTTAGCAAACTTTTAGCAAGTTTTGGCGGTGAAAGAACAAGTTAAGAGTGACTTTATATTAGGGTTTCTGCAGTGAATTTATCATCCTTATGGCTGTAGCAAACCAAGCCATATATCAGAAATTTTATCCAACAAAAAACACTCATAATTATCTCAAAAGTTGTGCCTAGGTTAGAAGTGGATGAGGGCAGATTTTTAGGCCTGGTCTAGGGCTAGTTTAGGAGAAAATAGGGTTAGTAGGCTAGGGTTAGAGCATCCCTAATGGCTGTAGGTTAGTTTTACTATAGAAGAAATAATTTTTTGGAGAAAGAGGATGCCTCAAGGAAGCAAGGGAGCCAAAGGCTCAAGGAACACTTTCCCAAAGAAATAACTTTAAAACTTGAAATCTGTACGTTTACCAAGGCAACAATTTATTTTTACTATGAAATGAGTAAATGAATAGTGCCTTCAAACAATTGGGTTAATGGATTCAATCAAATAAAGAGCTATAGGAACTACCTCCTTGTGGGTGTAAAAATCTTACTCCCCAAGGCAAGTATCTCTAGCTAGGGTTTAGGCTAAGAGGGTGTATGTCCTTATACTTCTCTTAGAAAACCCTTGTTAAACCAATAGCATGTAACCATAAATTGATGGATACTAAGATGGAGGTGTATGCCCTTATACTTCCCATATAGATCTATGATATATCCTTGACTTGAAAAATAAATGATAGCAACAATGTAGAAACCTTGCCAATTCAAGGAAAGAGTTAAGACAAACCACCACAATAGAAATAAAATAGCCTTCCAAGGCTATCACATCACTTCCATCAACTAAAAATCAAATAAATAGCCATAAACAAGTGCACAAGAGAGAGAACTATCCAAAGAGAGAAAAAAAATTAGTCTAAGTACTTCTCCAATATGGGAGAGTTATGATAAAATGAGAACTTATGATCTCTTATTTATACAAAATGTCACTAAGATAGTGTGTCCATATAATTAAGGGTAAACCACAATGCTAGCGGTGAAAAACCCTTATCTTTCCCATTTTACAAATTAATATTAAACAATTCACTTTAATTTCACTTTTGCACAAATAAAACCCTAAAATGAAGGTGACGTCTCCCTTTATGGGGATGTTTTGGCAATAGGAGAAAGTCATTGGTGATGGAGGAGTGTATAAATGCTTCCAAAGCCACATGTCAAGCATCCAAGTGACTTCCTTCATGGTCAAAGACACAAACCCCTCAAAACATTCTTGTACCAATGCATGTCAACCTCACCACCAAACCCTAACCTCCCTAGGTGACGTCATGCCTCTAGAAGTGATGTTTTTCCTCTCTTAGGAAAAACGTTTGGTATGTAGGGGATAGGTTATGTCTTCCAAGTCATCTTCTAGGGCTCTAAGTTTTCATCTCTCTCATCCAACATGCAGGCCCTTGGAATCCACCTGTGGGCTTCAAGCCCCATGGAAGCCCAAGCGAGGATTTTTCTTCCAAAACTTTCCACCAACTAGGTCATGCAAAGATAAATATGCACATGCTCCAAGGATATCAATTCATAACATGATGATAAGTAAATTCAATCAATAAATGAGCCACCTAAGCATGTGCATCAAATATTACCATGTCAAATAGTTAAGTGTTAAAATACATTATGTGACTTGTCAATATTGAATATGGGAGGGTGAGGAGGTTTCCTATTGGGTAGATATTTCCCTAGGTCAAGCAAGAGATCCCTCTCTAAATCCATGTAAAGTGGGTGAAGTGGTTAAGGGTCAATACTTAATGGGCATGGGGTTCATGACATACAAGGGGTTGTAGTGTCTCATTCATGGGTGTCTTTGTAGAGGGTGTTTGGCACCTTCGTTTGCATTGCATTTTTTCCAAGCCAGTAATTTTTCCATTATATTTTTCTTTCATAATTTAAGAATAATTTGAAGGCCACTGTCGTGGCATGGTGTCCAGATAATGACAATGTCACTCACAAACACCTAGTGGAAATGAGAAGGTTGGCTCGTAATGAGACCCCCTTTCTCTCATCCATGTAACTGAGAGCCATTACCCTGGCTTGGTGACCAGATGATGGTAAATTCATACCACTATATATCCATGAACATGATAGGTCGGCTTGTGATGAGACCTCCTATCCTCCAACTAACCTTTTTAAGCATTTATAATTATATTTTTTGTGGGTCCCCATTTCTCAAATATAATCATTTCATTGCTTTCTTGGGTGATCCTTGGGTGAAGCATCTAGAAGGTTTATACAAAGGATTTTATCTTTTTCCCAGCAAAAATCCCTCGGGCCTTTAGCCCCTTCTTCCCATAGAATGAGGGACAACCCCTTCTTCGGTCAATACACCCTAAAATCCCAAGAGATAAGGAAACGAGTGGGGGGGATAGTGATGGAAAGTGGTAAGTATGTTTGGGAACGGTACGATGGCTCTTCAAGGGAGTTCCTAGTACAAAACCCATCCCCAAGGAAGACCACTTACTAGGGAACAATGTCAACCACCAAGGTGAAGCAGGGAAAAAGGCATAATGTCCAAGCATATATCACAAAATATGAAGTAGTCTAAGGTACAACATACTCAAATGCCTCAAATATTGAAATTATACTCACCATAATACATAAATTGTACCTCAGAGAGAAAGGCTCATTGCCTTCTTGAAGCCATCTGGTTTGGTGGATTCCATTTGAAATTCTACGACCTATGTGGTGGTGAGAAGGGTCTCCATCTGTGCAAAAGGATATTGTTAGTCATGTGGTCTCTCGACACTGTATATCTTCAACCTGAGAACATCGAGACATAATATCCTTAGTTATCCACATAATGGGGATAACAAAACCTACTTGGATTTACATAATTGTTGGCTTGCGTCTATGTGAGGCATGCCACGCCTGGAACATGACTAATTTTTTTCAATGAAAGAGCCTTTGAATACTTAGAATTATAGGCATGTGCCTCAATATCTTGTGAGGAGGACCACGTGCCTTACCCTTGTTTTTTAATTTTAGGTACCTTTCATGCCAACATTCTAGACATTTTTTTTTCTCATATTCGTTTATGTATAGAAAACAATCATTCAGACATGTGTGGTATGATATGTACTCAACACCCAATATTTTTAGCATTGTCTTTGCCTTTGCACAACTATCGGGAAAATCTTCGAGTAACCTGCAATTAGTGGGCAATAGAAAGGTACATTGTCATTAAGCATGCATAAAATCAACCATTTTCTTCCTTCATTGTGTGATAAGAATCCTTAAAAATTTAGGGGAATTTATGGTTAGTTACCTTAAAAGTGTCTAGAAACATGTGTTTGACATACCATACATTGCTTTCAAGTTGTACAGTAAAATTGTTCTCCCTAGTTGGGTAGACCTTGACCACTATAGACCAAAGAGAGGGGTGGTGGAAATAGATTTTAGGCTTTCAAAGAAGGTATCAACGACATCAACTGTTTGAATATTCACTAATAGTTGGGGGGCGGGGGGTGAATCAGTATTGAGCACTTTTTACCACTTTTAATCAGAACATGTAATCATCACTTTATCAATCAATAATCACTTATGATTTTATTCAATATATCATGAACAATGCATAACATACAACATAAAATACATAGTACACCATAATTTTACGTGGAAACCCAAATGGGAGAAAACCACAAAATGATTTCTTATATATCAAAAGATTACATTCATAGAAAACACCAACTTCCAAAATTCTCCAGCACCAACTGGAAGGAGACTCCTACCCCCTGTTTACAAGCTCCAACTAGAAGGAAGCTAAAACTCCCTAAATTCTCCAGCTCCGGTTGGAAGGAGGCTATGACCCTCTAATTTACAGGATACAACCTAAAGGAAGCTACAACTCCCTGTATTCTCTGGCTCCAACCAGAAGGATGTCATGACCCCATTTCATTGCCCCTTTCTTTCACCCTAAAATATAAATGTAGACTCAACCTGTCACTACCATTGTCATCGACACTGCCACTGTCACTACCACTGCTATTGTCTCTGTCATTGCCACTTCTATTGTCTCTGTCATTGTCACTGTCTCTGCTAGGCCAAACATTGGGCATAAAAGATAACTCCACACTTGATGAAATTGCATTAGTATGATAGGTGAATATATACATGAGTAAATGACTCTTGGTCTTCCCAAATGGGCGAATGTTCCTATCACCTATGAATCTTTATATTTACATACATTTACAAGTAACATAACCATGAAGGATTATGTGTCCAACATTCCCCCCCTGATCCGAAGGGGTGTGTGTGAGTCCAAGCATCATTATTAACTTCTCAGAATTTTCTCTTCCAAGTGCTTTGGTGAAGATGTCTGCAATTTTCTCATTTGTGGAAAAATGTCTTAGGTGAATATTCTTGGCCTCTACATGATATCGATTCAAGTGATACTTTGTGTTGATGTGCTTGGTTCGATCATGGAATCTGGAATTCTTGGCCAACTTGATTGAAAAAATTGTTGTCAACTAAAAGAGGAGTAGAATTTACTTGTTTCTCCTACAAATCGTCAAGTATTTTTTTGAGCCACACAATTTCCTGCGTCGCTTTTGTAGCTGCCACATATTCTACTTATGTTGTGGAATCTACTAGGACCTATTGTTTGTGGAATCTCCATGAGACAACTATTCATCCAATACTCATGAGATAACCTGAATTTACACTCCATTTTCCTTATCCCCATCAAATTTTGAATCAGAATATCCAATCAGCTTGAAGTCATCTACCTTAGAGTACTTTAGTTCAAAATCTTGAGTTCCTTTCAAGTATTTTAGAACTCTCTTTGTAACATACCAATGTCCTTCACAAGGCTTCTGCATGAACCTAGAAAGAATGCCAACAACAAATGAAATGTCTAGTTTGGTGGTAGTAAGATAGATAAGACTTCCCACAAGTTGTCTATACTTGGTTGCATCCTCAATTCATTCCATTCTTTTGATGTGAGCTTCAAGTTCTATTTCATTAGAGTAGAAACATGATTGCACTCAAGCATGCCAAACTTGTTCAACAATTCTCTAATGTACTTCTTTTGGGAGATGAATATGTACTTTGGATTTTGAATTACTTCAATGTCCAAATAGTAGTGAAGATGTACCAAATCTGTCATCTCAAATCCTTTCTTCAACTCTTTCTTTGTGGATGCAATGTAGTTCCCATTGTTCCTTGTTATGAACAAATCATCTACATATACTACAAGATATACAACATTTTTTCCAAATTTCTTGACAAAAAAAGTTGCATTGTCAAGATTGAAATGCTTGAAATTTAATTTCAGAAGATGCTCAGTTAACTTTTCATACCATGCACATGGTGCTTGTTTCAAGCCATACAAGGATTTGATGAGATTGCATGCCTTATGTTATTGTCCCTTCACAAAAAAAACTTCTACTTGAGACATGAACACATTTATCTTTCAAGTCTCCATTCAAGAAGTCAATCTTCACATCCATTTTGTATTTCCATAGAAAATAGGGTGCGGATGGTAGCCCATTTTGTTATGGGGGGAAAGTCTCCTCATAATCAACACCTTATTTCTGTGCAAATCTTTTTTCCACGAGCCTTTCTTTGTGCTTTTCAAGTGAGCCATTTGATCTGTACTTGTTCTTGAATACCCACTTGCAAAAAATCGATTTGGTTCCATATGGAGGGTCCACAAACTTCCATGTCCCATTCTTGATGAGAGCATCATATTCCTTCTGCATGGATTATTTCCATTCATCATGAGAAGTGGATTCTTTAAAGGAAGTCAGTTCATGGTTAGTAGATAAATTCAACTCACAATCATATGAAACATCCATATCTTCTACACCACATGAGTTTGAATTATCTACATTACCTCCATCTTGTTTTGAGAATAATATGGTTCCTATCTTTCCAATCTCATCAAGATGAACACTTTCAAGAGTTTTTGTGAGCCATTTTGGTGGACCTTTCTAAGATGGTCCAGGTTGCTCAACTAATTGGGATGGTGTTGAGTTCTCATCAAGCCTCAACTTTTCAATCTTCTTGATCACATCATCTAAATGATCTTCAGGTTCTGATGAAGTGGCAGGAACTTCTTCTTGTGGGGGAGATGGTTTTGCAAAAGGATATTCCATAGATTAACCCAAGATAGGGATCCCCCCATCAATATGTGGAATCTCATTATCAAATTCATGGTATGTCTTTACACGAGTGAATCTGTCCAGGTGGTCAAGTTGTCTCTCAACAATTTATTTTTTCTTGGTGGATTCAAGAAAGATCACATCTCTAGAAAGGATGAACTTCTTGTTTGTCTCATCGTAAAGATGATACTCCTTGGTGGTATTTGATTACCCCAAGAAGATGCATTTCTTACTCCTCAAATCAAGTTTGTTTCTGTGTTTCTTAGGAATCAAGGCATATTAGGTGGAACCAAAGAGCCTAAGATGCATCACCGAAGGAATGTGGCCATACCACATTTCATATGGAGTCTTGATTTTTATAGCATGAGATGGACACTTGTTTTTTACATAAACTGTAAATAAAACTGCATCAGCCCAAAACATCAATTTAACATTCTTGAAAAACATAATGGAACAAACCATATTTAGGAGTGTCATGTTCAACCACACCATTTTGTTGGGGATTTTATGGAACTGTGGTTTGGTGTTTGATACCATGTTGGAAAAAATAGCTTTCAAATTCATTAGAAGTATATTCTCTTCGATTATTAGTGCGAAGAGAGTCAATACAAGACTTAGCTTCATTTAGAATCCATACATGAAATTTTTTAAATGTTACAAAGGCGTGTGATTTATCTTTCAGTAAACACACCCAACACGTTCTAGTGTAATCATCAATAAAAGTCATGATATGTTTGTTTCCATTTGTAGAAGGAATAGGCATAGGGCCGCATAAATTAGAATGAATCAGTTCAAGTCTTCTACATGCTCTAGAAGTAGAATCATGGAAAGGTTGTTTGTTATGCTTTCCAAGAATACATGCTTCACATTGTTTTAGTTTTCTAGGAATGGTTGGCAGACCAGAAACACCATTCTTTCTTAATAAATGAAGATTGCCACAAAAGACGAGATGGAATTATACTTGAGTCATGATGAGAGAGGTATGCAGTAGTGTGTGTATGGGCATATGTCCCATTCAACTTCAACAATCTTCCATCTTCTATTCTGGTCATGACAACCATGTTGTCACAATCTTTCATTATCTCAATTTTGCCACCGATCATATGAACAGAGTGGCATTGGTGTCCGATGTGCACAAGGGACAACAAGTTTCTTTGCAGCTCTGGAAGATAAAGTACATTGTGTAGAAGAAAATATGGGATTCCAGGAAACTTAAGCTTGATGGTGCCCATTCTCGAAGGTTTAAGACTTGATCTATCTACAAAGTACACTACACCATCTACATTGTCATCAAAGTCTTTGAATAAATCTCTTCGAAATGTCATGTGAGAGGTTGTGCGTGTGTCAAGAAGCCATGCATCTCCCCAATAAGCAAATTAAGTATTAAAGAAATCTCCAGTTACTCCTATATTGAAATAGGAAACAAGATAATGTACAGGTGCTTTACCTTTCGCTAGATCTGAGGTTCTATCTCTGTCTTCTTTGATCTTTTGCCAAGGAAATATGCAGTCGGAGGCCTTCATGTGACCCATTAATTATGGAGTGGGTACAATGAAGGTCAATTTTTTCACAAGGATTATGCCAACCCCCTCTGCCTCTGAGCTTCTTCTTTTTGTGTCTTCTCTTATTGCCTCTATGTTGTCCAAAGGCAAATGCAAGAGAATGAATGATCTTGTAGAACTGTTTATTCAATCAACAATCTTTAAACATAGAATGAATATAAAAACAATTATATTGTCCCTATTTCACTCATAATGAATACAGAAATAGGCCCCTCTTCAGATTATGAAAGCAGAATATAATGGCTCAAATTCAATCACAAAAAACTTAAAAATGGGTTTCCTCAAACCCATGATTTCGAACATAGGCCTAGAGATACCAGTCGCTTTCTCAACAACCCTATGCAACTAGAATATTAATTAAAATTACCAGAGACCAATGGTCCTTGCACAAACTGTTGGAATGCCACGTTCACCATGACTGCAAATTCTCAACACCTCTAGATAAGAGATTTCTAGTGATCAAATAAGCTAGCGATCAAATAAGAGACCATGTCTCACACTCATATAGAATGTTGAGTACAACCATCTCCGCGAACTTGGAAGGAAAAGAGTTGCAGATATTGTTAGTTATCTCATCCAAACTGTAATCTGTGACAGAACCATGTCGAATATGAATTCGAGGTTCATTCAGGATAGTATAAAGGATTCCTTCTTTAAATACCACTGCGACGTCAAATTGGCGGACAAGGTGGCCAAAATTAGGGATGGAAGCCTCCAACCTAGTATTTTGGATCCACTTGAAGTGCACTGAGGTAAAGGTAATCTCTTCTGGTGTGTGAACAATCGAAGGTTGTGGGTGATGAAGCAGGTTGGTGTTAGCAAAGTCCTGGTGGTATGGTTTCGAGTAGGGTTTCCAGCAACTGTGTGAGAGGTATGGTTTTGAGCAGTAGCTTGTGAGGATAACCAGTAAGAAATGCATATAATGGAAGGCGTTTAGTGAAACAAAGTCTATTTCACACCAATTAATGAAAATGGGGCATGTAGTGAAACGAAGGGAAATTGCAGCAAAATAAACGACTACCCACCGATGCAACCGAAGGAAATCTCAGCAAAATAAACCTGGCAATGGATGCCAATGAATGTATACTAGCACAGCCGCTAACTCGCGGCTGAGAAAGCCGAAAGGTATGGCTGAAAATCTGTGCCCCCAATATAAAATGTATGTGGTAATCCGTAATCTGTCCATGGTAATATGAAATGTTTTTAATCTTACTTAATCATTTACGTGATATTTACATATTCTTACAGTAATTTTTTTATGTGATTAGGTAAATGTTAAAAAGTAAACATGTTAACAGATGTCTTGATAAGTGCAAGAAAGTTACGAATAATAAATCTGATCCATTGATTTTGGAGGACGACTAAGAATATGTCAGCACCTTCAATGCATAGCCATCAGATTATGGTTTAAGATTAAATAAGATTAAAAGATCATTAATTGTGCTCATTGTCAATAGGTATCCCTGTTTTTTACAGGTTTAAAAATTAATAATAATAATGATTTAAAACCTCATATGAATAATTAAGTTTATTATTTAAATTTTATTATTAAAAATTAATGAAAATAATTATCAATATTAATATTTTTATTATAATTATAATTAATTATTAAGTTAGTGAAATTAATTATTTCTATTAATATTTTTATTATAATTATTATTTATTATTATTATAACTATATTTAATATTTTTATGATATAATATTAATATTTATTAGTGAAATTAGTTATTATTATTAATTTTTTCATTAAAATTATAATTGATTATTAATATTAATATATTTATTATGATTAAAATATGTTATTGGATTATTTATATATGTTAAATTTATCATTTGAAATTTGAAATATGTTTATAACAGGTTAGCTTTATTATTATATATAAGTTAAAACTTGTAATTAATATATAATTTATTTTAAATAATAAAATTACACTTATTTCCCCCAGAACTCTCGTTTATGTAAATAGACCGACTTTTCAAAGAAAATTTATCATCCAAATTTATCATACTCGTAACATTTCAATTTATTTCTGGTGAATGGACATTTTTTACGGCCTCAGATAATGGTACGTAAAACAATAAATGTAGATGAGTTGGCAACCTAGGTTTGAATAAAATTATTTATGGAAGTATGAAATATTGATTGTGTAATTAATTTAAATTCTTTTTCCAGATGATATGGGAGTGGAAAAGCAGCAGCCCTAGGAACTCATAGCTAGGCTTGAACCTGTGACCTCTCCCCACACTGGGAGAACGTGCGCACATCTTGCCAACTGAGCTATCCCTTGGGACTAATTAATTTAAATTCTTGAACTACGTGAAGGCCATAATAAGACCTCAAACTTTTCAACCAATGACACTTTAAAAAAATAAGTTATTTTATAAATTAAAATATAAAAAATTGTATTTCTTATGTAGAACATTATGTTTCCCATGAAAAAAATTTAAGTAAATGGAAATTAATATCAAATCAATAGCAAACTCATTGATATAGTCATGTTTTGGCAGGGACTAATAATGAATTGTGCGTGAAGGAAAATAGTAAAGAGGATATGGTGTTGGACACACTCACTACAGTGAGAGGGGGTGAACAATATAGGGCTTTTTTTTCCAAAACTTACCCTTCACAAAACTCATTAGTTAGCAATCACCATTTACTCATTACTTATTGTTGTCATTTATAATCAATTACATGTGAACATATATCAACAATATAACATCAACAAATCATCACTACAAGGAACACAAGGTGTATGTACAATTTTTTTTTTTATTACGGACTTGGGTCATCAGCAACAACTGAATAGAGTACAATTCTACAAGAGCACCAACTCTATAATGCAAGACTCAGCTTACACCCTCAGCACCAACTGAGATGAGGCAACAATCCTCAACAGATATCAATCTGTCAATAGGTACGCGACCTGGCGGTAGTGTAGCATGCATATGTATGTGCCCTACCACTAGTACAACTCGGGTATGTACGCGGTCAGTCTGTACTACAGCATGCGTATCACATCTGAGCAACTAGGATTTTATTTTCATCACACACTCAGATCTTCTACAGCCTTCAATCACATTCTCTTTTGTCGCTTACTGTCCAATCTGACCCATAATCAATAACAACACATCCAAGATCTCCAACAACTTACTCATGTTTCTCAACCATACAATATGAATGCTACTCATCATGTATAAGTAACCAGTATACTATAGCAATCGTATCAGTACTGAATCATAAGAGTTCTTCTCACTCTATCAACCAACACAAATCGCATCACAACAGTCATACCAAGAATACCTTAAGCATTCACTACACAACAAGCAAGAGTATCCATCAAGACAACAATGTAACCATACCAGAGTTTCTATGGCAGATCTGAACCCATAGAATGCAGATCTGGAACCTGCTTCAGTATTCAAGATCCTGTCATCAACTCAACCACAAGTATTCATGACTTCATCAATTATACGTGCCATGTCCTCATTAAGCCCGCGTATGTACGTGACCTGGCTCATTGCAACCCGCGTATACCTCAGAAACTAGGGTTTTTGAACTTCTGAGACTTTTGTCATCATGATCTTAGACTTACCGAAACTTTGATGCGTCCATGAGATCCTCCAGACATACTCTAGAGATACACAAGAGATCTTTTCACAAAAGATGTACATGCATAAGAGACCCTTGCCTCTTATTTATACTCTCCAAGTAGCGTCCTTAGAAGCATCTTCTAGGCCACTTAACCCATTTCTAGGTCACTTAACATATTTTCATCATTTTAGGGTTAACCACTTTCCATGATTAGAAATTTCTTCATTTCTTTATCATTTAAATATTTCTCCTTGACTTTGTCACCTTTCTTTACCATTTAAATAATAATTTCTTCTTTGCAAGCTCTTTGACTTCTTTGACCTTTTGGGGCTTCAAGCCTACATATGAGGGTCCTCCAACTTCATAAGGCCATAACTCTCAAACCATGAAGAGTTATGTGACATTCCACATACCACCAGAAATGGCATGACAAGCACTATCCATCTAGGATATTTCCACTCAAAAAATCATTGATCTTCAACTCATTATTCCACATATAAGCATGGGTTCTTCAACCATACCTCTAGGATAACTCAACCGTAAAGTGTCTTCCTGTGAGGGCTTTCATCATAAGGGGACCACTTTGGAGTTCATCCATTTGTACACCTTATCAACCATGATAAGACAATAATGATTCATCTTTGCATCATATACCAATCGATCCATCTTCATCATCATGTATTAATGACAACTCATTGATCCATCTTCATCTATGCATCATGTATCAATGACAACTCATTGATCCATATTCATCAATATCTTATGATAAGACATGTATACATCAAACCTTTGACCTTTGACCTTTGGCATCATTTAATCATCCTTTGTCATCAACCAATTCCTTGACATCATTCCTTTGACATCAATCAATCAATCAATCATTCTTTGGCATCAATCAATTCCTTGACATCATTCAATCACTTGAGATCAATTAATTAAACCTTTGGCATCAATGACAACATGATCCAACAAATGGTAGAGAGAATTCACACAAAATTAGACTATGAAGGAATATATGGCGTTAATGGGAGAGGACATTTTCTGCACGAGAGGAGAAACACTCATGGATTTAATGGCGTTGGCTCTAATACCACTGTCAGGCTAAGCATTAAGAAGAAAATATAACTCCACACTTTATGATATTGCATTAGTATGATAGGTGAATATATACATGAGTAAATGACTCTTGGTCTTCCCAAATGGGTGATCGTTCGTATAACCTATTACTCTTCATATTTACATACAGTTACAAGTAACATAACCACGAAGGATTGCGTGTCCAACAATATATGTCACTATCATTGTCTTTGTCATTGTTTCTGTCACTGCCACTGATATTGATACATCATCTTCATTAATCAAATCCACTCACATAGTGATCAAGAATATATTTGCAAAAAAAAATGAATACATATTATTATCAAAAGATTCTTAACACAGAATAACAGATATACAGTGAAACTGGTTTCTATTCAATAAGGAAATAAGTTGAAACTGTAAAATGCAGCAGAAACAAGCTTGCTAGAATGGTGGCGGCTTATCTCTGAGAAGAGATGACGGTTGTGCTCATTCACAAGAAGATGATTACAATGAGGCTTTGAATGCCTTTTTACAATAAACAGGAATGTCAAGAACCCTAGACATCCAAAAAACCTAACCCTACGAGATGAAGCGTCAAAAATCGTGTGGGCCTCATTTGGGTAAGTTAGTACATCAACTTCCCAGGGTCATAACTTTTGCATATGATATTCATTTTAGGTGCATGATAACCCGTTGGAAAGATCTATCCGAGGACTAAACATTTTGTTATTATCATTCAAAGGCCATATTGATTGTGGCGAGCCCTAAAAATGTTGTTTAGGGCCTCAAAACGACCCCGCAAGTCAGGGACCCAAAAACTAGGGGAAAACTACCAAAATGAGCCAGTTGGAATAGGTGGGAGGCCACTGAAATCCATCTGGATCAATCCTCCCCCCTTAGGAAACAATGGTATCCATTGCGTTGAGTTCCCCCATTAGATGAGGAAATTTCTGCTGAATTTGGTCCCGGGTGAACCACTTGCCTTGGTGTAGAAGTTGCTCTGCTTTGATAACTCGATAAAGTTGGATCCTTTGATGGCGAGTGCCCTTGATCTATTTTTCTACAATTTGATCATTGGATTCTTGTTGTATGCAGTCAGGGTTGAGATCTGTTGGTGTCAATTGTTCTACTATCTCTGAGGTGTCCAATAATGGTGGGAAATATGGTCGAAGGATATCCACATTGAACACTGGGTGCAAGCCAAGGAAAGGAGGAATGTTGAGCTTGAAAGCATTATCACCCACAACCTTGGTGATGGTGTAAGACCCATAATGGAGTGGGCGAAGCTTACGATGGGGTCCTGTAAGGCACTCTTTCTGCAAATGAAACCAAACTTTGTCGTCCACTTGAAACTTATGTGGCACCCATTGTTGATCATGGCGTTGCTTGTACTTGTCATTGGACTTCTATAGGATATCTTGAACCTGTTGGCATATGTGCTGGATCCACTCAATGAACTGGTGGATTTTTCATCTTTAGTTAGAGGAGGAGATGAGTTGGTCGAGGTGACCACAAGGGGTAGTGCAACATATGTGGGACCCAATCGTTCGAATCCCAACCCCACCTGAAAGGGGTTGTGGCTCGTTGAGCTATGGAGGGATCAGTTGTAGCTATGCTGAACATAGCACGGACTCTCATCCCACATGCGAGGGTGCTTGGAATTATACATGCGCAATATATGCATGATCATTTGATTTACGACCTCGGTTTGGCCATCTGTCTGGGGGTGGAAGGTTGTGGATTTGGTGAGCTTGGTGTCCAGAGGCTTGACTATAATCTGTTGAGAAATCGACTGTCTCAATCTGAGACAATGGTTTGTGGGATACCAAAATGTACCTAGACTCGTTCAAAGAAGAGCTTGGCAATGGCCTCTGTTGTGATGCTCTTCTTGTAGGCAGCCAGAATCACCATCTTAGAAAATCAATCCACAACCACAAAAACATAGTCATTGTCCTGCTTGGTGGATGGGAGGCCTGACATGTATTCCATTGAGATGGATTCCCATGGCCTGTCGGGAGTAGGAAGAGGGGTGTATAGGCCATGTTTCTTAGTGGCCGGTTTAGCAATTGCACAAGCAGTGGAGGACCTGATATACTTGTTGACCTCCTGTCGAAGTTTCGAGCAGTATAAATGTTTTTGCAGCATTTCCACTGTATTTTCGACGTCGAAGTGTCATGCCACCCGACTGTAGTGGGCTTCCCATATCAACTTCGCTCGCTCACTTAATGGAACACAAATATGGCCCAAACGACACAGCATCCCATCCTGAAGATGGAAATTAGCGACAATTGCGTCGTTTGTGCCCAACATTTGATAGGTGGTGGTGAAGCCCGAGTCTCTCTCATAGAGTTGGGGCCATCTAGAGGTATCATTTCCGTAAGAGTCTAGCATCGTGGTGAGCATTGCGACTAGCGATCTATTGAGGAAATCAGTGACGCGGTTGGTGCTTCACATTTTATACTTGATGTTGAGGTGGAATTGTTACAAGTACGTGGACCACTTCTGATGGAGGTCATTCTGCAATTTTCCTTGTGTCTGTGTGAATTGCAGTAGCTTATGATCAATGTGGATGATTGTCTCCTTCCCAAGAATGTAATGTCTCCACTAGCAGAAGGCTTGCACAATGGAGTACAATTATTTTTCGTAAGTAGGTTACTACTTATGGACAACATGTGATAGTGTCTCACTATGATAGGCCACGGCATGGTCGTGCTGAGTGAGAACGGTGCCCACAGCATAGTTTGAAGCATTTTTCTTGATCTCAAAGGGATGTTGCAGGTCTGGTAGTGAAAGTACTAGGGTTGAGCACAAGCATTGCTTCAAATCATTGAACGCTTGTTGTTGGGACCGACCCCACACAAATTTCTCCTTACCACCACCCCTGGTTACTTAGCTAAGGGCCCATGCAATATGGGAGAATCCCAACACAAACCTACGGTAGAAATTGGCAAGGCCCAAAAAGATATGAATCTCAATGAGTGTGGTTGGGGTTGGCTAGTCACGAATGACTTGTATTTTGGTTGGATCCACATGTACTCCATGTTGATCAACGATTTAGCCCAGGTAATGAACCCTATCCATGTCGAAGGATCATTTTTCCAAGTTGGCGTAGAGATGGTGTTGTCGTAGGATGTGCAGAAACTGTTGAATATGATGCAAGTGTTATGCCCAAGTCTTGTTGTAAATGAGGATTTCATCCAGATACACCACTACAAAATTATTGGTGAATGGTTGCAGGATATCGTCCATCATTCTCATGAAAGTGGATGGAGAATTTTTCAAACCAAAGGGCATGACCAACCATTCAAAAAGACCTTCCTTTGACTTGAAGGTGGTCTTCCATACATCTGTCTGTTCTATCGAGACCTGGTGGTAGCCAGACTTCAAATCAATCTTACTGAAGTATTTGGCCCCCGTGATCTGATCAACGAGGTTGTTGATTCGAGGAATTGGGTACTAGTTTCTGACTATGATTTTATTCAGGGTCCAGTAACCAATGCATAGTCACCAGGTTCCATATTTCTTCTGTACCAGCACAATTGGGCTCCCACAAGGTGATGCGTTGGGATGGGTGTGCCCCTTGTAGAGTAGTTCTTCGATCTGCTTCTTGATCTCCTCATTCTCTAACAGAGAGCAGCGGTAGACTGGCCCATTGGGAAACGGTGCTACCAGGGTCAGATTGATGGGGTGCTTGACCTGGCAGTGCAGAGGTACCTCGGTAGGTGGGGAGAAGATATCTTAGTATTAGTCCACGACCTTATTCACTTGCTTCTACTGTGTGGAGAGGTCGGTCGCAAAGACCCTAGATGTGGCTGTGATCTTTTGCTCATTCTGAGATCGAATCATGAAGAAGACAAACTTTTATGTCTGAGGATTGACCTTTCTGCATTGTTTGGCATAAATCAAGGAAATAGCACTAGGTGGGACTGCCTCAGGTATCCTGTACAATTTCTTTTTCAAAGTAATAATAACACTGTGAGGCCTAGACTCATATACAACATGACATTTCCATAAATATGGTTGGCCCAAAAGAACATTACAAACTTTGAGAGGGGAAACATCACACAATACCTTGTCTTTGAAGGGCTTGATGCCATATGACAGGCGACATTTTTGGGTGACATGGATGTTGCTTCCTTGGCGGAGCCATCCAATGGTGTATGGTTGTGGGTGCAGCATTGTCGGCAAGGCAAGTTTCTTGACAACCTCTGCTGAGATGAGGTTCTTTTGGCTATCGCTATCAACGATGAAGTGCAGCGGGGTACCCTTTACCCACATCTGTGAATGAAAAATGTACTCACCTTCCTATAGCTTGTCCGATTCACAGGGCTGGAGCTTGCTGGTAGAAACGATAGCACTCGGTTCTGCGTCTATGATCCATCTCCCCCTTTATGGTTCTAAATCAGAGTCAGAATCTGCATTTGATTAAGAGGCTTTCACCTCACCCACCGACGACTGCTTCGAGCGGAAATCAGCAGTGTTATGCCAGGGGCTCTTATCGAAGTTGCACCACTTCCCGATATATTTATTTGTCTTTTTGATGTCCTTATTTTCTTGTGGCATGGACTGGTTGTCCTGAGGTTTTTTGTATTTTCTCTGCCCTTTGTTCTGCAGGTTGGGGCCACCCTTTCCTGAATTTTGTTGTGAGGGGTTCCCAGGCTCAAATTTCAACATCTTTTGTTTGAGATTATGCTCAATTTTGACGACATATCGGTAGGCTGTGCCCAAGGATGAGATGTCCAGAAACTCCATTTCGGCCTGGATGTATCTATGCATATTTTCGCGATACTTGAGCACCAGACATCGCTCATAATCTTTGATACCTAGCTTGGTGCGCAAGGTATGGAAGATATTTGTGAACTCGGGCACTGCTTGGTCTCTTTCCTGCCGCACCATGGTCCATTTTGTGTACAAGTCGTCATAACTTCCAACAACATAGTATTGTTCCTTAATAGAATCCCTGAAGGACTCTCGAGTGATTGTGAATGTAAATAATGAGGGTTCTTTTTTTTCCTTTTTCTCACAGAAAGTTTTCCACCAATATTTGACATGGGGGACGACTTTGAGGAGCACAAAAGTAATATTTTCTCTATTCGAGAAGTTATGGACAGAGAAATACCCTTCTAGCATATTCAACCATTTGTTTACTACATCTGCGTCTATCTGACCTTCAAATATAGGAATATCGAAGTTGATTTGTAACTTGACGGGAGCGATGCCTCTGTTTGAGGAAGATGTGTCACATGTTGTTAGTCGCCAAAGGATTTGCACAAAACTATCCATCATATCGTTTCTCTATTGCATGAGGGGTTCTTCGAGCAACATTTTCAAGGGATATTTTGTCCCATCATATTTTATTTCTTCTACCATGAGAGGTCGTTTGGGCATGCGAGAGATTTTGTCCTCGAGAGAAATAAGCTCGAGACCAAATTCTTTGTACCCTGATCTCGTTGGGGACATGCATTAAGAATGACAAGGAGCAGATCACTCTAATACCACTGATCCAGAATTTATTTATAGAACGAAATGAATACAGATTATTATCAAAAGATGCTTAACATAGAATAACATATATACAGTAAAATTGTTTTCTATTCAATAAGGAAATAAGTTGAAACTGTAAAATGTAGATGAAACAAGCTTGCTAGAATGGTGGTGGCGTATCTCTGTGAGAGATGTGACGGCAGTGCTCATTCGCAATAAGATGATTACAATGAGGCTCTGAAGGCCTTTTTACAATAAACAGGAATGTCAAAAACCCTAGACATTAAAAAAAACTAACCCTAGTAGATGAAGCGCCAAAAGTCATGTGGGCCCCCATTGGGTAAGTTAGTACATCAACTCCTCGGGGTCATAAATTTTGCATACGATATTCGTTTTAGGTGCATGATAGCCCTGTTAATGTTTATGCCATTATTATATTTCTTTTCATTTCAATAGATAAGAGCAACATAAGAACAAGATCACTGAGAAATACACATTCACAAGAGATACAACATTTATCCTGGGAAACCCTCTAGGGGAAGAAAACCTAGCAAAACTTCCTTATCATAAATTTCCAATACAATGTCAAGAGATAACTCAAACCAATACAGATAGTCCTCTCCAAAAGATGCGCCACTCTTCTCCCTCTCTCTTTTGCCGATAACAGATCAGAACTTGTCTCTCAAACTGAGCAAGTGAGTTGTGATAAAATGAGGTGCTAGCCTCCTGTATTTATACAAGTTCTAGCACATGTGAAGTGTCTCTTCACTGGCAGGGCCGACTTCTCAATCTGGGTGGGTAAACCCACCTTTATTATATTTCTGGGTCTCTTAATTAACTGTTGGGGCCGACTTCTTATTCTACCTATTATAATTGTCTGT
This sequence comes from Picea sitchensis, assembly GCA_010110895.2. Lineage (NCBI taxonomy): Eukaryota > Viridiplantae > Streptophyta > Pinopsida > Pinales > Pinaceae > Picea > Picea sitchensis. The sequence continues at coordinate 103,751 of SNQJ01S0002553.1, read as the reverse complement.
TGAGAAATCTGCAAAAGGGGATTTGGTCCTAATACAATTACCGACATGATTAATCCACAATGGGGATTAATCCTATGAATAA
>SNQJ01S0002553.1:21118-102942 GCA_010110895.2 Picea sitchensis | reverse complement strand
TCTAACAGCGAGGTCAGAAGCAAGGAATATATATACTCCCCCTTTCAGGGAGGGTCCTTTCGGACTATACCAAGCTTATCTCGAAAGTGTTCAAACTTTACACGAGATAGAGGTTTGGTCATCACGTCAGTAACCTGTTCATCCGTGTTAATGTACTGGAGCTTCAAGGCTCCTCTCTGTACCATGTCGCGGATGAAATGATAGCGTATCTCTATGTGTTTCGACCTGTCAAGAGATAACTCAAACCAATACAGATAGTCCTCTCCAAAAGATGTGCCACTCTTCTCCCTCTCTCTTTTGTCGGTAACAGATCAGAACTTGTCTCTCAAACTGAGCAAGTGAGTTGTGATAAAATGAGGCGCCAGCCTCCTGTATTTATACAAGTTCTAGCACGTGTGAAGTGTCTCTTCACTGGCAGGGTCGACTTCTCAATCTGGGTGGGTAAACCCACCTTTATTATATTTCTGGGTCTCTTAATTAACTGTTGGGGCCGACTTCTTATTTTGCCTATTATAATTGTCTGTTGACCAATCTACAAAAGGGGATTTGGTCCTAATACAATTAGTGACATGATTAATCCACAATGGGGATTAATCCTATGAATAAAATAACAATAATAATAAGAATACTCTTTGCAGTTACATTATTTTAACAAGCCCATTGGAAAGGTCTATCCGAGGCCTACACATTTTTTTGTTATCTATTAGAGGTCATTTTCACTGTGGTGAACCCTAAAAAACGTTGTTTAGGGCCTCAAAATGGCCCTGCAAGTCAGGGAGCCGAAAACTAGGGAAAAAACTTCCAAACTTCCAAACTTTCGAAATGATCCAGTTTGAATAGGTGGGAGGGCACTGAAATCCATCTAGATCACATAGACCAAATACAAACATCAAAATATATGCCCAACATAAAATATCCAAAGCATGTTCCATATCCTTCATGAACCATGTACCAAAAGGTGTGCTCAAACATATTACATAACGTCCAAACCTTATACCAAGTATATGCCTCAAACATGTGCCTCTAACAATGAACCATAACAACCATACAACATGTACCAAGGATATAACTCAAACATGTATCAACTTCACAAATACATGTACCTCAAACATATGCCTCCATGCACCAAAAGGCCTCCAAGACATGCCTTAATCATGTGCCAAAACATCCATGATACAAGACTAAAAAAAACACATAAAAATATACCTTTATTCATGATTAAAAATTGGTGCACATCATCATAGACCAACAGACCAACCTGGTACATATCATCTTCAAAAAACACAATATAATATATTCATTGTATTTTACCTTAGACTCGTTGGACAGAGGCTAGTCATATAGTGGGGCCTCATGTGACAAGCCTTAGTCAACCTGTGAGGATGCCTCGCAAGACACCTTAAGCCTGACCCGTGGGGGTCAGCTGAATTAGGGTTTTTCATAAACCCTTCGCTCTCTTCTGCGTCTCTGAGACCTTCTCCCTTTCTTCGTTGCTTCATATTTTCCTCCTCAGATTCGCTACCTCAAATTTACTAAGAGATCAATTGATAAATAGATATTCAATGAAATTGTGTGTACTAATGAGAGACTTCTTGAGGTGTATTTATATTTTTCAACCCAACTCCTTTACTTTTCTTTAGGGGTGACCTGTAACTTTTAGTTGCAACAACTATTCTCCTTTGACTAATTTTGAGCCGACTTGTAACTTCTTTTTGCAACTGTTTGGGGGCTTCTTAACCATTACTTTGAGGCTTCAACTTCAAGAGAGCATAAATTCTCAACCGTGAGGAACCACGTCGCATACCACCTACCATTGGAAATGACACGAAAAGGAATATCCATCTATAATGGTTTTGCATGTACTTGTAATGTTCTTCAACCTCTTTTTCTTTAGTCAACTTCGGGCTTCATGACCACGTCGTTGGGTTTCTTGTATAATTCTTCAAAGTGTCTTCCCGTGAGGGCCATGCTCAAAGATATACCATAAGGGGACCACTTTGGAGACTTATTCAATTATACCCATTACTTCTAGAGGCTTGTATACTTATTCTAAAGTTGACATCAATGACAACCAATTTTCCAACATCAACATCATCCCCTAGTTCATTTTGTTGGAATGCATGTAACAAAATTCCTTCCATGGCTTGGGTATCCCATAAGAAATCATCCATACCAACCTATATATCATTTCCTTCATCCCCAACACGTTAATAACTAGTTTTATTTTAGATGTTTTGAATTGGTGATTTATGACGTAGTGAGAATTGAATAGGTGGTTGATTCAATTATGTTCTATATGCTTCCTCTCTAAGTTGTGCTTGTTTAATAGCAAGATCATGACTTAACAACATAATGGGGTGCAACAACAGATGGTATACATATCATTCGACATCAATATCCCAACTGTAAAAGTATTTAACATTACATTGATAATATTAGTAACACAATGCATTTAGTATGTTCAACCATTATACCAAGCATTTATTAGAAGCATGGTTTTTTTTTCCCAATAACAAACATGCAACCAACCACTTTATAAAAAAAATGTTGAATTAAACAATACATTTACATTAGTTCCATTGAAAATCCCAAGATACAATTACTCAATCATATTCTTCTTATGCCCCAAACAATGTCATAAAAGAGATCTAATTCATAGTGTAATATCGTTGACCTAGGATGGTTTCCGGAAGATGGCATGTTTGAATTGGTAAGGTAAAGTAATTGTCCATTTTCATCAAACATTTGACCACAATACCTTTCTTTTGATAAGAGCTTGCAACATTTTGGGAATACTGGAATATTTTGCGCATCCAAATTCGATCATAAATCATGATCCTGCAACATTCAATGAGCAATTATTCAATTGCACATGCATACATAACATAAATTCTGTGAGATAAATGAATTATTAAAAAAATCTAGACTCACTATAGTTGGAGGGGGAGAACTTGAAGCACTTGCAATGATATGGAATGAGCTGAAATTTGAAGAATTGGTCATTTGATATTATAATTTTTTTCCTGCATTTGAGCCAAAACCATCATCTTAGGAAGCATAGAACAATATAACTTCAAATAGAATTTTGAATGACTTTTAAAATTTAGCAGTGCACCTAATTATATTATGACACCCCAATGCATCTATATCTACAAAATGCATCAGTTGGCTAAATCATGAGAGGCATCGAAGAGTGACCTCCATTATTACCTCCACAAAGAAAAACCTCCACAAAATTTAAATGGAGATGTTTGCATTTGCATTTTGTGAATTAAATTGTTGGTCGGTGAATTTTTACTTGAACACCGTACCTGTGCTATATAAACTATACAGCGTGCCAATTAAGTACGTAACAAAAAAACAACGCACACATTTATCATCAATGCACCAAAATATACAATGACAAAATGAGAAATCATTTCAGTTGTTATTGCCTCCACAAAATATAAATGTGAATGTTTGCATTTGCATTTTGTAGATTAAATTGTTTGTCGATGTGTTTTTATGTAAACACTGCACCAATGCGTTATAGATTGTATAGCGCAATGGTAAGTAAGTTACAAAAATTAAAAAAACAACACACATGTTTATCATCAATGAGCCGAAAAACACAATGAAAAATGAGCGGGAATTTCAATTCTTCTAAGTGTATGTGTTTATAAATGAAAACTCTATTCATTATTTCATTCTTTTGACAACATTTAGAGGGGAGATTTGTGCAAGAGAGATTTACCAGCAAAGACTTCAGAGTGGGTGGATTTTTTTGAAGAGTCAAATTTGAAAGGGATCAACGTAGGTCACATATGTATAGGAGAAATTTTAGGTATGTGATTTCATTCTATCAATCATATTAATCTTTCCCCTATTTGATTCAAGCAATTTTTAGTACATTCTCAAAAAAATAAAAATGTTTTATAGTTACCTTCGGTATTGGAAGCTCTAGCTTTCTTGTTGTTTCTCTTGCTTTCCTTCTCTATATTTCACAACGATAATTTTTTTAAGCAACAAATTTTTATAGGGTTTATTTACTTATATATGGGGCATTTGGTATTCATTGCAATGGGACCACTCATTACATTGGATCTGAAACCGGTTTGTTGCTCTTATTTTTTTAAATCCTTCGCGGTTAGCACCGTTGAATTCAAAATGTAAATAATATTTTTTTTTAATTCTTTTTTGGTTAGCGATGCACACCATATAGGTATAGAGCAATGGTGTGCATGTTCATGTCAACAACACCATCGAGTTTAAAATTGAATTAATATTTCTTTTAATATCAAAACCGTCATGTTTTAAATTTGTTCATGGGTTTCAAGTGCACAATAAACAGTACTTAGGCATCGATGCTTCTATTAATTTATAAATCATCATGTGGATACAACAATTTGTAAACATGTTTTTTATTTTGTGAAGGAACTATTATCATATACTGGTGCATTTTCATATGATTAATGCATCGGTGCGTACCAATTCATTATATGCACCGATATCTTATTTTGTAAAAAAAAATCATAATTTTTATATCTGATTATTCGTAATTTTTCTTTTTTCAGGGAGATTATGAAAATTCCAAGGGACAAACAAGGGGGAAACCAATACATGCCAGTAGGGATGGCCAAAAAAGTGTAGAAGGAGATGGTAAAATAAATGAACATAATTGCATCGTAGGAGGATCCATCCCAACAACGTGCATCAACGACATGTAATCATTCATTTATTATTTTATGTACATCGAATTTAATTATTGTATGAAATACTAATTTTGAATTGTTTTGTTGCAGAAAATAAAATAAAATGGAACTCATTCAACACATAAGACAAGACAACAAAGAATAAAATGGTTGATTACAAACTTTGTGAATACTTATGTTTTCGGCCTTACTTAAGATTTCATGTTTGGTGTGATCTTTATATTTAAATAATTAATCTACACTTGTCCATGGATGTCTTCTAATAGGTGCTTACATACAAAGAGGAGTCAATCGATGAATTGATAGACATTGGGTTAAATATGGGTTGTGAGTATATGTTGAAATATCAAGGTTTAATTGAACAATTTGTAAGTAGCTATGTTGTTTAACTTCCATTGTTTTATAATTAATGGAACAACAAAATACATTTATATTAATAATATTGATTGTGCCTTGTCATGGCATATTAAACATGCATAAAACAAAGTATGGAGTGTATCCAAGAGAAAATATTTTGAGAGAAGGCATGAAGCATGACTTCAAAAGAATGTGTGTTGTTTATGAAAGACTCACTACTATGGTATGTTTTTTTTTTTTTTTTATTTACACATGTGTGTTGTTTATGAAAGACTCACTACTATGGTATGTTTTTTTTTTATTAATAATCATATATATATATATATATATATATATATATATATATATATATATATATATATATATATATATATATATTACACTTTATTTTTATGGTTGTAGATGCAAGATGCAGAGGCAGAACATCAAAAACAAGTTGATCAAAAAAACATTGGGTTAAATAACCAAAGTACAATATCACCTACAAATAATGAAGAAATGAGGCATACACACAGCTCGAGTGATGACAACATTTCAAGTGATGAATGGCAATCTATATAATTGAATGTTATTGCAAGTTGTGTGTTTTGGAATATTTATCTATCAAAACACAGGGATTTTGTTTAATGTACTTGACAGATTGTCCCAATTGCATGAGGACATGTTACCAATAAGTGTAGCAATTACATATTGGTAGCATTTTGATTATTGTGGACCTTTACATTGTCTCATTTTGTATCACAATGGGTCTCTTATTCATATATAATAAAATGAGTTTCTTATTTTATTGCTTTGTTGAATGTTCCAAAATGTTGTATTGTCGATTAATTAATATGTGGATGATTTATATTGTCACAAATAACAGAGGTGTAATCCATTGGAAAATGCATTAATGCAATCATCATATCAAAATTCAATAACACACACACACACACACACACACACACACATATATATATATATATATAAGACAATATTATTATTAAAAATATTTGATTTTGAGATGAATAATTGAAAATAAAATAAAAATAAAAACAACTAATTAAAATATATGCATATCGTTCCACTGTATTCTTACAAACTTACTAAACGGTGTGTTTCATAATATAGAAAACAATGATTTTAATGAGTTATCATTTCAAAATTTTACGGTGTGTTGATGCCCAAAATCCGCAAAATGGAATCTCTGCATGCAAATGGGTTGCAATGCCTTATTACTTATATATATATAGGTTGGACCCCGTTATGTGAATAATGATGAAGGACGATTTTATTTGATTTGCCCTCATGACTACCTTGCAAAATTGATTCTACATTTTGGGAATAAACCCAGAAATTCGAAACCACTTTCCATGTGAGATGGACAAATGATGGGTGAGTTGGAAATTTAATTTAAAAAAAGGAAGGAAAAGGGGAAATTTTTTGTTTTAATAAGCATATTGGTTTATTCTTTCTACACATATATTTTGACTTGTCGTTCAAACCTCAAGCACGAGCCACATGTAGTTATGGTATACTTGTTATTATTGTGGACAATGGATAAGTTTCATGAGATAGAAATCCTTCGCTAGCAAGGAATGTGGGACATAACATGTTTGGTGCTAAGTGTTGAGTATACGTTAAGATTTGTGAGTTTAATGTAGGGAGGAAAAATTGATTTTTTTGATTGGAATGTTATGTGGCAAACATAGTGGACTATGTGTTGGAAGTATTGGGTGCACTCGTACTTGGCTCTAGTTGATGGAAATTAATGTGGGAAACAACGTGCAATTATGACACGTCGCTCTAACCCTACCTCGAGGTCACCACCTTCACTTTGTTTGTGTTTGTGTTGGTTTCTTTGATTGGTGTTGCCTTTGTCTTGCTCGGACTTGGGAAGAATAGTGGTGCTTGTTGGTTTTATGGCATTCTCCTTACAGGTATGTTGGCTCTTACCTCTCCACTCATGAATTATAGCTCCGCTTCAAATAAAATCATGATGTTGGCTCTTATATTTGCTTACAGGCTGTGTTTTCTTTCTGAAGTTTATAATGGGTGTATGTGGGTATCACGACTGTGCAAATTTCCTCTCTGTTGGAATTTAAATGTTTCAAGCTGAGAATAATGTTTGAAATTCCTTTTTGTTTGAATTATTTGATGGTGTTGCACCCATAATGAATGATTCTTATGTTTCCATGGTTAGTGGAAAATAATTATGGCAAGTACTTTCGGTTTCACTCATCTCTGGTGATTAAAATTCAAGGGTTTTTCTCTGTGAAACAAAATAACAATTGTTTTTTTTTTCTTGCATAATGACATACCCTTTACCCAGTCTTTGGAAGACTTGCAGCTCCTTCAAATTATCTTTACATTGTTTGTGAATATATATGAGACAGACGTATTTTCCTTGTGACCACTTAGGGAGGTCTGTGGAAGGTTTGTTGTGGAAATAAATGGTTAAATGGTTTTTATAAACCCCTTATGAATGTTTCGCCTTTACATTTTCCCAGACCTTGGTTCTTTTATCTGATGTATGGAAATTAGTAGATTCGAACTCTGGTCTTGATGTATGTTAAAGTGTTGACCCGACAGTGGGAAAGATTGGTTATATGCATTAAGTATTGGCTCGTTTGTTATTTATCTATGGGGGTTTGGTCAATTTTGAAGTTATATGATGATTAAATCAAATGATGAGTACTAGTTTCACATGAGGTTTCAAACCCAATCTGTTTATGAAACAAGTATTGAGGTTGTGATACAAGCATTGAATAATGAAAGGTCGATGGTTTTATGTTTGTTTTCTCAACCTCCCATTTGCGCTTGATGTGGTCTGGTTTTAATTGCTTTGAATGAATCTGTTAACAATCTCTTATAAAAGCTCTACTAATTGAAAAGGAAAAAGAAGAAATTAAGTTTTTGAAGTTTGATAGTCCTGAAACTTTCCTGGGGTTTTATATTTGGGTAATATAAAAACAATTGTGTCTTGGATTTGAATTATTAAACAGAGAAAAGTTTTGGCAAATGATAGTGATGATGATTTTCAATAAATATTATTGCATATGATAAAAAATTAATCGTATTTTCCCTTTCATTATCTCACTTTTCACTCATTATAAAGCCCACCACCTTCCCAAATACATTTAAAACATCCCATGTTATATTATTATGAATTTCATTTAAAAAATAGGATTAATAACAAAAAAAAGGAACTATATGATGACTAGTGTTGGAGGTTTGGATATGGATACATTTTTTTTCTCTTCTACATTTGCTTGAACAATATTCATTGTTCGTTTCCCATGGCAATTGATTTTTGAGTTTAAAACTATTGATGGATGGATTTCATATGCTTCTGTTGTGAATAATAGATCCAACCTTTTGATTTTATTTATGTAGAGTATTGATGCATGGGTTGTTAAAAGTTTTTCATAACATGATTGGGATATTGTTTCAGGATGAGTTTTTTAGTAGAGGTAGCAATGGAAAAGGTGATAATAGAGGTGTTAATAGAGGCAGAGTAAATTGGCAAAGAGGCCATAGAAGGCCACGATTTTCGATACATTTTGACATTGATCCGCAAGAACTAAATCAACTTTTCCAAGCTAGGTTTTTTAATCTAGTTGGCTAAGTAATTATGCAACCCATACCTGAGAGGCCTCCTTAACAGTAGAGTCATAATGTCTCTGGTATCCAAGCTCCCTCCACTACTACATATTGAAAAATTTACGACAACTACTTGTGACAAAGGTAACCTTTCATCGCACAATTGAAGATAAAGAATTGAATTTTTAAATGTTTTTATAAATCCAGCCTGCATTCGTCACGCTTTCAGTGGAACCTTTGGCTATTGTCAAAAGAGTGACGAAACCATATATATGTCACAAGAGTGACGACCGTGGAAATAATGGACTCCCGTATCTCTTGCGACGACCTTTGGTGATCGTCGCAAGAGAGACGATTCAATGATGGCCATTACACTATTTGACAAAGTCAACATTGATCATTACACTGTTTGAAAAAGTCAACATTGGCTTGGTCAACTATCGCCGCGCTTGCAAAAAAATAAATATATCTATAAATATTTTTCAAATTAGAGATGTTGTGACAATCTAATTGCTATAACAACGACGATTCAAAACTTCAGAAATTGTATTTTTGTGCGGAAGAATGTCATAGAATATTAGAGGTGGGAAAAAATGTAAAGCGGGTGAAAAGGGTGATGGTAGATGTTATTTCCCTTGCAAAAAATGTTGCCTTGCACATCTCGTAATAATTTTAATAGCAACAGCTACAAAACATTGTAGGAAATATGGGCACATTGATGGGGGATTGAATGAATATCATCCCATGGTAATTCGCTATATATTCATTATCTATTTTTATTATTGTCAATTTTATATAAAATTGTATATGTATATATATTGTTTGAATATTTGTTATAGTACAAACTAATTTTTCATGATTGTTTGTAATTATAAAGTTAGAGTTTCCCTCTAACTTTCTACAGAATATTGCACCAAGTAGTACTAGTAGAAATGATGGTGTACAAGCTAAGGAACATGATCAAGCAAATGAGGATCTCATGGAAGAAGATGATGGGATAAATCAAGTTAATGATCCCATGGAAGAAGATGATGGGACAAATCAAATGATCCAAGATTTTTTTTCTCAGTCGGATGAGGATGAAGACAGTGATGGTATTGATGATGAACCTCTATTAGAAAAGGCAAATAAACAACTTTATGAAGGCTCAAGAGAAAATCTTCTCTCTGCTACATTGTTGCTAGTGAACTTAAAGGTTATGAATAAATTGTTGAACACTTGTATGAAACAGATCCTAAGGTATGTAATATGTTTCATCTCATATACATAAATATTGATTTTTTTCTATTTGTTTTTAGTGTTAATTAATATGTAAAATAAGAATGCAATTTTTACGATTAATTTTCTTTACATTAACTAGTTATTTGTTATGTTGTAGATTGTTAGGTGAATTTTTTTTACCGTCAAATATTTTACCTTTCACATATCTAGATTTGCATGCCATTATGAAATACATTGGAATGGATTATCAAACTATAGATGAATGTCCTAATGATCATATTATATATTATGGACAACATGCTTCGAAAACATAATTCTCGCAATGTCTTATCAGTAGATATGGAACCGATCAAGTCGCAAAAAGGGTGCCTCAAAAGGTTCTTCGTCATATTCCCATAATTCCATGTTTTTAGCTATTTTTCAGGTGTGAAATCATAGCACAATTTATGGATTACCATGCATGTAAAATAAGTGGAGATGGTGTTCTTCGAATGTGTGCCGATGGTTATGAATTTAGGGAAATTGAGGGAAAATGGGCAGATTTCAAAGATGAACCTCATAATGTTAGGATTTCATTGGTAGTTGATGGTGTTAATCCATTTGGAGAGCTTAAGTCTATTTACTCAGTGTGGCCTATTTTTGTTATCAACAATAACATTCCTCCTTGGATGACAATAAAGAGGGAGCACATAATGTTGACAATGCTTGTTCCAGGTATTTGTTTACGTCAATTTTTTGAATGTAACATTTTCATTTGTTTCGTTTTTTCCATAATATCTTTTGTTTATTTATTTACTTATATATACATATCATGGTTATAGTAATTATGTGTAATTTAAAACAATTAGGTAAGTACCAAGTTAAATATATGAATGTATATATCAAGCCTCTCATCGATGAGCTACTAAAGTTATGGGTTGGCATCACTATGTATGACATCTGTAAACCAATAGGGGAGAAGAAATTAAATTTCATGGAATAATTTTATGGACAATTCATGATGCCCTAGGACTGACACATTTTTGTGGTATGTAGAATTCTATTTCTCTTTAATACTATACAATTTTTTAAAGATATCATGCTACATGTTTAATTTTTAAATAATCGCATTGTATAATTGACATTAATCCATTTGTTGTAGGTCTTCAGACAAAGGGTAAATTTGCATGTCTAGTTTGTGGTCCTAATATGAAGTATCATCATTCAAAAAGTTTAGGAAAGGTGGTGTTTAATGAGTATAGACACCTCCTCCCTAAGAACCATAGGTATTGTACTATTGAAAAACATATTTTCAATGAGAAAGAAGAGACTGGTTTAAAACCACAAAGAATGACAGCTCACCTATCGAGGTTGGAATATAATAGAAATCATCAAGGTATGCAATTTCTTTATGTATTGTATATGTAATGTTTTGAATGTTTATTTTAATCATTGAATTTATTTTACCGTATTTGATAATTATTTTTGTGATTTCTTTTATACTTCATGAAAGTCGTCATTATGAAGGTATTAATAATGGGATTCCATGAGGAATGAAATGTTATACCACTCAATTCATGAGGTTTCCCTACTATGAGGAGCCAAAAATAACTCATTTGTTTCATACAATGCATATTGGGAAGAATGTGACAGAAACGTTATGGTGAATCATAGATGGTAGGAGGGATAAAGAAAAAAATGTCAAAATTTGTATTGACATTCAAGAAGCCAATCATGCAATGCAAAGTGTGATCCGATCAAATAGAGATGGACTAGACCGAAATAACCTTCCATGGTTATTAACAGAGCAACAAAGCAATGATGTAAAATAGGTCATTCAAATAATTAAATTTTCCACGGTTTTTGCTTCAAACACAAATAATATCTTAACGAAGAAAGGTGAATTTGGTGGGGTAAAAACACATGATTGGCATACCTTCATTAAGGTAATAATTTCGGTATACATATGTATATATATTGGCCTTATACATCTTTTAAGTTTTTTTATTTTTTTTTGTCTACTTTGGTTGAAAAAAATAACGATTCATTTTTTTTGTTATAGTATGTTCTATAGCTATTTCTCCCAAACGACTTTGAAAACAACGTCAAACAAGTTATATATGATCTTGGCAAATACATGAGGTAAGTAGTTGTGATTTATATGCAAAATGTTACTTTCAATTTGTTGTTGTACTTAATGACATGTGTTTTACTTGTAATGTAATATATTATATTATGTTATGTTGAAACATGTTATTTTCTTGTGTCATGATCTCATTTAGATGGTTGTCATTGAAAGAAATCCATGAAGATGATATAAAGTATTGGAAGAGAGAAATTCATTGGCTAATGTGTGAAATGAAAAAGTATATACCTCCAACATTTTTCAATGCACAAGAACACTACCTCATACACCAAGTTGAGGAGATTGAAATTTGTGGACCTGTACACACAAGGTCAATGTGGATGGTGGAGATGCACTTGAAATCATTGAAGTCTTTGGTTAGACAAAGAGCACGTCATGAGGGTTCTATGGTGGAGGGATATATGGTATATCAATACATGTTGTATATTAGTCAGTATCTTCCTAAATTAGCAGTGCCAACTATGCATGCAGTGGATCGCATTTGGGATGTGAACTCCATCAAAAAATTTGAAGATCGGGATCACCTATTGGGAAAAGGTAGAATGAAAAAAATGAGAGGTAATATATTAATAATTGTGGAGATTTATATTAATACATATAAATTTTCATTTTTTGTGTATATGATCATAATCATTAATTAATATATGGTATTTCATAAATTATTAATATTTACCATGGACGTTATAACTAATATCTAATATTGGTGAATTGTGATTTTTTGATTCAGTTGCTCAAGATTGGGATGCACTGCATTTATACATTGAAAACAATCTTGACTGGATGAATGTATGGATTGAAAGATGTAAACAACATCATGGCAGGATTATCATGGAAACAATTGTCTGAATTGGTTAGAGAAGCTCACCGTAACAGAGATGCCAATGTTACGCAAAAGGAAATTGATTTAGCATATGGTTTGAAAGATGGACAGGCAAGCAAATTCACCCATTTTATTTAGTTATTTTATATTATATTAATGTGACTACATGTGTACTTATATATGTTTCATACACTTTCCAAGTTATATAAATATGTTAATTTATTAATTGGCAATGCATATTTTACATATATGGCATATTGCAGTTGAAACACCACAAGGCTATGTGGTGCAATGGTCGTAAATTTTGCATCAAACAGTTGGATGAAACCAGGAAAACTTCTGATAGTGGGATAACTACAATATTCCAGGTCACTAATGTTTCCTCTAGGAGTGACATACATCCCCGAGAATCTAAAAATAGATACTATGGGTATTTGAATGATATACTTGAGTGTGAATTTAATTCCTTCAAATTAGTTATGTTCGATGTCAAATGGTACAGGTTATGAATGCATGAATGCAATGAGGAAATAATTGTTATTCATCATGCCAATGGATTTCTGATGATTTAAACAACAATGTTTGAAAGAGGACATGATCACTATGTTTTTCCAAGCCAATGTGAACATGTATTTTACTCAAATGTTCGAGGTGAGAGGGTTTGGTCATTTGTTGTTAGATATGATCCAAGAGGAAGTTCAGTTAAGTATAATCATGTATAGGAAGAAGATGATATTGAAGAAGAAGATGTTTCGTCGAATCAGATAGAGTCAGAAGATCATGCAGGGTCGACAAACGAAGAAGACAAAGAAGATCATGATCCAGGCGTAGGAGACAATGCAATTCTTGATGATGATGTAGATGAAAATATGCTCGAAAATTACATTGATGACGATGATGATATCATTAATCCTTTCAACATTGTTTCTGAACCGGATGATGATACATATGTCAAGTTTGATGAAGAAGAAGATACATAATAAGGATGATTATACAGATGTTGAGTTGGATCAGGTACGTGACTATATATTTTAATTTGTATGAATTATTCTCTTAAAATAATTTACTTATGTCATGGGTTAATTACATGTTTTTAAGTTTTTAGCGACGTTTGTATCCTATGTTATATGTTGTTTAATTATTATGTGAAACTTGAAAATAGTCGCCAATATACCAAAGTACGTAGTAAATTAAAAATATCATTTACAAACACATAATTTCATTTACCTTCAATAATTTTTGTTTTTGTAGTTTATATGCATGAATCTTACTAGGTTGCTTTCGATTATTTTCTATTTTATAGATTGGGTATTGGGGAATTGAGAGTGATGTGAGGGGGAGGGGGGGTTCCATATGAGCTTCCACCTTCACATGGTTGGCCTTGTTTAGTAGAGGATAAATTATTATTAAAACCAAGAGAAGCTCATTCATTTTTATACCATCATGATCGTAGATGTCATCATTGTTGTCATAGTATTGCATCAAGGAAGTTTCGAGGAATGTGTTTGTCATTTCTATAGAATCTTTGTTGAAACTATTTGAAAACATGGGACTTTGGCCCATGAGTTATGTCGAAATAAAAACATGCATTTCCAAATTACTCAAATATGACTCACACACCCAATCTATATATCCAATCTCGACCTCATTTCGTTTGAACCATATCGTTGTGATATTGAAAAAACCCTCCTTTTCGTTCATTGTTTAATCAACACCATAAAAATATGCCCTTGCAGTACTAGATGCAAGAATGTGTGTACTGTCAAACGAATTTTAAAAGGAACAATGAAAATACATTGTACTAGGACTATACATGGGTAATAGTGACCTGTGAATGGGGCCAACGTTGAAATTTTTCAAATTGTTTCTGTATGCATTGAAATTTGGCATGGATAGACTATTCACATGCCTTAATGATATGGGAGGGTTTCTAGACTCAAATTTGACTCACACACCCACTTGTTTACATCATCAATTCATCATGTAAGCCATAAACCCTATTTTTAATTCAAAGTACACAAATTGGTTAACATAAGTTTTAAGTTTGCATCAACCTTTCTTCATTTTTATTTCACTTTCTACATTAATGTATATACAATGTATGTGTGTCATATTTGTGATGAACAAATCCCTCTTTTTCGTTCATTGTTTAATCAACACCATAAAAATATGCCCTTGTAGTACTAGATGTGGGACCGTGTGCACTGTCGAATGAATTTTAAAAGCAACAACAAAAATACATTATACTAGGACTAGACATGGACAATAGTGACTTATGAATGGGGCCAATGTTTAAATTTTTTCAAATTGTTTATGTATGCACTGAAATTTGACATAGATAGACTATTCGCATGCCTTAATGATATGGGAGGGTTTCTGGACTCAAATTTGACTCACACACCCACTTTTTTCCATCATCAATTCATCATGTAAACCATAAACCCTATTTTTCTTTCAAAGTACACAAATTGGTTGACACAAGAGAAGATCATTCATTTTTATACCATCGTGATCGTAGATAGACTATTCACATGCCTTAACAATATGGGAGGGTTTCTGGCCCAACTCAAATTTGACTCACACACCCACTTGTTTCCATCATTAATTTGACTCCCAAAGACAAATGTTATGGTCTAATTTTCCCAAACTATGCCCTAATTTTCCCAAACTATGAATGGGTTAGGACTAGAGTCAAACTCAACATGAGGGTCTTATTTCCCTGCTAATTCTGTCAATCCCATTCCCTTGGATGTGGTTTCTCTAGAATATAGTAGCTAGGGACAGTGGGGAATCTCGTTAATGATCCATTCATGTGTGTCACTAATTATATGACGAGGCATCTGGCTACCTTAAGATAGTCATAGTTACTCCATGTTGACCAAAATTTGATATTCTCGCTCCTGGAATAATAATAAAAAAATATATTGGAAGATGAATATTTTTGAACTATTGTATGTTCATTTCATATCCCTTGGTATCATCTTTGCCATGCATTTCGCGGAATCAAAATCGGAGTCTCCATGACCAATATACACATACTTCTGTCCAGAAGTCTAATGGAGGTGTTACAAGAATAAATATGAAAAATGTTATAAGTCACATGTTCTCTCCTCTCATTTCCCTTCACCCATGTTCATTCTCTCATTCTATACTTAGTATTTTTTCCCATTGTCTCATTACTTCCATTTTCCACACTTAACCATTTTCCTTTATTCCTTTCCACGTTCACATTCGTTTCCCTTTTCTTTTATTTTCCCATTTCCTTTTATTTTCCTTTCCATATTTCCTTATCCCTTTTTCCATTTATTTCCTTTTCCCTTTTTCCTTTCCCAAATTTCACGTAATTCATTTTTTTCCCATATATTTCTTTTCATTTTTCATATTTTCCATATTTCTTTCCATATTTCATGTGACCCATTATATACTTTCCAGACTTAGTATTATTTACTATGGCTTACCGTGGGTTCGCAGGTTGGTGATATTTCTTAAGAGTATGTGTTATCTCCACTACCCTCACAATGCACTTTGACTTCCTCCACCTTCATAATGCACCCAACTCTTTTTATTACTCTATACTATGTACCTTCTCCAACACTTAGCCAAATATATGAGTTATTGCAGGTTCACGGGTTCACGGGTTGGTGAGGGTTGATGATGTTTATTTTATGTTATATGAGTCCATATGACCGATTCTCAAGACTTAGAATATTTTACAACTTCTTCTTACTACTATTTACCTCTCCTCTCCACTTCACCTACACTTAAAAAAATTTCACACTCATTTCTTACTATGTATTACCGCGGGTGACTTCCTCACCTACCTCTGCATTCACATTCACGTAGACCCGCGAACCCGCCATATTATTTTAATAATATTTTTCCTATCCCAACTTCAATGAGGAAAATATACAAGTGACACATGGTAATTTATTAACTAATGAGATACACCCACATGGCAGTTAATGGATGGTGCCACATGGCAACTAATTAATGGAGACACATGGCAGCATACAAAAAGTGAAACATGGTGTGATTTTATTGGATGACATATGGTAGATTCTTATGGGAATATTGTTGGCCTGTAGAGTGATGACACATGAAAAAATTTGGTTGGGTGATTCATCATTGTTGACTGGGCAGATTGGTTGTTTACTGGCCATACAAAATTATTATTATATTCAACAATTTTCCAAGGGTCGAAATCCTTCAAGCTCCATAGTTCCTTATCTTCTTGTGTTTCTTGGTAAGTATATTAAGCACTTAGTTTTATATATCTTAAATAATCTAATATCCCAATGCATGTGGGATAGACTTTCAAACCAAAAAGTCTAATTTTATGAAGGGAAGCACGAAATTCATCCAAGGGCCCACATTTGTCCATCAATTTTGATCGACGGTGGTTGAGCGTTGATCTTGCAGAGGCCATAACTTGAGCTCTGGGTGTCAGAATTGCGAAAATTTTATATTGTTGGAAAGGTATTTCAGCGTAGAATATGGTAGTATAAATTTCAAGTTCTTAAAGTTGATACATTTTCTCATAAATTAAAATATCAGTCAAATACATTTTTAATGGGCCTGTGTGACAACCCAACTTCATGAGCTCATATCTTGAGATCCGAGCGACAGATTTGGGAAAATTTTATATCATTGGAAATATAAGACGATGAAGAGAACATCATAAGTGGTTTACATGGATAAAAAATTGGTTTTTACTTCCATAAAATTAAATTGCAGGCATCATCTTTTAGTGGAGAATTTTAAAAATAAAAGTTTAATTAAAAACTTTTATTAAAAGGGGAGAGAGACCCACTTTCAATGTACTTGTATTAATGATGTGAATCCATTCATGAGGAATTAATGAGGCATTAACTAAAGGGAATGTTTCAAGAAGAAACTTGTGCAGGAATTTCAAGAAAGGAAGAAAAACCTAACTGCTCAGGTAGTTAGAAAATATCTTCTTAAAAGGGAAGAGAGGCTTCATCAAGAAAAAAAGGAATCAATATTGTCAGAGGGGAAGTGAAGAAGATTAGAGGAAGAAGAAGGTACATCCATGGATACCCAAAAAATATTCTGATCAAAATAAATAAATCTCCATCTTCTCCATTTTTTTGTTTATATATATTCCTCTACACCACTTCTCATAGTTTTATGCTTGAATCTCAAAGTTGGGCACAAGGCTAAGTTGTTGAGTGTTTCTTCTTATATTCTTCTAAAAGAATTTCTTATATGATCATGGAGTATTTTCAACCACATGCATGGCCGTCAAATCTTATTGTAACGAAGAACATATTTTCATGAATAAAAATCCACAAAGAATTTATTCGAGGTTGATCTTGACTGTATCTTGTAACCCAGATTTCAGAATATGAGGTATTTGAGGTTGACCTGTCAAATTCTCCTTTGAGCTTGATTGTAGTACTCTGTTAAAATTATTTGAGATGATCAAATAATTCTCTCCTATGAAGAAGATATGGATGTATTTATATATTATTAAGAAGATTGTGTGTGATGTTGATCACAATTTAATTCTGATGTTGAATCCCTCCTTCAGTCTTTTATTTTGTTGTGTATAAAGATTGTACTTAGGTTATTGAAGAATCATTTTATTTCATAATCTCAAGCAATAAATATTTAGGGTTTGCTTCCTAGACTCTCCTAATCCAAGATATCACAGATATATCTTTTAGTTCAAGAGGAGTACCACCTCTCTAAAAACGAAGGGGGGCTAATGTCCTCGTGAGGTTGTCGTTTCAATCCTGACGGATTCAAGCATCAACACTCCCGCCGTTTACCCACGCTTGGTTGAATTTCTTCACTTTGGCATGCAGAGAAATGGGAATAAATCACATTGTGTCTTTAGAAGGGTTATGGGTTATGGGTAGATGATTTAGAAGGTTAGGGGGTGTAGATTCAAGGTTTGGGTTAGGTGATTATTAACATATTAACCCCTATCATATAATATATAATATAATAATTATTAAATATACATATTAATTATTAAATATATATAATTATAATATATATTAATTATATATAATAATTCAAACCAAAAACAAAAAAATACATTTCAAACCTGCGTGCGCGTGAGAAGAGAAAACCGTGAGGAGACCACACAAGGAGATCAGACGAGGAGAGCACAAGAGGAGATCCAAGGAGAGCCGAGGAGAGCACACCGTGAGGAGATCACACCGCGAGTAGCTTCCCAAACCCTGATATCTACGTGAGGGAACGTCAAAGAAGAAGATCTAGGGCACGTCGTCGGAGGAGACAAAAGTCACTGAGGGTGAAGGAGACTGAGCTAGAGGGAACATTGTGAGCACGCTTGAGAATGGTGATTGGTTGTTACCATCATTCACTTTTCATTATTGTCCAAATTGATTTGGAAAACCTTCACATTGTAAATAAATCCAATGAATCAAGTTGATGATGTTTTCTCACCTGTGTTTGGAAGGGTGGTTTTTAGCATTCATAATGGCCAAGAACAAAGAGAATTCTTCCATCATGTTAATGCATTTAGCAAGGATCTACTTCACCAAGAATATCAACCCCCTTTAGCATTCCATTTTGATCAATCTGAAGAAGGTCATCATGTCTTCATTCCTTTTGTTCCTGAGATTGATTCTATTCTCGAAGAATAATGTCAAGAATTAAAGATTAAATGAAATTTTTTTTGTAATGCTTTATTATACCTTCAATTTTATAAGATGAAACTTCAAATGAAATTTATGATAAGAAAATGCAAAGGTAATATCTCTTTCTTTGAGTCATAATTTTAATTTTGATGTGGGGTTGAAATGATTCACAAAACTATTAAAATAAAGTAAGGTATCAATTACAAATAAATATTACCTCATTCACAGTAGAATAAAAGTAAAAGATATGTCCTTGACAGATGATTAAAAATGAAGAAACTCACACGGATTACAGGTCTTGTTTTACTCATAGAAAGAACAGAAGAAAAATTGTAACTGAACGGACTTCTAATGTATTGAGATCACAGTAGATGTATTACTAAATTGTAATCTTTCAATCTTCAAGATCCATAGAAAGAAGCCATCATGAGAAGGAAATGGAAATACAAGGAAAGCACATAACTCAAAGAAATGAGACTTATAATCTTTGTCTTGTCTTTGTATTGATATTCAATAAGTTCTATTTTTTACATTCGACAAGAAGAAGCCTGGAATAGATCTATGATCTGTTTATTTATACAAAAATGTCTTAACTAAAAGTAGTTAGACATTTTACATTTTCCGCTCTAATTATAGAATACAACCAAAACTGAACAACAAAATGCATATTCTGTTGAGATATGATTGATCTAGTGTCACTTCATTAGCTCCTTTATTTTCTCACGGTTGTGCTTGATTTTCTCTGTTCATTGAACTAAGCACACATTTCCATTAATGCTACAACAAATCTGGACGGTTCAACATTCTCATCCAATTCGAATGCAAATACATTTTTATGCACTAATGGTAACTTTTCCTTAATCTTGATGTCTGCCTGAGTTGTACCTTGTTGTTGCAAATTTAGTTTTACCAACAGATCATTTATTCAACCTAATTTATCTGTTGCATGGTGTTGACGATTAAAATTGTCAACGAAGTTTTGCCCGCAAAGTGTTGCTAAAGCCTATTATTATAAAATAAAAATAAAAATAAATAATACTAATAGGTGGGACCCCCTTGAATTATTGGAGATCAGATGTGTTCTTTTTTTATGTTGTGATGATGTGTGACACGGCTTACGTGGGTGATGAGATCTTGTTGTTATTGGTACGAGTTGAGATTTTGAAGTATTGATTATTTATGTTACTACAACCTATGCTATTCATTAATGTCATTCGTTCTTATCGCACCTGCACAACAAACATGTTAGTGAAATTACATGAAAGGCAGTTTTGAGAAAGGCAAAAATACTATAAAATGCAAACAAAAGGAATCCAATTCTGCGTTTTTACTATACTACATGTGAACAATGGGAAGGAAATGAGAAACAATTGAAGAATTTAAAGCTATCCTAAACTATACTACATGCATGAGAAGACTTAACGATTATTGTAAAACTCTAGCTAGCAAGTAAATGGACATAAATTTCGATTGGGTTGTATGGTTAATACACATTTGGTATGAAATGTTGATGGCGCATTGGCAAGGTAATAGTTCTATTGGTTATGTGAATGGTTTAATTATATGGGACTTGAATTATGTTATGGCATAAGTCGCACTATTGGTTTTTAATATGGTGATGGTTTCAATACATGGTTTGATTAATGGTTGATGAAGAGTGTGTTGGAATGTACTAATGAGTTAATTCATTCTGGGTGGAGGCGACGTGCATTTACTTCATGTCACCTTTACTCCTCCTGTTAGCCGCCACCCTAGTCGAGCTATTGTTCTATCTTTCTATTGTGGTTATGCTCCGAATTTTTAGCAGGGAGGAACCACTCAGCCAGCTCTCATTTTAAGGAATTCGATTACATGTATGTCTTTTTTTGGCCATTCGTGACTCTACTCTGGTTATGAAATGATTACTGGCTCAGGTGTATTGGGTTGTGTTTTCATAAGTGTTGCAACTGTGTGAAATTTGGGTTCTTGAAATGAAGAATGTATGATTCCTCCTGTAATATTTTTGAGTTTGTAGGGGTTATTGGTCTTCTTGGGCGATAGATCTATGTTATCGTTGTTGGTTTAGTTGGAGATTTTTTGTTTAGTCTTGGGTGGATGGCTATCTGCATGCATTTGTCACTAAACCTAGTCTTTGGCTTTTATGGGGTTGGTAGTTGAAGGTCCCATGCAGCACTGTGATTCGTTCACTTGGGCATTGGTTGTTTCCACCACTAAGGGTCACAAAGTGAGTGTTCTGTTCTTAAATCAACCCTGTCTTCACCTCAGTACTGTGGTATTTTAAATGAATAACATGAGGGTTATACCATGTGTGCATTAAATATAATTGTTGGGTCGAATGGGAGCCTTACCTTTTACTATGGCCCCTTGCCATGGATTGTTACCTATCCACAAATGAATCATGGCTCTCTCTGTGTGCACACCCTTGGCCTCAAAGTTTCCACCATTACAAGGAGTTAGCTTTGTTCCCCTGGTGTTGGCTACAGAGTAGACCCTTAACCCTCCAGTCTGGAGTTTTATATAGGATACTGTCGTGCATGTCAAGTTGCTACGGGTTATTGTGGTCGATTACTTTGAATACGGGCTCGCCTAGTTGGTCGTATGGAAATCATGTTGGTTTGGCATTTAGTTACTACTTCTGTGATAATAATGATAAACCCCTCATCTCCATTTCACTTTCAAAGTACACGGTCACTCTTCTTATGTTAATAACTCATTATTGTTAATGGAGAAGGCTTCTACCCCGATTTGATTTGATGCATGGGTATACGTAGTTGCCACAGCTTGATAGGTTGATGGATTTTTTACAACAGTGGTGAATTGTTTGGGTGATACACAGTCACTGGCATTGGCAATAATGATTATTTGGATGATTAGTTGGCATTGGTTACAAATGCTTGATGTGCTCACTCATGTTGTGTTGTGTGTATGGTGTTTTTCAAAATGAAATAATGGGCGTGGTAACTATGGTTTTCTTTAGGGGCTGAATGACTATTGAACTAGATAACTGTAGAGAGTATATCCACTGCATCCTTATGCGTGTTGATTGTATAAGCCTGAGTGTGCATGGCATAGTCGATCACGGCGTGACTAAATCGAATAAATATTATATTAAATCGATGGCTCAACACGATATGTTGATTTATTACCGTGACTGTGTGTTTGTTGTGTTAAGTGGAAATGTTGCATCGTGGGGTTTTGTTAGCTGCACACTGTGTGTAGTATGGATAGCTTGGTTTTCACACTCAGGGATACCCACAGAGTTTTAAGCATGTTTATTTATTGCAATCGATCACTTGTTAGAGAAAGCATGTTGTTGATGACAGTCGTGTTGGATGGGTGGCCCAGATTTTAAGTCGCGTTGAATTATTTTTTTTTACAATGGCAAAACTACATTGCCTAGGAAAATCGCCCTGTGCATATCTTGTGTCTAAATGGTGGTTGTTGGTTGTATGATTAATTGTCATTTCGGGCGTGGAAATTTGGTATTGATTATTTTGGTTAATTCCTATACATGTTTAAAGAATATCATTGCATTTAAATGATAGGCCCGATTGCAGTGATAGTGACTTCATTGTTAATTTGAAAACATGACTTTTGAAGTGTTATTGTGGATTGAAGAAATGCATGGGCAGTGGTTGATTTTGATCATTTACAAATTGGAAATGGGTATTGTTCGTAAATGGTTATAAAATGAAAAGTATGTGAATGAAGGGAACATAACCTCTTACAAATTGTGTGGAATGCATATTGTTTTGCAATGGCACTGTGTTGGATATTTGATTATGAACAACGAACTAGTTAAATGCACAGAAAATATTATTTGGTCAAATGATTGATGGTTGATGAATCTCCTTTCGCAGAATGTTTTATGGATCACTTAATAAATTTCATGAACAATAATGATTCTTCTTCCCTTCCATTATTTCATTTTCTGCTAATTACAAACCCCGTCACCTCCCATATTCATTTTTTCACTCCCTGTTCTGAGATTGATTACAGTCAAGAGAATTTATGTGTTAAAGAAGATGAAGGTGGCAGTGTCTTGTGTGGTTTGCAGTGAGGTTTTATTGGTTTGCTTTACAGTTGATTATTGTTGTCATTGAGCAGTGACCATGTCTTTTCCCCCTCATTATATCATATTTTCGCTCAATACAACCCCCTCATATATCCCAGAACCCTTTTTTCACCCCTTGCTCATTGATTAACAGTGAAACAATTTGTATGGATTGGATTACATGAGTCTAATACATTGTTGAGACAAATCTATTTCATATTTTTAAAGAGTTGTCATGTATGGTTATTTAAAAGACTATTTGCTAATCGATCATGCATGCAGGATGAGTTTTTTCAGTCGAGGTAGCCATGGCCGAGGAAACAAAGGTAGAGATAATTGGAACCGAGGCCTAGGTTCCCCATACATTTTGACGTTGATTCATAATAGCTTGGCCAATTGTTTCATGACGGATTCTTCAATTGGATTGGGCAGGGAATATTCCAACTTAGGCCTGAAAGGCCTCCTTTCCAAGCCCCGCAAGCACCTGGTATCCATGTACCTCCTCATGTCTCATTACAACCCGAGGTCCCTGGAAATGATGGATGGCAAGAGATTTTCCACCCGACAGTCTCTCAACATCGTACCTAGCCCAACTTGTCTTTGCCTCCTCCTCCGTCAGTTAACCCCATTCCCCAAGATGCCCCTGATCACTCGCCAGTGAAATCCTCCCATTCTAGCAAGAGATTGAAAATTGAGGCCCAGCATGGACAAAGGAAAAGCCATTGTTGCCCCCTCCTCACCCTCCAATGGCTCTGACAAATCTATGTCTTCCTGGATGCATTTGAGGGATGATTGTTCCCACATGATCGATGAAATTAGGCCTAAAGGCTATGCACATCCAAAGGCAAATTCAAGAAAATCAAGAGGTGAAAGCAGCAATCAATGAAGGGTTGCATCACAAAATGGGAAATATGGTTTTTGAGTTTTTATTATATCTATTGTTTTATGACATTTGACTTCGGGGATCTTTGGACATCATGTTTATTTTGGATATATGAGTATTATTTTTGAAATAATTTCAAATTTCATGAGTTTAAATTGCCAAAAGTGAATATGTTGATGGGAGGCACAAGGAGGTGTCTTTGCTTAACAAATGTTTATGTTATGATTGTTATGATTGTTATGAACTAAAGGGTGTCACAATGGGTCCCACCTACTAGTTGTTATTTATTAATGACCCTTATTACAATTATTACTCTTCCCCTTAACTAAATTTAGTTGAGTCTTTTAATTAACTTAACTAATGAATTGGTTCAACTTCTTCAACCAATTATAATTTGTTAAAAGCAAAAGGAAATGGAGGAACAAAAGGATGATAGAAGAAGAAGAATGCTAATGTTTTCTCTTTGATTTTATGTTGAGATAGTTCAGTTTTCATTCATTCATATATTCATCACAGCCTAATTCTATTTTATGATAGTAGGGTCTTATTGTAGACAACAATATTCATGGTTGAATCAAATCATTCAGACACTTGTTTTTTAGAGGTGTTGATCTATCTTTGATAGTCTATGTAGACTTGTCTGTTTGTGAATTAATTTTCATGAATGATAAAGGCTATTGTGAAGAGTCGAGTGGGAAGTAATCTGTGGCAAAATGATCCATCTTTTAGAGTTCAGTTTTGGTTTTCTGTCAGAGGTCCTTTTGTATGTTCCATCGGGGATGTCTAAGTTTGACTTTGGTCCAAGATTCATGTATGAGATTTTGTAAAGAAAATGACTCTTTGGTGAATTGGAATGAAATAAAGGATTGATTTATGTATCATCTGTCTTGATTATCATCTTGGTGTCTTTGCTTCTCTTCTTACATTTATTTCAACAACTATTGTATTCAGAAAATTACATAAAAAGTGAATTTCCAGCAAGCTTTTTTGTTGATAAAAGACTAGCCTAAGCACTCGTAATTAATACTTGTGATTTAGGATGTTATTTTTGTTGGCTATAAACATAGGGTGATATTCCCGTCTACTTTTCTTTAGCCAAGTAAAGTTTGAAAATGTTTGAGTAAGATCAATTCATATATTTTCCTCAACACATGGTATTTTGTATACTTTCCTTATTTTTCTTTGAATTTTCTTTATTCTTTTCAATCTCAATCTGACCCAGTGTATTAGGGATAACACTACTATTGAAATCAACCAATTCCAACTCTACATCAGAAAGGGTGTTGAGATAAGCTTATTTTTCTTCTCTAGACAACTTCTTACTTTCTTCAAGGTTTGTCTCCCAAGATTTTAAAGCCATTTCCCCTTTTACCTGCTCATACTGTGAAAAAGGGGCAAGCCCATGAATATTGATTTTCTGTCTCCATACCATAAATTCCCGAAACTTTGATCTGGCTACACATGCTTCCTTTTCTTTCTCATGAATATTCTTCAGGGAATTATTCATCATTTGATAATATTTTTGAATGATATCCATACTTTGATATAAATCCTACTAGACAGTTTCCATCTTTTCATTAATCTTGGATGCTTGCCTTTTAAATGCAACATTATCTATTCTTGTGTTCTCCAATAAATCTATTTGGGTCTGCAATTGTCCTATTTCACTGTCTCCCTGAGAAAGCATAGAGTTGCTCGTCTATAAATCCTGGACACTCACTTCCAGTTCCTTTTGCAGCTGCTTCATCTGTTGTTGATAACCCAGTCTGATTTTCTCCATGTTGAAATTCATTTTTCTTATGTTAGTTTGTTCTATGTGTTGCATCTCATTTTGCTAATGTTCAACGAGGAGACGCTTATGTTATTGTTTTTTTGTAAGAATATCCACTGACCATTGGTTGGTCGTGGCAAAGGCTCCTAATGAATCTTCAACCCCTTTGGAAAATTCAAGGTCATTTTGTCCATGTCCATCATATATCATTTTGTGTCTCTTAATAATCACTCCCTCCTTCTTCTAAGATTTTGATCTAATGATGGATTTTCTTTTCTTATTAAAAAATAAACTTGATGGAGGAATCAATTTAGAAAGAATAGGTGTGAGGTCATCTATATGAATAACCTCTGAACTGGAAACTTCAAAACTTTTTTTATAGGATTTAATGATGGAATGGGGGGAGTGAGTGCAGTGGATTTTTCTGGACTCGTGACACTTTGGCTAACAGTAGTAGTAGTTGGTGATGAAAGGGGAAAAGCATGTCCATGCTTCATGAAATATTCAAATGGCGTTGATAACTTATGATCATGCTTACCTAACATTGACGTCTTCACCTCTTTAGATAATACATCTGTATTCGTCACTACTTCTATAAATTTGTCCTTAGTCTAGCTTTGATGGGGCTCAATAGTTATTTTTTCCTATGAGGATAAAATAGGCTTTGCTTCTCCTTGCAAAATCTTTGGCAGGTTGTTCCTTCTTTGCTTCTGAAAGTTGAGGAATCCAACCTATTGATATGGAGGTGGATTTTGTAATATGCTTTCCACTTCATCATAAGATCTAACTCCCCTGAAAACATCGGCATAGGGGGAATCTTCATGTATGTATATTTTCATATTGAATTGGGCTAAATGATTCTCAACTACCCTATGAGGATCATGCCTTTTGTATTCAATATCAACCAATTTGACATCTTCCAAAGATGAAGCCTCAACTTTTGTATGACCAAAATTAGATAATGTGAACATGCCAACCTGTATGGGATAAGTTGGCCACACCTTTTTCTATTCTTATTTCAAATCTTTATTAATTCCTCCTGCCACTATTTGATAAGCCACTTCTCTGCACTCTAGTATATCGGGTAATAATTTGGGAATGGCTTGGGGTGAGACAAGGAAATTGAATACTCTGATGTAGGAGAAATTTTCTTCAATATACCAATCTACAATTGCGCCCAAATTTCCCATAATCTGTTATGAGATTCTTGGAGGAGGGTGTGCTCAGATAGCCACATGAATGGGTATCACTACATTGTGACAAATTTCATAAAATAAATCTTTGGAATTTTCCTCCCATAGCTTTGAGTGGTAAAAGTTTATGGGTTAAGAATTAGCTGGGGTCCAACTCCAGTTCATGAGTGGAAAAGGAGTCATAAAACAAATTTTTTCCATGATGTATGCAGACATATAAAAGGGACCATGTTGTCCTCTAGATTTCAACGTATTATACTTGACAACCTCCTTGGCTAGGTTATGTGATAACATTTTCACCCAGTTGAAAGTATAACCCTCAACAACTTTATTGATTATGGAAACCCATTCCACTGTAAAATGTGCAGGATTTTCCCTACGGAATAATTGACAAAGCATCATGGCAATGTACAAAATGTGAGCATCCAAAGATGTTGTGGAATATATTCCATGAGCATTAGTTTTGAATTTGGTTGTATTACCCCACCAAGATTTGATTATATCATGGCTAGTTCTACCATACTGAGTGCATTCCCTCCTTTCGAAATCTAATACAAATATTGAATTATAAGTATATTTAGGTTCATAGGATAATTTATACATTACTCGTATATCTTCTAGTCGAAATGAGCCAACAGAGGTCTTCTGGTGACTGAAGATGCTTATGTTTGGGATGTCTATATGGTCCAGGGCCCAACTTATCATGTCATTATAAGGCATTATCCTCGGTTGAGCAACAACCTTGTGTAATTTGGACTAAGACACTAACCTAAGCTTAGTTGAGAATGATCCATCCTCTTCTTCAGTTGAATCATCGGGACATAGAATAATTCCGTGCTCCAAGATGTTGTACACTCGTTTCCAAGTTTTGATAGCGTCTGTGATTCAAGCAATAATGTCTGAGAGAATATCAGTATTTGGGTTAGAATCCTTAGTAGACTTTCTTGCTTTGCGCAGTGCCATGAAGTTAACCCTCCAGTGAGAAGAAAAAGCATGTAAGCTCTCAACACTAGATGTGAAAAATACGATTGCAAATGGCAGAATGGTTTGAAGTTCGAAATTACCTTTATTCATAAAACTATTAAAGTCTATTAATTTTCACATTAATCTATTGACAAAGTAATTATTAAGAAAAATCTATGGAATTTATTACCTGGCAATCACAATATTTATCCAAATATTTAACTTCAACCAGTTGTAAATGCAATTAAACTTTGGTGGTTCGGCATTCGGGGGTTTTGAATGAAGAACAACGGAAATCTCCCGAAGTGTGAATTCGCAGAGTGATTAATTGATAGTTAATTATGATTAATTAAACTTGCTTAATGTTTTATTAGTTTTTTAAGTGTTTTTTATTCATTATTATATCAAATGCTTCGGTACTTTGGTGGTCCTGAACCTATCATTTGATTTACCTCATGAAGGACAATCTCTTGGAGTGACCTGGCAATGATGATGTCATATTTAATGATGTGTCAAGAAAAGATGAGTGACACATGTCACCTAAAATCACGTGAATGATCTGTCACAAATGCTAAAAATGAATGCCACGTGTCAGCCCAAGATAAGGTTTTATGATAGGTGTCATGTGAATCATCTATGGATCTGCTTAGAATATTTTCACGGGAAAACTATCTTCAGGACTTCAAAGCTTTGTAACTTCAGAATTTTTTTTCTTTAGGTGGTTTGAAACTCACAAAGTGTGAAGTCTCGAAGTAATTGTTGGAATATTTCTTTTAAAATTTGCGCATCTTTATAATCCCGAAAACACAAGAGCCATTTGATCCATTTATCTAAAAACTCCTCAACAGATAATATTTAAAGTGCCTTATCAATATATAACGAAAATGGATTTATTTAATTAAAAAAAAAAATCTCCTAAGTTTTTGGTTGATTTTCATTTTATTTTAAAAGGTAAAAACAAAGCTTTCGAAATTAAAAAGTTTAACATTCTAAAGTTGTTCTAACACTTCCCAACATGATTTTTTTGCATTAAGATCCAACTTTTATAAACATGGATCACACCAACCTAATTTACTTATCGATATATAACGAAAATGGATTTATTTAATTAAAAAAAAAAAAAAACTGCTAAGTTTTTGATTGATTTTCATTTTACTTTAAAAGGTAAAAACAAAGGTTTCAAAATTAAAAAGTTTAACATTCTAAAGTTGTTCTAACACTTCCCAACATGATTTTTTTGCATTGAGATCCAACTTTTATAAATATGGATCACACCAACCTAATTGTCTTATGGGAGAAGGAAGGCAATAGTGGTAGAGAGAAATCATATCGGTGGGCAGGCCAAGGAAACGTAGGGATGAGGAGGTCATATCAATGTCTTTGGATTCAAGATCCTTTGTGCATAGAAAGTTTGTTGATGGGATTACTCTTATATATTTAACATAATCATTCCATCGATGTTTATTGAGATAAACATAGAGTTGCACCTTTCTTAATTTCACAGTTGTGAGGCTATTGAAGCCTACAAGGGAGTCGAACGATTCAAGAGGAGAGGGGTTGGCTCAAATGAAGAGGAACATTCCTATTTCCTCCTTTTGGGATCGTGATCACATAATAAGAAGAAATAAACTCTTCAAGGATGTCCCTTAACTATGGATTAAGAAAAATACCAAGGGCACTAACCTAGTCATTGGAATGATTAAGGAAAACAATCATAGACATACAAAATTATATGTAAAATAGAAATAAAGAGGAGTATATGTGTAATGTATCAGAATAAAATAAAATATTATTAAACTTCTTCAAGATCCACAGTTAACTCCAAGAAAACCCCCTCAAAGTTGGGAACTCCTCAATAAAAATGGAAAGATGCTCAAAGTAGGGTTTGACAAAGTCTTTGCTGCCACACGTCGCTCTCCTTTGAAGTGCTTCCTCAAACCATGCTCTTCTAGCATGTTCCTTCCTTAAAATAAGAATTCAAACCTCGAGATAGTGGATAAATCCTCTTTGTTTGCATACATAATCCTTGATCATGCCATACAATCACCTTATATTTCCTTATAAGGTGGAGCGTTCCTTCCAAGATGAACTTTAAACCATGTTCTTATGGTTTAGCTATCGTGTGTCCTCTCCTTAGCTAGG
This sequence comes from Picea sitchensis, assembly GCA_010110895.2. Classification (NCBI taxonomy): domain Eukaryota; kingdom Viridiplantae; phylum Streptophyta; class Pinopsida; order Pinales; family Pinaceae; genus Picea; species Picea sitchensis. The sequence continues at coordinate 72,508 of SNQJ01S0002553.1, read as the reverse complement.
TCATTCGTCAAGCATGTGTGCTAAGAAATTATTATAACCCCTTTTACATGGGGTTATCTTCATCCAATTTTTACTTTATCCTTATTTCATGGTTGGAAAGAGTCAAATATGCCACTAATCGGTACCCCTTTTGACTTCATCAAGCTGGGAACTCCCTCTAGACATTGATTAATTTCCTTTTTGGGGGGTGTGTGCAAGGGTTTAGAACTTTGAATATAGAAAAAAAAGTTCAAAAATTGGAACTAGGTTGAGGATGGACTACTCACTATTTGGGGGTTCTAATTATATTATATTATAATGTGGCGGGGTGATCGTGGAAAAGGGCCAGCCACAGAACATGTAATTGATTATCAAATTTGACTTTCATTTTACGTGAATTTTATTATTTATTTATATAATTTTATTTGTGTGGCGATCAATTATTTCATTTGTTTATATAACTTAAATAACAATGATTTTCATGTTGAAATTATATATAGTCGATAGGTCATGTTGATCATGATTTCGTCGATGAGGAGGGGTTGTATTCATCCCTTGATCCGACGATATTAATAAAAAGAAAGATCATTAAAGTGAACAAGGAACTTGATAGCTTGTTAGACCGTCCAGATCAAACTCTCGACGTCCTAGAAATGATCAATCTCCTTTTGTTACAGCTTAACACATATAAAGTAATAACCATAATTTAAAGTGTTTTTTAAATGTACTCATATGTTCAATTATGAAACTCTATTTTTTAACTTTTACATTATCCCATGAAAAAAACATTTTCTTTTTTATAAATATATTTTTGGAGCATGTTCAACTCGATGTTGGTAGTAGTGGCGCTACAAAGATGCCACAGAGTCCTGACGTGGGTTGTCATACAACTGCTAGAGTATTATTTATTTCTCCATCTTCCACACCTAATTTAGATAGGATCCATGACACGCACCACCAGGCATCCCCACAACGGTCAGGCTCTAGAGGTAGTGACAAAGATGAGGCTGATGATTTGGTTGACATGGTTTCATTTCCTGGAGCTATATTTGTGACGAGCAAGGGGACCCTTTTGTGCACATTTTTGGTCGACGATAACGGACTTCCATTAAAACAAATAAGACTCCCTGGTAGTTTTTCATATTTTAATTGTTTCATGTTGTCCATCTCATACACAAATCATCTAGATTATTATTTTTAAATTAATGATCATATCTTTTTGTGTGTAGGAAATGACCATTTTTTATAGGCACCTGGAGAGCAAGGCCTTAGAGATTTTTGGAGAAACCTTACGCATGAGGTGGAATTGCTAGAATTCCAACCTCAAAAAAGAACTTATCGATTATCTCGAAGGCCTCTTTGGAGTAGACACGTTCAATAAAAAAATGGTCACCTCTACAGCACGTGAATATTTAAAATATACATGGGATGTTTATAGACGAAGCTTGGTAGTAAACCCTAGGTATGAACTTCCTCCCTCGATTCCAGAGAGGGAGTGGAAGGCAATCATTGATGATGCAAAAGAAAAGATATTGAAAAAATCAGGAGAAAAAAATAACCGGTACCCCAAGGTAAATTAGAATATTTTGATTTCAATACCTTTAATTTTCTTTAGATCTAAATAAAAGTGTGGTATATAACATACTTGAAATTTTTGATGATAGGTTTCCTGACACTTCAAAGGAAACCAAAGCAAGGATTGTCAAACATGGCCAACACAAGCTAGGATAGGGCGGCTACTCGGGGTTACAGTCACAAATCATAAGTACCCAAACATCTTAAGAATATTATTTGTATCGCCTTACAACTTTCAATTTATTGCAACCAAAAACATGAAAAAAGCATGCTCTTATGCAATGCAGGGTGACGACTTTGAAAGTGAAACCATAGAGGAATACCTCCAACTTGGTTACAAGTACGGCTATAAATTTGTGGTTGATCATCGGAAAAGCATGGGGCATACCCCAAGAACCAGTTTGTAGGATAAGGTAAATAAAAATCGGTCTACATTAACCTTTCATTACTTATAAAATACATAAATGTTTGATATCGTCCATAACTTTAATGTCTTGCTTTGTTTTAATAAGGGGAGAAGCACTATCAATGAAACCATTAGCACTGGACAACACAGCGTTGATAGTGAAGCGTGACTAGAAGATCATGGTGATCCCCAGCAGCCCCATCCCAATGGGGTGAAAACCCAAGATTTTCATGTGACTAAGGCCCACGACAGTAAAATGGTTGTATATTAATCATATATTTAATAATTTCGTACTTATAAATTTTGTACTTCTAATTTTTATTACTTATACATTTACGGTTTTGTCCTTATAATTTTTTTCATTTCAATGGAAGAGAATGGCACAGTTGAGCCTCCTTGGCCTGTAAATGATCAGGAGAACATGGAATTCATTCCAACGGTGTTGACTAGTGGACCAGAAGGTAAATAATTACATTGCAGAGGGTTTTTTTAATATTAATGAACTACTTCAATGATATTTAAAAATTGGCCATATAAATTTATTTTTATTTTTTTTTGTAGGTGATGGCCCCTCACAATAGCCTCCTTGACCTGAATATGATCAGGAGAACACGAAAGTCATTCCAACGGTGTCTACCAGTGGAACAACAAGTAAATAATTACATTGCAGAGGTTTTTTTTAGTATTAATGAACTACTTCAATGATATTTAAAAATTGGCCATATAAATTTAATATTTTTTGTTTTTGTAGGTGATGGCCCCTCACAGTAGCCTCCACGACATGGGTATGAGACCAGGTGTGATCGATGTGAAAATAATGAAGCAACATCAGTTGTTGAAGAGCTCTCAGTAAACAAAGACATGGAAATGGATGAATTACTTAAGAACTAGAAAACACAAAAGAAGGCTAAAATAAATTGATGATGTATAATAATCTTATAAGACAGATAGATGTACATTATATAGCTAGTATGTTTGCAACATATTTTGAATGATAAATCTCATTTATAAAAAATATTTTTTATGACATATGCCTTTGAATGATAAACCTCATTTATAGCTTTACAATCACTTTTTATCAATTTTGAATATTTTTAAGCATATTTTTTAGTAGAATATAGATTGGGTATTGGGGAATTGAGAGTGATGTGAGGGGAGGGGGGGTCAGGGGCCACAGGAGCTTCCACCTTCACATGGTTGGACCTGTTCAGTAGAGAAAAAATTATTGGAGTCGTTTATTCTTGGAGCAAACCTCTCTCCATCCAACAGAGCAACAACATAGTCAATGTTGACTTTGTTGTTGTTCCTTCAGATTGAGGGAGGTTTGCTCCAAGATTAGACAGCTCCAATAAATTATTCTTGAAACCAAGAGGAGCTTATTCAGGCCGTCGCATCTGAGATGTGTGTGTGTGTGTGTGTGTGTGTGTGTGTGTGTGTGACTATTTAATCTCCTCTCATATGGATTTTACAAAAAAGAATATCAATGGTGTTTATTATTTGCAATCTTGTCGGTTTTAATTTCTATTAGGATTTATTGACATGTCTTCTAAGTATGTTTGGTTTTTACTAAAAAGTAAATATAATTCTATTTTTATTTACTACAGTATGCAGTTCGTGCATTTGCAAATGCTCTAGATGTTGTATCAATGCAATGCTACACATTAGAATATCAAAGATCAATTATGTCTTGTCTTTTTTCTTCTTTTTATGACTTCTTAAGGTTCCTTTTATTTATTTATTTTTAAACTACCATCATTTGTGGGCCACTATGGGGCCACTCATTCTATCTAATGAACCACACCCAAGTATGTAGCATATACAATTCCCTTTAGTTCATCATATCATATGATTCACATAGCTAATCTAATACTTCAACTTGGTTTTTTGTGGTTGTGTATAAGTAATCCCCTGGATATCATAGTATAAGCATAACCATAATTATGCAATATAGTATTTGAAATGAATGAGATATGCATGCCACTTCCGAGTAGAAATTACAAATCATAGGCACCAATGAACCTAAATACTCATCCCAAGTTCCAAGAAGATGAAAATCAAACATCCCACCAACCTAAAAGTGGATAGGGGGTTGGGTGTGTTACACTAATGACCTCTATACATTCCTATGATATTTGTTACTCTCCCGTGATATTTATTGTAATATTTATTATTTTTTTGTAGAGTACTGCTTTAGCACCAAAGGAAATTATTCCACCCTTACCTCTAGAGAAAGAGAAACTTGAAAATGTTTTAGCTATAGACATCTCTACCAATATATTAACCAGTGTCATTCCACCAACACTTGGAAGTTGCACTCCACTCGAATAATTGAATCTATCTAACAATTCCTTAGAAGGTTCCATTCCATATACACTTGGGTATCTACAAAATCTCATGGACTTGGATGTGACCCCAATTGTTTTCATTAACATTGGCATGAACACAAAAATATCTTTGGAAAGACTTGAATCCAAATGGGAGCAATATTAATTAACTAACAAATCATTTCTAACACAAGATGAGATCCGGAGATTAGGAAACAAACTGCTACGTTATAGATGAAGAACGGGCCGAGAGCGCAGGCGCGAACATGGTAGAGGTTCGCAGGCCCCTCCTCTGGTAGGGTGCGAACCTCTACTACCTACACTTCTCACTCACTCTCGGAAGCAAGTATCCGCAGGCCGCCTTCCCTCAGGGCGTGAATCCGTCCAGGTTTCAAGAACAGCCGCTCTAAGGCCGCGCGATCCGTCCAGGTTTCAAGAACAGCCGCTCTAAGGCCGCGCGATCCGTCCAGGTTACAAGAAGAGCGTCCAGGTTTGGAGAGGCCACGCGAATTCGTCCAGGTTACAAGAAGCCGTGCGAATCCATCCAGATTTGGTGAGGGTTTGCTGGGAGAGGCCCTGTGGGCACCCTTCTTCAAGGGCGACTTTTGTAGGGGAAGTCGTGACAGGCCTTGTGGGCACCTTTCTTCAATAAAAAGACGAGTCTTGGCAGCGTGAAGGGTTAATTTTGAGAGGTTGACGTTGCCATGGAGGCCCAGCCTCACGGGCCCTTGCATGCTACGCCCCCGGATGTTGTAGCTGCCTTCTCCTCTCTACTAGCTTCGCTGCCCAAAAAGAAGAAGTTTGAAGCCACTAAATTCGTTAAAAAGCTTGACGATGTTCCTGAGGTAAACCTGCCTCTCGAGGGACCGATCCAGGTCGCCTTGTCCCTGGCAGATCGGGCCCTGGTGGGTCAATTCACGGGCCTTTGGCCCTCGCCTAAATCGACAGAAAACTGGGTTGTTAAGAATTGGATTAAGCCCTACATCAATGGCTTGGGTTGTTAAGTGGATTCAGCCCGTCAAGAACAAACTGCCTACCCTGTGCTGGGTGAGGCTGGCTGTTCGAGTTCATTACAAAGGAGGACAAATACTTGGTCTTCAGGAATGGGACTTATTTCATGGGATCTCAAGGCCTCTATCTCAATAAATGGACCCATGACTTTGATCCGGCCGTGGATGTCCCAACAGCAGTTCCTATCTGGGTTCGGCTCCCTAACCTTCCTGTGCACTGCTTGAATTGGGATTCCCTCAAGCACATTGTAGATGCTCTGGGAAAGTTCATTGATAGAGAAAACAACAACGATCGAGTATGATTGCTTAGAATGTGTGGGGTGGACTTAGAGGTGGGCCTTAGGAGTATCAAAATAAAAGGTTGGCGGTTGGGCATGTACAAGTCTTTGGACTCTGGCCGACTCCCTTTCAAATGCTGTAAATGTCACATCTATGGCCATTTTGCAAGAGGCTGTCCGAACAAAGGGGAAGAAGATAAAGGAAAGGAAGATGGTTGGAACAAGGTCAAGAGGTCAAAGACAACTCACAAGAAGACTGGGGCTCAAGACTCCGACGCCTCCACCAGAATGATCCTGCTTCAAAAAGACAAGGAAGATAGAGTATGAACTCTTAATCTCTGAGAAGAACTCCTTAGGAAGCGGGGATGAAGCCTAGAGAAATTGACAGCCAAGGGAACAAGTCCGGAAGAAAGTGCCACTGCAAGAAATAAGGATAAGCAACTAGAAAACTCCGAGGAGGAGCATGACACGTAGGAGTCTGAGGAGGATGGAGATATAGGAGAGACGCAGACATCGGTCAGAGATTTGCAAGGGGCCGAAAATCTGCTATAGAAAAGAGAGACCAAGAAACTTGTAAAGATAAGCTTCAGGGTAGTCAGCCCACTTTGGAGAAACTCCTTGACAAAAATACTAAGATGACTAAAAATCAAGGGCATGGCTCCAAGGGAGCCCCTCATCATAAAATAAATGATGAAGATTATCTCCTAGAACTACAGAGGAATGGGGAGCAAAGTGAAAGAAGAAACGAGAAGTCTCCATGAAGAGAATCACGACATTATTACGATTGAGGAGACCAAAATGGAGGACATGGAGGTTTCTCAAATATAAGCAAAAAAGTATGGAAAGGAAGTAGCGGACAAGCAGTTTCAGCACGGGGAGACTCTGGGGGTCTGGGCTCTCTTTGGAACCCTCACAAGTACAGGTTGGTCACCGAGCGGCACAACACTCATTGGCTGTTTTTGAAACTCCAATCTTTGGACTCGAGGGAGGCATTTAGTCTTTTCAATGTCTATGTTCCAACAAATATAGGGGAGAAAAAGGAGTGTTGGGACTCCATCAGGCATCTTTTGGAGTCAGAAAACTTAGAAAACATCATTGTTACAGGTGATCTAAATCTTACCTTGTGCATGGAGGAAAAGTGAGGAGGCACGTCATAAGGGACCCTGCAAGAGTGGGTGGAAGACCTCATCTGCGGTGGGATCACGCTAGATATTCCTCCGGAAATGGTAAGTACACTTGGTCCAAAAAAAGAATAGGTCCTGGTCACATTGCTTCTAGACTCGGCGGATTTTTGGTGCAGAGCTCCTTTCTTTGTTGGGCTTAGAATCTAGTTTTCATATTCTCCCATGCAGTGTTTATGATCATAAGCCCATTTTAATTGAGATGTTGGGCCACAATGATATTGGCCCCATCCCATGAGGTTCAAATCTCTTTGGGTCAAGGAACACGACTTTCTAAATCTGGTTCACTTGTTGGAAAACCCCGGTGAAAGGTTCACCTTTCTTCATTGGGGAGGAAAAACTTAGAAAGGCGTCCCTTAAATCTTGGGCAAATCTCTTCCCTCCCCTTCACAAAAGAGAAGGCAGGCTCAAGACATTCTTTCTTAGCATCATGCCCAAAGCGAAGATGTGGAAATTACTAAAGAAGTATTGGACTAAGGAAGTTGAGCTTCAACAAAGTTTCCATAAAGCGTGCCTCTTGGAGGAAGAGCATTGGAGACAAAAATCTAGGAGTTTATGGCTTAAAGAAGGAGACAGAAACACCTCCTTCTTCCACAAACAGCTCAAGCCAGAAAGAGCTATAATTCTATTGCAGAAATCAAGGATGGTAACTTGACATACAAAGACTTTGAGAGCATAAAGAAAGCAACCTTCAATCACTTCCAAAATCTGTACGAGGGTGTGACCGACCCAAACTCTAAGTTCTTGGAGGTGGTCCCCTCTAGGATCTCTCCTTTAATGAATCAACAGCTGGAAGCGAAGATCTCTATACAAGAAGTAAAGAGGCTCTCTTCGACATGGAGACGGACAAAGCCCCAGGCCCGGATGGCTTCACAACTGCAAGATTCCTTTAAACCTGCTGGCAGGTTGTGGAAAAAGACCTCTACAAAATGATTTCGAAATCCCAGGTACCCGAGAAAATGAGAGCTGGCCTGGGTAAAACACCAGCCTCATTCCCATGGAAAAGGGTGCTAAGGAGTTTAATCGGTTCCAGCCCATTTCTCTTTGTAATATTGGATACAAATTAATCACAAAGGTAATTGCCAACAGGCTGAAAGGTATCCTCCAGTCATCATCCCGGAGAACCAAAGCGGATTTGTTAAGGGGAGACAACTTGTTGACAACTACATTCTCGAGCAAGAGGCGATTCACTTAAGCCATCTTCGCAATGAAAAAGGTATGGTAATTAAACTTGATTTATCAAATGCCTTGATAAAGTGGGGGCTTAGTTTTCTTTGGGAAGTTTTGAAAAAAAATTGGCTTTGGAATGGGCTTTCTAGAATTGGATCCATGCTTGTAGATCCTTGGATGCTCCCTTTGCTTGATGAATGGAGCGGTTTTCAAAGCTTCAGAGGGCTTAGGCGAGGGCTTCCCCTCTCACTTAGCTTCTCTTAGATCCTTCATGTTTTACATTGAGTTTCTACCTTGATACAGTGGTTGACCAAGAAATCTTAGAGGGCTCAATATAGCCGAGGAGTTAAAATGTAAATCACACCACGATTTGAGGATGATACCCTCTTGTTAGGGGCTGCCTCTACCAGATCTTCTTTAAGTTTTAAGGAGGTCTTGGATGATTACAGTGAAGCTTCAGGTAGTTGTTTAAACAAAGGCAAATGTAAATTTTTTTGCTGGAATATCTCGGCTTACACCCTCTTTGTCATCTCCAGAATCCTTGGTTTTTTTTTGCCTCCCTTTCTTGGTCCTCTTTTACTTATTTGGGCCTTCCAATCTTCCGTAAACTGGCTTACAAAAGAGACTGGATTCCTCTGTTGGAAAAATTTAAGCCAAAATACAAGCTTGGGGTTTCTCTTGGTTAAACCTTGCTGGAAAAACTGTCCTCATCAAATCTGCTCTCAGTAGCCTCCCTATCTTTCAATTTTCGGTTTTTCTTGCTCCTTCAGGCATCATCAAAAAATGGAAGCCTTCATTCATAAGTTCTTCTAGAAAGGGGGCAACAATAATGACAGGAAAATCCCTTTGGGAAGTTGGGAGAAAATTTGCAAGCCTCATATTGAAGGAGGCCTCAATTTCAAAGATCTCGGACTCCAAAACATAGCCATGGGAGCCAAGATCTTCTGGAGGGTCATTGGACCACACCCAGGTTGGGTGAAAAGAGCTCTATGGAGGAAGTATTCCGGGGGGAAGAGGAAGATGCTGGACACCTCTACCACTCTATAGGCTCGCATCACGATCAATCTTTATACAAAGCAACCCCTTAATCAAGGCAGTGTATTGGATTCCGACAGCGGCAAAGAGAAGTGGGATATGGGATAGCGCATCATGATGTATCCTCCTTTATCGTCTCATTTCTCTCTGCATGTGCTTCGTTTGTGGCTGAAAAACGCATGTTACGTAACTCTTTGGGACATCTCCCAGTGGGCAGGCAACAATTGGATGTGTTGGAGACTTCCTCCCATTCCAGCAGAGCTGACCCACGCTCGTGATCTCTTCCTATCCCTGCTAAATGGTAAAAGTATGCCATTAGTAGGAAGAAGGGCGCCCGCTGGTTAGAGGAGTTTCCCCAGGGTTGTACACTGTTGCGCAAGGATTTAAAAGTCTTCAAAATAGCCCTCACGTCCCTCCGGATCCTGCTTTTTGGAAAGGGCTCTGGAATTTTAAATCCATGCCAAAGGTTGACTTGTTTTGTTGGCTGTTATGTCACAGAGTGATTTTAACTGCTGACGGATTGAAGAAGAAAGGATTCCAAGGCCCCTCTCGTTGCCATTTATGTTGTAACTGTGAGGAGGACGCCCAGCACATTATTTTAGACTGCAATTTTTCAAGAGAAATATGGCAAGGCCTACTAAGCTATTGGAAAACTAATTTCAACTTACCCATTTCTATCTCAGATATATTTGCAAATTGGAGAAACCTCTATCTAGATAAGCTCCCAAAGAATGAAAACTTTAAAGCTGCATGGCTCTCCTTGCTGAAATTTGTTTGCTGGCAAATTTGGCTTGGCGTAATAGAAGAGTTTTTAGAGATGAAAGATTAACCTGTGGTTCATCATCATAAAAATAAAAAGTCTATGGAAAGAAAGTCTAAGGGAACATTTGTCGGACTTGAAACTAAGCCAACAAGACTTAGAATGGGGTGCCTCTCGTTGCATATCGATTCTCTGGCGACATAAGGCAGCAAAAGAATATAAAAGAGTGGCAATTGAGAGGAAAGGAGAATGATCTTTCTGATCTGCTCCTTAGGCAATCTAGATGCTCTTTATTTTTTGATGGGGCAACGAAAGGCAATCCCGGATTGGCCGGGGCAGGAGGAATTATAAAAAACAAAGAGGGCATAATTGTGTCAAAGTTCGCATGGGGATTAGGGCAGTCCACTAGCATGCAAGTTGAGGCCTTGGAACTTCTGTAAGGTCTCAAACAATCAAAGGCTATTGGTATTATTGATATCAGTATCATTGGAGACTCTCAATCCATTATCAAAGCCTTAGTGGAGGATTCCTCTCCAGCAGATATCAGGTTGGCAAGAGTGATTTCAAGAATTAGAATCCTAGTGAAATCTTTCCGGACCACAACCTTTCTTCATGCTCTGAAGGAAAATAATAAGGATGCTGATTTGGAAGCCAACAGGGCAGTTCCTCTTCCCGCAGGATTCCTCTTGATAGAAAGAAGTGAGGAGTGGGATTCCATACCATAATTTTGCTATGTTTTTTCTGCATTTTACTGAATCGGTTTGTTTGTCTTTTTAAGATAGGGAAAATAGCGGAGATAGACTCGATAACTTCGAGTAAATTTTGTGGTTTCTCAAACTTTGGGGCCTATGATCAGTTAGAGGAAGAAAGTTTAAGGGCTATGCCCAACCTAATGTAACCGGTGAAAGGCATTGTGGCCAAACTCTAATAGAAATCAATACTGGATTCTTGTAAAAAAAAAGCCGCACAAGATGAGATCAATATTGCTTATTAAATTTGAGAAGTTTATTGTGAACAACAATTACTGGCTAGCAAAGTTCAAAGACTTGGCTAGATAAACAAGGAATCAAAACTTCAAATTGAAAATCAACCTATCCTCTAAATGAAATATCTCTTACTATCATTTTTTGAACTATATTATTGTAACATATACAAAGAGTGGAAAAAGGGGAGTAATTATACTAGAGAAGATGGGGCAAATCTAAAATGGGGACAAGAGGTGAATTTTGGAAGAGGTGTATATATATATATATATATATATATATGTATATATATATATATGCTATATATATATATATATATATATATATATATATATATATATACATATACATATACATATACATATATATCGGAGTTATTGGACAATAAGATCTACTAGGTACACTCTCATTGTATAATGTTCTTTATGTATGACAATAAGATCTGCTAGGTACACTCTCATTGTATAATGTTCTTTATGTATGATGCAACCCAATCTTTTCTCTTTAAGTTCTTCCTCCATGGATTGACCCGAGCACCTTTCAGTAGTTAAACTAGTTCATGAATGAACTTAAGGAACTGAATCGACCTTTGACCATAATGGTGCGAATTGTCTATATGAAAATAAATATAGAATAGGGAACAGATGTGCATACGAAGAGAAGAGATAACGACCGACCAATGAGAGAAAGGTCATGAATATATATATATATATATATATTCATTTTCCTAATAAGTTCAGAAAAATCATCTTTAAATTTTAGGAGGCGTGAAATGATTTGGGACACATCTGGAGGGTTGTTAAATATGGCAAAATAGTTTAAATTGGCTAGAAGGAGTTCTAAAATAGCGGCGATGGAAAGAAATCAAATATAAATGGTTACGATTGCGATCGGGATAGATCAACGAATGGTGTGCATTTCAAGCCTAGAAAGTGCACAGTGGTTAATTCCATAAAGTGGTTCTGAAATGAAAACCATGGGTTTTGAAGGTAAAGACATGTTAGCATGGGGACGATTGCGGAGCAGAAAGTGGTTTACATTGAAACCGCTGACCCGCTGCTCCGAAAACTTGAATATTATAAAGTTGATGTGAGTTTTATTTTTGTTTATCTTTGTCAAAGAGGGAACTAATATTGGAGTTGTTTCAATTGTCACCTTCGGCCGAATTTAGAATTCTCAGCACCATTATAATTGCCATTACCAGGTATTTTTTCTTTCTACCATGGATCCCATCATGCTCGAAGTATCTAAACAAAGCTCAGAAAATAATGAAGAATCCCTAATCGATAGAGATAATGATGTTTGTGACCCTAAATTCATTGTTTCCCCTATTTCTCAATTAATAAGTAACTTTGCTGACGTTGGAGGGAAAGGTTTGCCATTTTTGGAGTCTGTCCAAGCTTCTATCATTTTGTATGCAACCAAATTGTGTTTTTTGTTTCCCGAATTTATAGGATGGTGTGCAGAGCAATACTCAGAGTCAGAAATAGTTGTAATTGATAAAAAGGGGTCTAAAGTCTTGTGTAAAATTGATGTTGTGTCAGTTAGGGAGTCATTAAAAATTCCTAAGTCTTTCTTTGAGAATTATGAACCTTTTGATGAGGAAGAAATTATTAGAGTCTATAGGGAGTGTCAACCAGAGATTAAAGCTATGTTTTTAAGAATGATTATCAAGATTGATCAGTTCCCACAAAGTTTGTCTTTGCCCTTAAACATCGATATCATGGTCAGTGAGGTTCAATGTGTCTGCTCTTTGTTAAGTCAGGTTTTAGGTCTTAATAACGATATATTCGTAGTTGAGGTCATGTTAGGTTTCTTGCTCAAATTCTTCCAGTCAAAGTCAGGTCAAGTTGTCTACATTAATTTTGATGATTTCCTAGTTGATACCATCCACAAACAGCTAGTGAACTTCCACTATCTTAGACACTTCAGATATTGTACATATCTGATGAAGATTTTTCTCACCAGCAACAATGTAGAGATCCCTGAAGAAGAATCAATATATATTGAAAGAAACAGAAAGACTTCAGTAATTTTTATCAATAAAGTCATTTCAAAGGCCTACCAGATGATTTTCAATGTTAAACTTCCTAGATTTATTGAAGAAATGACAATTCACCTGCAGAATCCAAAAGACAGAGTAGGAGACTGGACCCTTTTCATAAATTCTACAATAATATGGGTATAAGGCTTTCATGAGTTTCATTATTTGTTGCCCATCTTTTTGACCCCCATAAATTTTTCTCTAGAGTTCATAAGACATAAAATCATCTCTAAAACTGAAAATTTCATCAAATATCATAGAGCAAGGAATATAAATTTTCCTTTTGTGATTGGCTCATTCATTGTAAAATACGGAACATGTCTAGCATAGGTTGAGGCAAAGCTCAAAGATTTGGTTTTTGCACAAATGCCAGGTAAAAAATATGATCCTCATCAGATCATATCTAGAAGGAGGAAAATGAACAAGAATGCTCCATATGAGCATGAGCCTATTGAAGGCCTGGAGAGTTTTGTAAATATTGAAGAATGTGTGGATGTTAAAGCCCCTGTACAAAAGGCACAAAAAAAACAAAGTATTACAAAGGTGGTAATTAAGGTTCCAAAAGCTAGTGCACATAGTAAGAGGATTGTTTCAGAGGCAATGGACATAGACCCTTAACACACTACCAGAAATAAAATGAAAACCATCCAGACAGAGCAGTATGTAGACTTGGAGGATAAAGGGCCTAAATAAAAAACAAGTTTAGACATGGTGGAGAGTGGCACAAGTGTAATTGAATATAGAGCTGATCAAATGGAAAGTGAAGGTAGTTCAGGAGCCTTCCATATCTAGAAATACTATTTTTCTCAGGCCTCAAAGGAAGCCTACAGTCAAAGGAATATTTATCTAAATGGTATGCAGAAAAAAGAAAGAAATCACTAACTGAGATCATGAATCTAATGTCTGAGGTAAAGAAATATTTCGAGCACAAGTATTCATTATTCATAGTCAGAGACATAAAAAGGAAAACATTCAACATTTCCATAGCAGAAGAAGATAAGGTCTCTAAGATCAAAATAAAGTATGATGATATCAGTTCCTCAGATAAGGTTCAATTCCACAGGTAGACTAGTGACCTGCTATATTCAGATTATTTAAATTTCAATTTGAAAAATGCAAAATTAACATCACTAGTTGCCAAGTTTGAAGGTCAGCTCAGGCAGGAAAAAGAAGCAAGTAAAGCATGGAAGATTCAAATAAAGAAACTTGAAGCTGATGGCCCCAAAACAATGAAAGCCTTGCTGGATGACAAAGACAAAGTGATTCTCAGCTTGAAGAAAAAGTTGAAAATGTCTAATACAAAGCATCCACAGACTACAGAACTTGTAGCATTGGAACAAGAAAAGGAAGCTTTCAAGAAGCAATCACTAGATTTTAAGGATAAATTTCTGCAATTGGAAAAGGAAAAATTAGAATGGTTAAAAGAAAAGATAGAAATGACAACTAGAGTCATAGATTTTTCTTTTGTTGTACTCTCTGTTACACCCTCTGCTACTGAAAGAAAATCAGGCACTGAATACATTGTCCAGGCAATGTCTCAGTTTAGCTTAAAGGATGGGGAAATAAAAGAATTGAAAGAGAATATCAATAAAATTGAAAAAGAGGCACATAAAAGGGATGAAAGTGTATCACAACTTAAAAAGGAAAATGCAGTTCTTCATGAAAAGGTGAATAAGCTAAACACCGGGCTTAAAGGAAAAAGTTTGTTACAAGGAGCCAAGCACATCATATGGGAATCATATCAGTTGAGGTTACAAAACTTAGGACATATCTAAATTATGTTAATGATGAGGACAACATTGCAATTTCACCTGAATAGAGATGCAAAGTTATTAATGAAACTTTATCAAAAAGACCAGTAGAATGGGTCCAGAATGCCATCAATTTCCTTAATACAATGCCTTCATCAAGTTTGCAGGCAATTGGGGTCAAAGATAGAACTTCTTTGATAATGAAGGCTAGAAGAATCATAACCAAGCACAACCTCTCAAATTCAGTCAAGAATAAAGCAACCCAATTGGAAAAGAGCGTTCAGGATTTTAAGGATTTGTTTGAAGAACTATTTATCAAAGGTCTTCCATCATTATGGGATGGAAAGGGAAATTTACACGAACAGGAAGCCTACAATGCACTCTTGACACAAGCGAGGATGGATCACTCTAGGTTTGAAGACTTAAGTGAAGTTTTAAAGCGGGAAACTATGGTAGAAATGTTAGCCATAGATTTTGAAATGTTGAATAAATTTAAGATAATAAAATTAGTCTTGTCTGTCATGTTGTATGTATCTTGCATCAATTTGGAAATTTTAATAAAATAAATGATGGATTATGATATTCCTTCTAAATTACAGTGGAAGGAAATAGTAAGATTGGGTAAAACTAAATGTAATTTTCCAGTCCTAGTAAATTACCATCCAGATGTCAACGGAGTATGGGTCTAGACATCATCCAATCAGATTAAGACACTACCAAGGTCAAAGGGGCGAAGATAAGGATAAAGTTGTTGAAATATCTCAAGGAACCTGATTTTTTGAACTACTACTTTTTTATAAATATTGTAACACATAATGTACAAAGGGTGGGAGAAATTTTGATGAATTGAGTATTTTGAGAGTCTTTGTACTATAATATTTTCCTGAAGAATCAATAAAGTTGGCTGAGACAAGGCTTCTAGGATCCAGTCTTGCTTCAGAGATTCATGTGTCAGTGACTGTGTAGCATGTTCACTTCAGTGTATGTTCTTCTTTCGGTTTAATGCTATGTTTCCATATCTGAATGATATTAAATTAAAATATTGTTTTAAAATTCATCATGTTGATGCTCTATCACATAGTTTAGAATATCAATGGTGTTTTCTTCTGCTAAAACAATTTAAGAAATTTCAAAATCTAATTTCTTAAAGTGTTGATTTATGTTTTGCTTCCATCCTTTCAGCTACAATGAGATTTAAATTAAACCAGCACACAGTTAGTGTCTATTTAAATGCCAAGCTGAATTAAAACTTATTTCGCAACTCTCCCCTTTTAGAATGATATTCAATCTTTGATCATCTTTGTTTTGCGGAGATGTGGACTGGTGGTTTTGGAACAACCTACTTGTCATTCCACAATCAACTCGACACTGACACGTAGTCCTCAATGGAAACCACGGTTTGGATTGCGGGACCACCCTTCAGAATTATCCCCCGTGCAACTTCAAATTCTGCAATGCTTCCTGGATATCGATTCTGATGGATCGTGATCAAAGTTCCTAGTGCCCGCTCTAATTTATTTCTTCACCAAATTTAGATTCTTTGTGCCTTTTTTAACCTTCTAGTCAATATATATATATATATATATATATATCTTCCTCGTTTGTTGTTCCTACGACGATCTTCCACGGTTGTCGTTCTTGAGACAATTGTCCTATGTCGTCTCTCTTGCAAAGATTTTCCTAGGTCGTCTCTCTTGCGACAATCTTCCTCAGTTGTCGTTCCTGCAATGATCTTCCATGATTTTCATTCTTGAGACGATTTTCCTAGATCATCTCTCTTGTGACAATTATCCTAGGTCATCTTTCTTGCAACGATCTTCCTCGGTTGTTGTTCATGCGACGATTGTCCTAGGTCGTATCTCTTTCAATGATGTTTGTAGGTCGTCTCTCTTGCGACGTTATTCCAGTTTCATCGCAAGTTCGACGGGATATGATGCGATGTTTGAGGGGGTCAATATTCGTTGCACTCACCACGACGTAACGACGCAAGAGCGTCGAAATGGTCGTCGCAAAATGACCCAAATTTACTAGTGCCCTCATGTGTCTATGCTTCCAGAACCACCTGTCAATGATGGTTGGAAGGAGATCATTCATAATCCTATATCTCATCATCATGGTTGGCCTATTGTGTCATTTCCATTACCCCCTCCTCCACCACCAATAAATCCAAATGCCCAAGCTAATCATGTTGTCTCGCCCATATAGTCTTCTCATGTATGTAAAAGGCTAAAAACTGATGTTCCCAAGCCGAATCTAGATAAAGGGAAAGGAGTGGCCACTCATACAAAGTCATCCAAAGATTCCTCTGAATCTGTGTCCTCCCATCTCCATATCAAATAAGATTGGTCACACATCATCAGTGCAATCCACCCAAAAGGTTCTCGTCAATTGAAGGCTATCGCACAAGATAAATCAGAAAGGGGATCTAAAGAGGGCAACAATGAAAAGAGGAAAAATGCCTCTCACATCAAATATGGTTTTTAATGTTGATTAATGTTATTTTCTTTTGAGAACAGTCTTTTATTTTGACAATATTTTGGACAACAAATACATATTTAGATAGAGTTTTGGACAACATGGATATAATGTTTTTTTGGATATAGTCATGTTCTATTTTTTTGATATTAAAATATTTGATTATTAATATGAGGATGGGAGTTACAAGGCAAATTTTGGAGCATATATTGGGTTATTATATTTCACATTAAGCTGATTATTGAAGTCAATAAAAAGGGAGTAACAAGGAGGAGTCATATTTTGTTAAAATTTAACAAAGAGATTAGGGGTCCCACCTATTTAGTTATTATTTAAATAGACCCTTAATTATATATTATTAATTAATTGTCTCAACTAATTAGTTAAGTTGATTAAGCTTAACAAAAGAAAGGTAGTTGAACTACCATAACTTATTAAGAAAAGATAAAATCTCAATCACATGAAGAGACAAGGAGTAAGAGAGAATAGAAGAGAAATTCTACTATAAGGTTTGCTCTGTAATTGTGAGATACTTCCATTCTTCGTTAATTCTGAGTTTACTAGAAGGTTTAACCATCTTGATGACAAAAGGGTCTTATTGAAGGCAGCAAGATTCAAAAAAATGAATCGTGTCTTTCAACTACTTGTCTTTAAAGGTGTATGATTTATCTTTGGTAGTCTGTGTGTTCTTATTGTTTATGAATTAAATCTCATGACTGATAAAGAATATTTTGGAGAGTCAAGTGACATCATTTTGTGGCAAGATGATCCAAATCTTTAGCTTTAGTTTTCTTTTGTTGTCAGAGTATTTTTGTATGGTGCCCATCGGAGGCTTCTAAATCTGACTTTGGTCCCTACCTTCACAGGGGTTTGTAAAGAGAATTCAGCTTTGTACCTCAGAATGAAATAAATATAAAAACCTGATTTCTGATTTCTGTCTCACATGTGTATTTTGATGATTTGGTTCAGATTTTTCTTTTAACCTTGTCTCTTATCCATGTACACACTTATACAATTTCTTGCTTATTTTATTTCTTTTGTACAATTACATATAACATATATAAAACCAGCCTTGGTCCCTCATGCTTAGTACCTATGGATTAAATGATTGTCTTTTTTTTTAGGCTATAAAACCCAGGTGACATTCCCAACTATCTTGCCTTAGCTCGACAAGATCTGAAAATGCTTGAGTAAGGTTCCTCCCACCTTTTCCTCAACATTTATTTGGCGACCATACTGGGGATATCTTCCATATCTCTCTAGTTGATTGTATCACAATTGTATTTTATTTTTCTGTTTTATCGGATTAGTCTTTGACTGATTTTTCCATGACAGTACCTGATACGAGACAACCCAATATTGGAAACGGTCTTGATGACCAAACCAACATTGCATTGAATTTATTCAACACTATTTTAGAAACCGCTAGTACTCATGTTGAACTTGAACGCTCTTGGGAAGTAATTGAAAGGGACATAAATATTCATGAACGTTGGGAAGTCAGGCAAAGGAAGCCCAAAAATCAACAATAACGTCCATTTTCCTACCTCTGTGTTCTTTATTTTCATGTCCTCTAATCCTCGCATCTCTCGAAGGAGAAGAAGGTTGTACCCTTATTTTTGAAATAGGAAGGAGGAAAATTGTCTTGTCAACACAATAAAGTGCTCTTAGGTGAACCTTATATGATTCTGTGAGTTCACCTTTATCACCCATACCTATCACGTTCAACATGACATATGTGGGTTGTGGTAATGGCACCAGAGGTCCCTCCTCCTCGCAACCTTCTGCTTCATCAGTAATTGGTAGTATCTACAATCATCAAGTCCATATTCAAACCAATACCAATCCTGCTAAAGTCATAAAGAAATATGGGATTTTCCAATTCGAGGAAGATGCTACAACCACCCCATGGCACGTATCTTCTCCCTTGAATCTCACACCAGCTACCCACCCATTACCAAAATTCAAGGATCATTTACTTAGGTTTTCGAAAAATGGCATCGTTACTAGAAATGAACACCTGGTAGCATTTTCTAATGCTTGTCATAACATAGGGGCTAATGATAACGACACTTGCATGCATTAATTTAACAATTCTCTCGAAGGGAAAGCTGCAGTAGAATTTTTTGACCTCCCTCCGAAAATCCTTTCCACTTGGGAAGAATTGGTTTATTGGTTCAAGTCCAATTATGGACAGCCCAAGAGTCCAGCTGAGCAGTTAAGGGAATATAATAATATTGTCTATAAGGATGGTGAAACCATTAAATATTTTAACCTTCACTTCACCAAATTATATAATCAAATCCATGAACTAATCCGCCCTCAAAATTAGGCTTCTTTCATGCATTATTATAATGCATTACCCTCCCCTTATCATCATAGACTTGAAGAGAAGGCTATTAACAATCTTGGTTCTGCCCTTCATATTTTCCTAGAATATGAAGAGCAAATCTAAAGAAGTGGTCTCCCTAAGCAAGACTTGGTCAAGCAAACAAAAATGTCTTCCCTCCTAAAACTCGTGCACGATATGAATAATAGGATGATAGCCTACAAGCGAAAAAGGAAATTCCTCTTCCTCTTCCCCAGGGGCTTCTTCTTCTTCCTTAGCACCTTTTAGGAATACTAATGAAAACACTTTGCATAAAAAGTCCATTATGGCTCGTAGTTGGTGTAACTTTTGCAAAGAAAATCATGAGGAGAGTACTTGTGAAGTTAAGAGAAATGCTAGGGATAAGATCTTTGGCAAAAGGCCTGATACCACGATCGTTGTTTTAGATTGGGTTGAACTTGAAGATGTTATCGTAATTAATACCAGGAATAAATCTTACACTGCCAATGGAAAATATGACCTTCCCCGCACTTCATCCACCCCAAGCTCATCTTCTCAAAGTGTTGATACACAAGTTGTCGGAACTTCAAATAATCAAGGAGTTTATTCTCCTCTTCCCTCGTCTAAGTATAATATCCTTAATCAATTGGCTAGTATCAAAGTTGATTCTACTCTTTTGGACATGGTTGTCATCCTAGAATAACAGAAGCATCTTAAAAACTTTATGGAAGGTAAGATTTCTACCATTTCCAATATATTTGGAGAATCAAAGGAAGAGGACTCAACTGTAAATAAGATAGGTGTAAATAATTTTAGGAACCCTGTAAAAAAATATCCTTTCTATATTTCGGTAAAAATCATGGATAAAATATCTCATTGTGGCCTAATTGATGGTGAGTCTGATCCAAGTGTAATGTCTAAAATTATCATGGAAAATATTGGCTTATCTTGTGCTAATGAAAATTCTATGAGCATGCTCTCTTATAATAGTTTACAACAATCAACTATAGGTGAAATCAAGGATGTAACCTTAGTTCTGTGCGCATATCCCGAGATAGGAACAACCCTCAACATCCAAGTAATTGATATACTGGTAAGTAACTGTTCAATTATTTTAGGAATAGATTGGCAAGCCTTAACTAGTGGATACCTTTCACTTGATGGTACACATTTGTCCGTCCCTCATAATCAAAAGAACATTATAGTCCTTAGGGAAGGAATAATTTCACCGTATATAGAGAGTGTTCCCCAACCTAATGTAAATTATCTCGAAGACGATTTGGCATTTTACTCTATCTTTGATAATGAGGGTGACTCTATGCTTGAACCATTTTATTTTGATGGTGACATGTGGCACATGCATTTCGATGGCTCATGTTCAAATGAAGGTAATGGAGCCAACATAATTCTATATTATCGTATAGGCAAAATCCACAATTTCTTTTATAGGTTGGAATTTGCTTGCACAAACAATGTCATTGAGTTTCAGGCCTTGTTGTTAGGCATCAAAAATGCATATAACCTTGGTTGTGGCCACCTTACAGTTTTTTTTTATTCTGAACTTGTTGTGTATCTTATACATAAGATTTATTCACCAAACAATAAGTTACTTAAACGTTATACTCAAGTTGTTTGGATGTTGATTTCAAAACTGCTATCATCTAACATCACTCATGTTAAGAGGGAACTTAATTCAATCACATCCTTGATAACGTAGAATTGTCACAGGTTTTCCTGAGTGACGGAAGCATTTTCGCTTTCATACAAAATGAACCGTTTAAGCCTAAAGAAATTATCTCTATTAAAGATGAAAAATTTCCGAAAGGCTTGACTCCTCTCGAAAGTTCATTTTCGTCAAGTGATCTAGGCAACAAGGAAACACATAAGGAAGAGGAGTCAAAAAGGAAAGTTGGTGATACCATTTCCTTGAATATTGGGACATTTGAATCTCCAAAGATCATTAAATTATGTACCCAATGTTTTAATGAAGAGATAGCGCAATTCACAGAATTACTCTGTGAATTTCAAGATGTTTTTTCCTGGTCATACAAGGATATTCGTGGTTTTGATCCTACTCTCATACAACATGTCATTCCAATCAAGGAAGGGATAAAACCAGTTAGGAAGAAACAAATACCTATTAACCATGTGCTTGAAGCCACTACTAGAAAAGAATTGGAAAATTTGTTGAAAGCTAATATAATCTTCCAGTTAAGTATTCTGACTCGGTTTCAAACCTGGTTCTTGTTCAGAAAACTACTGGCCAGATCATATTATGTGTTGATTTCAACGCATTGAATAAAGAAAGTGTCAAAGACCATTTTCTTCTTCCTAATATGGAAATGATCTTACAATAGGTTGCAGGGTCTCAAATGATGTCCTTACTTGACGATTTTTCTGGGTATAATAAAATCAAGGTAAAAAGGACTGATAGGTATAAAACCACATTTACCACACGATGGGGTACATTCTCTTATGAACACATGCCTTTTGGATTATCTAATGCATGTGTCACATTTCAAAGAGCTATGTAGATATATTTTGACGATCTAATCGATAAGATTATCCAAGTTTATCTTGATGATTTGACTGTTTATTCTAAGAACCAGTTGGATCATTTTGGCCATCTTAGAAAAGTTCTCATGCACTGTAGAAAATTTGGCATTTCTTTAACTCCTTCCAAATCCATTTTCGGTGTCATGAAGGGAAAGATCCTCGGTCATATTATTTTTGATTCAGGGATAAACATACATCTTGAGAGGATTACTTCCATTCTAAACCTCCTTGCCCCCACCTCCAAGAAAGAAGTTCAAGATTTCATGGGCATTATCAATTTCATCTGTAGATTTGTTTCTAATTTTGTTGTCATGGTTAAACCAATCCATAATATTTTGAAACAGGATCGTTCTTTTTCTTGGATAGATGATGTCGAGAATTCTTTCCTTAGGATTAAGAAATCAATTAGCTCTGCACCGGTTCTGGAGAAATTGGATTTTGAGAAAGATTTTATCATATATATCAATGCCACCGAGGAAGCAATTTCTGCTATCCTCTTGCAAAGTGATGACCAAAACAATGAAAAACCTGTAGCTTACATGAGTCAAAGTTTGTCAGATGATGAGATCAAATATTCTTATATTGAAAAACATGATTTTTCTCTTGTCAAGGCTATAGAAAAATTTCGCCATTTTATTTTGGGGAAACATACGCAAGTAAAAGTCCCTTTACCTGCCGTCAAGTTTATGTTTTCACAAACTTATCTTTCAGGAAAACGTGCACATTGGCTTGCCAAAATTCAGGAGCATGATTTGACGATCATGAATTCGAAGACAATCAAGGGATGAGACCTAGCCCTTCACTTAGCTCAGCACCTTGAACCAAGTGAAGAACTTGACGAACAAGATAATCCCCTTTCAACGTTATTTTACATTGAAAAGAAGAACCTCTCTCTATCTGAGTATCCTTGGTATAAATAGTTGGTGTATTATTTACAGTATCAAAGGTGTCCAGATGGGTTGGATCCTCACCAGAAGAGAAGACTCTGCCTTGAAGCTTCCAAGTATATCCTTTTAGGGGACTTTGTATTTAGGAGGTATGTTGATGGTTTGTTACTTCAATGTGTAAATGATGAAGAAGCACTTACTCGAAATCCATGGATCATCAACTTATGTCATTCACATCGGTGGCCATTTTTCTACTAAGGATACTACTTTTAAGATCATAAGAAATGGCTACTACTGGCCTTCGATATTTCACGACTCATATAAATTTGCAAGATCCTGTGATAAATGCCAAAAATTCATTGGGAAAGAACGCCTTTCTCCCATGCCTTTACAACCTGTCCTCCCGGATTTCCCTTTTTCTAAATGGGGTCTAGATTTTATTGGTCCTATCAATCCTCCATCTTTTGCAGGGCATATCTTTATTTTGATAGCCATTGATTACTTTACTAAGTGGACCGAGGTTTTCCCTCTTAGACACACACAGGATGAGCATGTAATCTCTTTCCTAGAATCTAATATCTTTTCCAGATTCGACATATCATTAGAGATCGTTACGGACAATGGCCCAGCCTTCATTTATGCAAAATTGACCCAATTTCTAGATAAATTAGGTGTCAAATATTTCACTTCATCTGCTTATTACCCTCAAGGAAATGGGCAAACAGAGTCCACTAACAAGAATTTGGTTAGGATCATAAAGAGAATCATAGAAGACAAACCTCGCCAGTGGCACACACTTCTCACTTATGCTCTCTAGGAAAAACGTACAACCACCAAGGCAAGTACATTCTTTACTCCCTTTCAGCTCGTATATGGCCAAGAAGTTATTCTTCCTACTGAACTCGAGCTTTCCTCCTTACGACTGATGTTACAGAATGAATAATTAAATTCTTCTAATGTTCATGTTATCACACAATTTGTACTTTTCCCAAAGCCCAAGGCAAGTGGATCAAATTGACGTAACTAGGAATAACCTACCATTGTCACCACAGTAGGGGATCCCTTTATATTTTAGGGGAAAGCACGAGGCCACCCTAGGGGAGATGTCCCCGATGACTAAAGGGGGTAAATAACTTAGGTCAAATGAAGATTCTTCCCCTCTCCCTGGTCACCTTTGAGTTTAAGTCTTGGAGGATGAAGCCTAAAAGATTTGGTGACTTGCAAAGAGTTGTTTACTAGCAGATAAGGCACAAGCAAGCATTCAAATGATAATTTTTCTTCAATCAAGACTGAATAGGTTAGCTAGCCCAATGAGTGCAATAATAAATGATGCTATGCTTAAATAATCGATGGAAAGTACAAATGTAATAGCACTAGATGATAAAAATTATGCCTCAAAGTAATTAATGAAGTAATAAAGGGATAGCGATTGCAATAAGTCCAGCAAGAGATTTGACAACAAGAACAATCTAAGAAGTTGATAATGATTTTTCAAGTGCTAGAAAGAAGAGTAAACATAACACATAACCAATGGCTCAAAGTCTAATGAAGATTCTAAGTCCAAGTGATTATAGTAAGATAAAATCTATGTGCAAGCTAGCTTAAAGTCTAGAGAAGAGTTCAAAACTAGGTGGTTGTAAGTTAGGGTTAGAATTGCAAATGACGAAAGTCCAACAGGAGTTTGGTCATGCACAAGGAAAGGTTAGAAGGTCACAAAGTCAAGTCCAAAAGGAGTTGATCCTTGCAACAAAATAGGTTAATAGAAGAGGTTGTTTGAAAGTTTTATCCCTTAGAGTTTGAGACCTGGGGTTTCGACTAGTGCCTTGTGTTGGGTAAAAGGGAGTCTAAAGAAGACATTTGGATTTATGAGGAGGAAATGGCAAAGGATCTAAGGTCAAGGTCAAGAGAAAATATTGTGGAGAAGTAATGCTTTAGTCCTCCAACAACTTTCTTTTGAGAAAGAAGCCTCTAAAGGTGTAGTGCAAGCTAGGCCCTTGGGGTTCTTGCCTCCTTGAGCTAAAGATGTCAAGGGTAAGATCTTGTAGGTAGGGAGGAGCAATGACCTTAGTCCCCCTATCCTCAGACCTAGTGGAGGAGAAGTTCTAGACAGTGTCCTTGCTAGGCCCTAGTGCATCCCTCTTCCTTGGTATTAGAAGTGTGACATCACCTTAGGAAGCTAGGGTTAGGTTCCTATGAGAGTCTAGGTCAATACCTTTAGAAAGCTAGGATTAGGTTTATAGAGGTAAGACAAGGAAAGGAAACTTGGCAAACAAAGAATGAAGAAGTAAATAACTTTAGTTCTCCACACTTAGGGTTTTAGCATGCAATTTCATAATCTTCCATATAAAAGCAAGAAAAATATACTAGCAACCATAAAAGATGACTAATAAAAAAAATTTACTTACTTATACCAAGAATAATCATGCATCAAGCCACAATTTTCCAAGAGAAATCCTTTTATAAGTTCACCAAGCCAAATAATCCAATAAAAATCTAGTGCGCACCTCCTTAAAAAACCAAGTAACCTCAAAATAGCACAAGTTTTCACCCAATAACCCTTAAAGATGGCCAAATTTTAGACCACACCACTTGTATGATTAGTCATGATGAAAAAATGAGATAAATTTCTCTCTATTTATACAATATAAATTACCTTTAATATTTTTTAGGTCATAAAAAGGTCGACCTGGCCAAATTACATCAAAAATCCAATTTTTACATAAATGAAAGTAATTAAACCCTAATATCATCTCCAAGGGAGATGCCATGCCCTTATAGGGTAACGTTGAGCCCCTAGGGTAGAACGTTGGGCCCCATATGTAGAACATTTGGCCTCCAAAGGCCCTGGATGATGCCACATATGCCAACCAGCACACAACTACCTTCATAAATGAAAATCCTAGCTCTGAATGACGTCTAGGGTCATAATGATGATGTCATGGGCTCTTAAGGGTCAACTTCAAAGCGGAAGAGAAATATCCCCCTTAGTCTAGGTCTTCCAGAGTGTCTCTAGGGCAACGTCCTTCTTTCTTCCTCGTGCAAGTCTCTGGTGTCTCTTTGCCCCTAGTTGGGGTCACATCATCATCTGTGGGATTTCAGCTCCCAAGAAGGTTCGAGCTAATCATTCCCCCATATGTACCTGTCCACCAGGAAAATTCCTGCAACAACAGAAAGTATGCCCTCCAGGGGTTCATAAGTCATAGGGATCATAGAAATGTCAATCACATCTAATAATAAAATTACCCAAACATGTGCATCAAACCCCCCTTTACCCAAACAAATTCTCAAAGACGTTATGTAGTTTAACAAGTCAAGTTTGGAGAAGGTCTCAGGGTGTCCTATTGGGCTAATCCTCCTTAATTTTGGGGTGTTTCCTAGGTGAGAACCAATCTAGGTCATGTTATCCCTGATTTCTAGGGATAACTAGGAGATCATGTCTCAAGGCCCATAGGTCCTAGACATGGAGTATCGAGAACAGGATTGACCTGAGCATGGCCCTGGAGGGCCCATCCTTTTCTTCTTTCATCAGATTCGTCTTGTCAGCAGCAACAACATCCATCACCATCGGCTTGGTCTTGTATCGGAGAAGGCTCTTGCTCCATGAGGTAATTGGTCCAGGTATCATGGTATGTGTCACTTTTGATCATTATAACCTTTGGATATATGCATCTGACTCTTTTTGTCTCTGACGACTGCTTGGATATTACATTAACCCACTTTACCATGTTTGGGGAGATTGACAGGGTGTCCTAGCAAGCCTATACCCATGGGTTTTGGTTTTCCATCGGGGGGATTTCTGAAGAGCCATCATCCACTCCCATCATACCGCCATTTTTTCATCTTATCTCCCGCTCATTTATCCCATTCCCCTGGTTCGGGCATTGGATTGACCTGTTTGTAGGGTTGCACCTTATCTTGTGTGAAGAAGGGGCTAAAGGCCCAGAAGGTAAAAGCAGCTGGTAAAAGATAAAATCCTAGAAATAAAACCTCGAGATGCCTCGCCCATGGATCCCCGAGAAGGCAATAAAAGGCCTCTCAGCAAGAAACAAGAGGGACCCAAAAAAATAACAAGCAAGACCTAGTCAAGAGGATAGGGGGTCTCATCACAAGCCAACCTATTATGTTCATGGGTACCTAACAGCATGACATTGCCACCATCTGGTTACCACGCCAGGGTAGTGACCTTTCATCCGCTACCACGCTAGGGTAGTGACCTTGGTTGCATGGCTATGGCAAATCACCACGAAATTTTATCATCTCTATGAGTACTTGTGGGTAACACTCACATCTATGGTCACCACGACAAGGTCCCTCTGTTAGCCCTTGAATAAAAAGAAAAAGAAGAAGCAGTGCTAAATAAAGAAAAGAATAAAGGCAAGAAAGGGCTTTGGAAAAATGCATCCATGATAAAATAACTCGCTTTCTACAAAGGCAATCCACAAGTAATATCATGCATCCTTGGCTCTCACTCCCCCCACATGTCTAGACATCCCTTAGCCACACCACCTCATTTACATGGTTTGATGAAACCCCTTGAAATACTTTTCCTTCCTTATGGATACTAGCCCAATAGGGTGTCTTGTCCTTTTCCTCAACCCTGTATTGTGGTTTTTGTAATGTCTTTGAGCTATTGAATGATATATATCAGGGTTTTCAAGTGTATATGTTTGATAATATTAATGATGAAATGTGATTAACATTGCTATGATCCCAGGACTAATGAGCCCATGGAGGGTGTATTTTTGATGTGCAAGACTACACCACCTGACAAAATTACTTGGACCACACATGGGAGATGATTAGTTCGTACCTCCAAGGGTCAAGCATTCATCGATGGTTGTTGAGACCCCATCAAAAGGGCAGAGATAGGACAGTGTTTGACCAGGGATGTTTTGCACGGGAGAAGAAGAGGATGTTTCACCAGAGGCACTTTGGCGAGTCTCTACCTAGGGGAATGACCCTTTCGAACGCTGGCCTTGGAAGGCTCAGAGCACTCCTATCCTTTAAGCATTAGATGTCATCAGAAGCTTCATGGTCATTTGAGGTAGACTGCGCCAGTGGGCACTGTGGCATGTTGGAGAGGCCCCCGGGGTCAACGTTTCTCCTCGGATGCCCCATCTCCGCCTTTAAAGGCTAGCCTCCCTTGAAGGACTTTACCTTTATTACAAACAAGTAGGGTTTTAATTTAATACTTTTAATGTAAAACAATATGATTTTTGGTTTAAGCCTTGTTCTGGCCATTTTTATGACCTAAAATTAATTAAAGGTCATTGATACGCTATATATTGAGGAGTTTTATCCCCATTTTGACATAACACATCACCACTCTCCCGCTGAGGTTCAATTTTGGCACCCTATTAGGGTTATTGGCTATTTTGAGGAAGGCGCACTTGTTTGGAGAGGATATTTTTGGCAATTTATGGTGTTTTTCTTGAAGGAAGGTTTACAACTAGGGTTTGCATGCTATTTTCTTGGTGATTTGTAAGTATTTTTCTGCAAAACTTCTTGATTTAGTGGTTGTAGTTTAATTTCTTGCATTTATTTATAAATATTGTTGAATCAAAACCCTAGGGAACAAACACACAAGTAGGTTGTTGTCTCATGTCCCCTGATAGAAAAACCTTTTATCCATTGAAGAAGAAGAAGAGAGCCTAGCCATTGCTACACTCTTTCTTTCTTCCTCCCTTAAGCTAGTTGTACCTTTAAACTTCAAGAAGAAGAGGACATCCCAGGTCTAGGTTATCTACACCTAGGGAAGTTTTTCTTTTAGGGTTTGATGAAAGAGCCTTGCCTTTGCAATACTCTCCCTCTTTAAACTCTCTTGTCTTGATTTTACTTGTCTTTGAGCTAGTCGATTATTGGGAAGGAGGAGAGAGCACGAGGCCTTGCTTAAGCATCACCGGAGTGAGCCTCTCTCCCCTAGGGTTCTGTCTTTAAGGCCCTGCTATTGCATCACCTTGAAACCTTTCCCTCTTGTCCTTTGAATCTCATCCCCTTCAACTTGTGTGTCCTTCACCTTTTGACTCCATAACCCTAGGCACTGGTCTTTAGCCTCCAACGTTGAAGTGAAAGTGATTAAAACAACTCTCAAACTCTTATAAATTGAAACC
Organism: Picea sitchensis; assembly: GCA_010110895.2. NCBI lineage: Eukaryota > Viridiplantae > Streptophyta > Pinopsida > Pinales > Pinaceae > Picea > Picea sitchensis. The sequence goes on along the minus strand of SNQJ01S0002553.1, from coordinate 43,655 downwards.
CTAACTAATTACTAACACTAAAAGGCTGAAGTCACCCTTGGTTATTTCATCTTGACGCAACAAATTTCATTTATTAATCAATTGGATGGTGTTTAAAGCCTTATTGAATGAGGGATTGATTGGATACATTGATTGTTATAACATCTTGATATTTATTGGTGAAGTAACATTATTTCATTGTTATATTAACAAACATTGACTTCATCAATATTTATTGTTGCAATTGCTTATACATTGATATCAGATAGTCTATTGAAGTACTAACCCATTGAATCATAGCTTGCACATATATATTGGTTTGCTTTGTTCCAGGCAGGTGTTCTTCTTTGGGCATACATTTCATGATTGGTTGTTTAGCCGGGACTATCTGTTTTGGTGGTGACCTATGAAGGGGGGACTTTACTTTGACTTTTAAAAACCTTTTCCTCTTCAAAACTCCAGGTTACCGGGGACGTCTCCCCTGGGCCTAACCTCCCTAAGGATAAATAACCTCCCCATCGTGGTGACATTGGGTGGGATAGGTTCCTATTATGCCAGTTTGGCCTTCTACTTCATAGCCACTTGACCTAGATACAAACTGTGCGATAACATGTCATGTAAGTGTGTGTGAGGTGGCATGGGGTTAGTGTTTGGGCATGGGGGCAGTGATAACAAGGAAATGTAGGTCTTACTTGTGGGTGCCTTTATAGAGGGTGAGCTGCACCTTGTCATAGATGACATTCTTTCCTAGCCCATTCAATGCCTTTTATTCTTAGTTTTGTGACCATAGGTGACAATGTTACCCACAAGAATTTCACAGAGATGAGAAGGTTGGCTCATGATGAGACCCCCTTTCTCTTGGCTATGCCACCAAGAGCCACTACCCTAGCTTTGTGACCAGATAGATGGTAGTGGCATACCGCTACATTCCCATGGTCGTAATAGGTCGACTCATGATGAGACCTCCCATCCACCAACTAATACCTTTAGTGTTTATTTATCGTACGAGTTCCCTTTTCTTACTAAGAATCCTTTTACTCCTTTCTCAGGAATCCCTGGGTGAAGCATCTCAAAGGTTTCATTTTGGATTTTAACTATTGCCAGCTACTTTTACCCTCTAGGCCTTTAGCCCCTTCTTCCCACAAGGCAAGGTATAACCCTTCCTAGTGTGGACAATGTAATACCCAAATAAAGGTAGGGGAAAATGAGAGGAGTAAAGATGGAAAGTGGTAAGTATGGAGGGAATGGATGATGACCTTTCATAGACCCACCCAGTGGCAACCCATCCTAAAGGGAGATCAACTTACTAGGGCATCATGTCACCCTTCCAGGTATGAACAAGTTAAAGAGCATAATTTCCAAGCAAACGTTATGAAATGAAGGAGAATTCAATGCAACATATTCAAGTGCTTCAATAATTAGAGTGACACATACCATGATACCCGGACTCATTACCTCATGGAGCAAGACTTAATGTTGCTTCAGGACCAGGATGGTGGGATGGATATTGTTGTTGTTGATAGATGGGCTACACTGAAGAAAAGAGGGGCTCTATGGGACCATGCTCAAGTCATCTGACTCTCGGCACACCATGTCTAGGACCTGTGGGCCTTGAGACATGATCTCCTTACTTATCCCTAGGATAGGGGATAACAATTCCCCAAAGGATAAATGCATTGTTAGCCCTGGAAGAACAAAGAAACTTTTCCTTGGAGAACCTAAAAAGAAGGCAACAAATAGTGAAAAAGTATTTTAACCAACGAGCAAAGGCTGTCGAATTCAAGATTTAAGACAAAGTCCTATTATGGGACTCAACCCATGATGAAAGAGGAAGACATTCTAAATTCCAAAAAATTATGGCTAGGCCCTTTCAAAATCGCTTTAATCCTTGACACAAACTCATATCTTCTGAAGGATTTGGAAGAGCGGTTGTTTTCTTACAATACTAATGGTTCCCACTTGAAACATTATGTGGAACCAACTTGATTATTGACACTTTGTATAAACATGACTGTAGTATATAGTCTTTCATTTAACAGTTTTATTTTATTTTTTACTTAGGTTTGTTGAGTTTTAAATTATGTTCTTTGTTTCTCGTAATCATCAGAAATAAATTCTGGATCAGTTTTTCAATACAATGTCATTATGTAAGTATTGTTGATCGATGAAAATAAAATATACCCAGTTGTCACGATGTCCTCCTTTCAGACACAGCTGAAATAGATTTTTGCTTTCAATATTGTTGTAGTATAGTTGGTTTTGTCTTCTTCCTTGTTTTTGCTATCCCTTTCTTCCCTCCATCCTGAGATTCAAAAGAATATGAGAAGCATTCTCCTTGAAGGTCTCAAAATCATTATCAGTTATGAATCTTTGTGTATACAGGACCAACTCCCCTCATACATCTCCCCGAAGTCCCGTCTCATTATTTCCCTTAAACCTTTTTTCCCCCCTATTGCACAACTATTCTTTTCAATAGTTTTTTATCACCTAATTCTATTGGTATGCAAAACCAAACATTCTAAGTTCTAAATATGTTGAGAACAAATTTCCTTGTGGAGTCACCAATTTGTTGACGCCCAAAAAATGCAACATGGAATCCTTGCATGCAAATGGGTTGTGAGGCCTTATTACTTATATATATATAATAATATACTAAATAGGTGGGACCTCATTATGTGAATAATGATGAAGGGCGCTTTTATTTGATTTGTGCTCATGACTACCTTGCAAAATTGATTCTACATTTTGGGAATAAACTCAAAATTTCGAAACCGCTTTCCATGTGAGATGGATGAATGATGGGTGAGTTGGCAATTTAATTTAAAAAAAGAAGGAAAAGGGGAAAATGTTTGTCTTAATAAGTATCTTGGTTTATTCTCGCTACACATATATTTTGACTTGTTGTTCAAACCTCAAGCACAAGCCACATATAGTTATGGTATACTTGTTATTATTGTGGACAATAGATAATTTTTATGAGATAGAAATCATTCACTAGCAAGGAATGTGGGACATAACATGTTTGGTGCTAAGTGTTGAGTATACGTTAAGATTTATGAGTTTAAGGTAGGGAGGCAAATTCGATTTTTTGGATTGGAATGTTATGTGGCAAACATAGTGGAGTATTGGGTGCGCTCGTACTTGACTCTAGTTGATGGAAATTAATGTGGGAAACGACTTGCAATTACTGCATGTCGCTCTAACCCTACCTCAAGGTCGTCACCTTCACTTTGTTTGTGTTTGTGTTTGTGTTGGTTGCTTTGGCTGGTGTTTCCTCCATCTTGCTCGGCCTTGGGAATAATAGTGGTGCTTGTTGGTTTTCTGGAATTCTCCTTACATGTATGTTGGCTCTTACCTCTCCATTCATGAACTATAGCTCTGCTCCAAATAAAATCATGATGTTGGCTCTTAGATTTTCTTACAGATTGTGTTTTCTTTCCGAAGTTTATAATGGGTGTATGTGGGTATCACGGCTGTGCAAATTACATTTAAATGGAGGTTCCTCCCTATTGACATTTAAATGTTTCAAGCTGAGAATAATGTTCGAAATTCCTTTCTATTTGAATTATGTGATGGTGTTGTGCCCAGAATGAATGCTTCTTATGTTGCTATGGTTGTTGGCAAATAATTATGGTAATTACTTTTGGTTTCACTCATCTCTGGTGATTAAAATTCAAGGGTTTTTTCTCTGTGAAACAGAAGAATAGTTGTTTTTTTTCTTGCATAACACCATACCCTTTACCCAGTCTTTGGAAGACTTGCAACTCCTTCAAATTATCTTTCCATTGTTTGTGAATATATATGAGACATGTGTATTTTCCTTGCGGCCACCAAGGGAGGTCTGTGGAAGGTTTGTTGTGGAAATAAATGGTTAAATGGTTTTTATAAACCCCTTATGAATGTTTCTCCTTTACGTTTTCCCAGACCTTGGTTCTTCTATCTGATGTATGAAAATTAGTAGATTCAAACTCTGGTCTTGATGTATGTTATAGTGTTGACCCGATAGTGGGAAAGATTAGTTATATGCATTAATTCTTGGCTCGTTTGTTATTTATGTATGGGGGTTTGGTCGATTTTGAAGTTATATGATGATTAAATCAAACGATGAGTACCAGTTTCACATGGGGTTTCAAACCCGGTCTGTTTATGCAACAAGTATTGAGGTTGTGATACAATCATTGAATAATGAAAAGTCGATGGTTTTATGTTTGTGTTCTCAACCTCCCATGCACGATTGATGTAGTCTGGTTTTAATTGCTTTGAATGACTTTGTTAACAGTCTCTTATAAAAGCTCTGTTAATTGAAAAGGAAAAGGGAGAAATTAAAATTGTGAAGTTTGACAGTCCTGAAACTTCTTGGGGTTTTATATTCGGGTAATATAAACATAATAGTGTTTTGGATTTGAATTATTAAACAGAGAAAAGTTTTGGCAAATGATAGTGATGACGATTTTCAATAAATATTATTGCATATAATAGAACAATGATCGTCTTTTTCCCTTTCATTATTTCACAGTTCACTCATTATAAAGCCCACCACCTTCCCAAATACATTTAAAACATCCCTTGTTCTATTATTATGAATTTGATTTAAAAAAAAAGATTAATAACAAAAAAAGGGACTAGATGATGACTGGTGTTGGAGTTTTGGATATGGATACATTTTTTGTTGCTTCTGCATTTGCTTGAACAATATTCGTTGGTCATTTCCCATCCATGCTACCATTTTACACTCATTATAAAGCCCCTCATATTCCCAATAGACCTATCACTCCTTGTTCAAATGGAAATTGATTATTGAGTTTAAAACTATTGATGGATGGATTGCATATGCTGATGTTGTGAATAATAGAGCCAACCTTCTGATTTTATTTAGGTAGAGTATTGATGCATGGATTGTTAATAGTTTTTCATAACATGATTGGGATATTGCTTCAGGATTAGTTTCTTTAGCAGAGAAAACAATGACAAAGGTGCTAATAGAGGCAAAGGAAATTGGCAAAGAGTCCATAGAATGCCACAATTTTTTATACATTTTGACGTTGATCTGCAAGAACTGAATCAACTTTTCCAAGCTGGGTTTTTTAATCTAGTTGGCCAAGGAATTTTGCAACCCATACCTGAGAGCCCTCCTTACCAACCGTGTCAGAATGTCTCTGGTATCCACGTTCCCCCTCACGTGTTTATGTGGCCATAACCACCTATCAATGATGGTTGGAAAGAGATTGTTCATTGGCCTATAGCTCATCACCATGGTTGGCCTACTGTGTCGTTGCCATTGCCCCCTCCTCCACCGCCAATAAATCCAAATGCCCAAGATGATCATGTTGTCTCGCCCATACAGTCTTCTCATGCAAGTAAAAGGCTAAACATTGATGTTCCCCAGTTGGAGCTAGATAAATGGAAAGGAGTGGCCACTCCCTCCAAGTCATCCAAAGGTTCATTTGAATCTGTGTCCTCCCATCTCCATCTCAAAGATGATTGTTCACACGTCATTAGTGCAGTCCACCCACAAGGTTCCCATCAATTGAAGGCTATTGCACAGGATAAATCAGAAATGGTATTTAAAGAGGGCAGCAATGAAAAGAGGCAAAATGCCTCTCACAACAAATATGGTTTTTAATGCTAATTAATGTTATTTTCTTTTGAGAATGGTCTTTTATTTTGACAGTATTTTGGAGAACAAATACATATTTAGATGGAGTTTTGGACATCATGGATATAATGTTATTTTGGATATAGTCATGTTCTATTTTGTTGATATTAAAATATGTGATTATTAATATGAGGATGGGAGTTACAAGGCCAATGTTGGAGCATATCTTGGGTTATTATATTTCACATTATGTTGATTATTGAAGTCAATAAAAAGGGAGTAACAAGGAGGAGTTATATTTTGTTAAAATTTAACAAAGAGATTAGGGGTTCCACCTATTTGGTTATTATTTAAATAGACCCTTAATTGTATATTATTAATTAATTGTCTCAACTAATTAGTTAAGTTGATCAAGCTTAACAAAAGAAAGGTAGTTGAACTACCATAACTTATTGAGAAAAGATAAAAGTTCCATCCACATGAAGAGACAAGGAGTAAGAGAGAATATAGGAGAACTTCTACTATAAGGTTTTCTTTGTACTTGTGAGATACTTCCATTCTTCATTCATTCTAAGTTTACTAGAAGGCTTAACCATCTTGATGACAACAAGGTCTTATTGAAGGCAACATGATTCATAAAACTTAATCATATCTTTCAACAACTCGTCTTTAAAGGTGTATGATTTATCTTTGGCAATCTGTGTGTTCTTGTTTGTTTATGAATTAAATTTCATGTCTAATAAATAATATTTTGCAGAGTCAAGTGACAACATTTTTTGGCAAGTTGATCCAGATATTTAGCTTCAGTTTTCTTTTGTTGTCAAAGTCTTTTTATATGGTGCCCATCGGAGGCTTCTAAATCTGAATTTGGTCCCTACCTTTGCAGGGGTTTGTAAAGAGAATCCAAGTTTGTATCTCAGAATGAAATAAATATAAAAATTAGTCTTTTTATTTCTGTCTCACATGTGTATTCTGATGATTTGGTTCAGATTTTTCTTTTAACCTTGTCTCTTATCCATGTACACACTTATGTAATTTCTTGCTTATTTTATTTCTTTTGCACAATTACATATAACATATATAAAACCAACCTTGGTCTCTCATACTTGATACCTATGGATTAAGTGATTGTCTTCTTTTTTAGGCTATAAACCCCGGGTGACATTCCCAACTATCTTGCCTTAGCCCAGCAAGATCTGAAAATGCTTGAGTAAGGTTCCTCCTACCTTTTCCTCAACACGGTGCACATGTTTGCAATACACATCAATGTTCTAAATATAATATATGAATCAATACTTTAAATATACCATACACATGGGTGCTTAGTAACAAAGAATGACACCAACATCTCACCTCAAATATTCAAAATTTCAATACCCTTTGGTGCACAGGGTAATACATACACTTGTGCATATGAATTATACAAGCACCAATGTGCCATAAAAATAGAATGACCTAGTGCGTAATATTTATAAGAGCATCGGTGGTGCATACAAAAAATAGTATGAATGGTGCATACATAAACTCAAAAATCACTAGTGTTGCATACAACAAAAAAATGTGGAACTAGTGTGTAATAATTATAAGAGCACCAGTGTTGGATGCAACAAAAAAGGAAGAACCGATGCATAATATTTGTAAGAGCATCGATGCTTTGTAGGTTTATGTACACATTAGTGTAGATTTTGTAAGAGCACACTAGTGTGTTTTTCCAATACAAGCATCAATAAAAACCTTCGCCCGCCCAAATTTTTATAGTTATATGGAACATCCGTTAAAACCTATGCTTCAAATAGCGGAGTTTTTTGTGAAATTTTTTCCAAATCTTGTAACACTAGAAACCTCCACTACAAGGTGTTTTCCTTGTAGTGAATGTTTTGGTTGAATTTATTTTAATGAATACTAATTAGTGGTAGTTAGTTGATGTGGAATATAATAATATAGTATAAGCATCACAAGTTATAAAACCATTCATTTAATTAGGCAAATGCGATCATGGAAATTTATTCTATCAAAGCCATGCCATTTGGTTTCATTTATAATAAACAATTATCTTGTGAAGGCATAATGACCTATAAGAAGTGAAGATGTCATTTAGAGGAATCAAAGCTTCATGGAGCAATAACAACATCTTGTTTTTTCCAACTAGGCAAACCCTCTTTGATAAACCATTGAATTTAAAATTGAAATATAACTCCAGGTTTATTAAGAACCTATGTGTATATTTGAGATGAGGGTTTGTATACTTCTTAGTGTATTAAATATCTATGTTTAATATGAATCCATGTTAGTGGTAGTCCTATGTGATTGAGGAATATAAATTATGAGCACAAACTTGTAATTTTATGAATTAAACTTCTTGAAAGATAATTCATTATAAACCACCAATAACTAGACACCTTGTTTCAATCACAAATTATTGTTTAATACGATAGTAAGAGGGAATCATAGATGTTGTAATTTGATTGATTAAACATCTAAAAATATAGTTCAATGACAAAATATTTTCACTTCCTACTATCATGACAACATATTGTTCAATATGACACATAGTGTCAGTATGAGGCTTGGTTGGATGGTAACATGAGGGTGATTCATACCCCACCAATATTCAAATCCCCCATAGACATGTTTCACTCCTTGCGGTCTATGTCATCCGTGGAAGTGGGTTGATTCAAGCAGTTGTGGCCAAGTACATGTCACGAGTGATTTTGGAAAAATAGATAACCCCCACCCATGACATTTCAACAAAATGGATATTTTTTAAGTGTTGTAAGTTGACTACATTGCGATGCAATATTTCCATATTAGGGAAGGGCATGCTTTCCACATCATAATAACATCAAACATCTTGTCAAACAAAATATGACACATGGTGGGGGGCACATACATCAATAATTTTACCAATTAACATCTAGACATGTAGTTAAATGCCAAACATATACAAAACGACATGCACATATAGTGTGTCCACAACATTACGATCCATGTGTAATGACCTCAAAAAGTGGCATGGGAAGCTAGAATGCAACTATAACAACCCACCTAAAACCCCACGATGTTGGGATGGGAGAGATTCATTACCTCAAACAATCTTTCTTTTGCATTTGCTAATCAAGATTTAAACATTATTCAAACTAATCTTACCAATAAACAACCAATATAACATACTTTCATCATCATACAAATAATATTAATCAATACCATTTTAATATACTTAAACAATGGAAATACATAATTAGAAAGAGTGTATTGAGAATCCCTTATAGTTAATGACAAATTTCCTTATGTCTTCCCCATCTAACTTCTACCATTTTAATATACTTAAACCATGGAAATACATAATTAGAAAGAGTGTATTGAGAATCCCTTATAGTTAATCTTATAGTTAATGACAATTTTCCTTATGCCTCCCCCATCTAACTTCTATTTTGATAAATGAATACAACACAAACATTTTTCATCTAATCATTATCTTCCTAAATTCCAAAGCACCCTTATTATAAAATATTTAAATACTAACTCAAAATCTCACCAAATCAACACTCACCCAAACTCAAAACAGAATACAATTTTCACACCCCTCTCATAATATGCTTTAGACACATGTCTACTCAAGCCCCTCTCTATTCGTCTCTCCATTTTCCCTTATAGTAGGTGAATGCCCTTTTGTATAGAGTAAGAGAACCTTCTATCTATCAGTATTGTTTCCCATTCATGGCTACCAAATGTCTTTTTTCTCTACCATCTCCTCATGTTATGTATAATAAAAAGTGTAATTTCCTCTTTATTATTTATTGCTCATTTATGCATGAGTGAAAAGTGTATGGTTAAGTTCGTCTATGCATATTTGAATGTCCACTCATAGTGCCCCATGGTTCGGTTCCTAAGGTGTGATAATATTAGGTCTAAGAGGAACCACATATCCCACGTTTTTAAGTTCGATTAAGACGATTAAACATGAAATCACACATCTTCTCAAGGATGCTCTCTAACTTAAAACCCTTTAGTGTAAACATGTATTCTCAACAAATTATTATTAAAAAAGTTTGATATTCTGATAACTTGACATGGTTATGGTCAATGTCTGACCTAACCATAAATAACTTCAAGATCATTGCATATTCTCACACACATTAGTCCATGTCAATATAACAATATATCATCATATAAAAGCATTGTGCACCGTTGTGTTATATAGAGTGTATGGAAGTGCATCACATTCTCATATAGCCCCGTTGTTATACATTGTTACATTGCATAAACTATACAACATGCATAATTGTGCTATGTAGACCAAACATCATATAAAAGCATTGTGCACTGTTGTGTTATATAGAGTGTATGGAAGTGCATCACATTCTCATAGAGCTCCATTGTTATACATTGTTACATTACATAAACTATACAACATGCATAATTGTGTTATGTAGACTAAACAACATGTGCCACATAGACTAGACAACATGCATCATCTAGTCTCGGGTGTTATAACAATGATGACACATCGACATTATTAAGAGACTTGTGTAAGTCTTCCTAATCATATTGTAGTTACAGGGTTGATAAAATTAAGTTTTCAATCTTTATAATAAATAAAATATTAAAGTGAAAAGAAATTCTATTATAAAAATATGTTATTATAGTAATAGTAATAACTTGTATTTTGATAAATTATTTCATAGTAGTTTAGATTAGCCATTGTGATATTAATGATTCACGTTAAAATCATAATGAATATGGAACCTTAATTTATAAACCAATCGAGTTTAGTGGATTTCACATACAATATTAAGTTAGCAAAAAAATAATAATAAATTATAATTTTAGATGTCAATAGATAGCAAAAACTACATAGCAATTTATTCTTTGCCTTATTTATTATGTCCCCGTGTGTAGGGAAATATAGCATCTTCTCTAGGTATTAAGCAAGTTGTACCATAATACAATTTTTCTGAACCTAAAGTTCTAAAAAGGAAGTATTTTCCATATTTAAAGTAATAGTGATTTGCCTTAATGTTGATTGGCTCTGTTGTTGTTGACATTCACGTTGGGATTTGGATCCTGGGTTGTGGTGGCGTGATGATGTTGTCTGCAAGTTGAGGTGGTATACTAGGTGGGTGGGGTGGTCTCTAGCTAGTCTCAGGTGGTGGGTTGCTTGGTCTTGGATTAGGTCCAACCTTAATTCTTTTTCCTGACCGCATGAAACAAATGTACTTTGCGAACTTCTCGTTTCATATCATCCATCCCCTACATATGGAGCATGCTTCTCAACTATTGCTTCCATGATTCCCTTGTATTTATGTTATTGGTCTTCTCAACAATGGTTTGGGCCTAATGATTCCCTAGTAGTGTAAGAGCTATCGAACTTTGAAGGATTAACAAGGTGGCTCATTTGTTTAGTCTTGGTCCTGCTTGACGTCACTTATGCTCACCGTTGCTTATGAGGTTGAAATCTTTCTATGTTTATTTTGGCTCTACTCTATCTTTGATAAGGATTGTGATGATGTTAGGGTCATAGGTGCACTCTCCATATTGACGAGAATTACATTGAATTTGGCATGAAGGAAGTTTATGTAAGTGACATTATCCACCTAGATGTTGTGACTGCAACCTCTCTCCACTCTCACAATCCTCAACTTGTGGGAAAGACAAGTGGTGGAGTTCACACACACCTCCAAATTCACATTCTATTCATTCCAGTGATTTAATATTTTGTTTATGTACATAATGATGATCATTTGATTCTTCGACACTAATGTTATTCAATTGAATGGTAAATGTTACACCTCCTCGATTTGCTTGGCAACTCTGTAATGGGACTCAAATACATTGACCCAAAATGCATGCTCTCAAACTTTTAGGGTTCTATCAAGAGGAAAGATCTTGTCATGCTATTATTATATGTTATTTAATAGAGTTGGTGTTCTTCCTTTGTGGAGTATCATATTTTGAAAATTTCAAATACCTAATTTGACAAGAGTAGTTTCCATTCCTCCCAAGGGAAGTTCATAATTCACTCTTATTCATCAAGACACTATATATTGTATGATAGTGATATGATATCTGAAATTAAAACATTGTGAGATTATATGATATGGGATTAAGGAGTTATATCACTTGCCAACTCCATAGAATTGTATGCACCCATTAACGGGGAGTGGTAACATCACAACTGTTAAAATCAAAGCTTATGTTTCTAACTATTCTGTAGCGTATGACTTCACTCATTTAGAAGAGTGAGAAACAATTGAGTAGTTATTTGTAAGGAGCCTATTTGAAGTGCTAGTGGTAGTAGCATGATGGAGGGTGTACCAGGAAACTTGTCTAAGGGTGTACAATGAGTTTATATGTTTAGTGTCCTTGGTGACCCCTCATGGTGATTTATGAGATGGTTAGGATAATGTACTACTTTGGTGTGGACTAAGAGAAACAAGGATGTCTATCCTAGCAAAGGCGGATGACTAATAAGGCACCACAATGAAAACTTGGTGGAGGATGGCATGATCTAGCAATGTGGCGGACAATGTGTTATCCATGGCAAGGCAATATCATTGATGAGTGTATTGAAGGTATGTGAATGCTTGTTTCCACTAGGTACGCCATCTTGAGAGGACTATCATGGTTGGCCTGGATGGATGACAACAAGTCCTCATTGGGTAGTAATTTTTTCAAGTGTGACTAGTTCGGGGGAGGTGATAGAAGGTTGCTCATGGTTGGGTGGCAATGATGCAAGATCGCCTATGGTGAAACAAACACTTCAACATTCCAAATGCTCTAAGGTTCCTAGCTTGGGTTTGGTTAGGACATGTCAGTTATGCATAGTCCAAGTGATACAAGTGGTTGATGGTCATGCCCAATTAGCAAGGTCACGCCAATGCTACACAATGATTAGGCTTTTTGAGTGGTATGGGACGCTTAAACAAAACAAAAAGTCTAGCCTTATGACAAATGGCATCAGAGCCACAATTGAATGTGACAAGTGCAAAAGTGTCTCTTCACTCACCAACACCCCTTTCATCGGAGGATCCAATGGAGCCATGTTGATGAGGATGTCAATAATTCAAGTGGGGAAGAATGCAAGGACACTACTTGAGTTGCCACTCAAAGTGGCACGACGAATGGCACTCAGACAAACTTGGCCAAGGGTGCACGATAAGTTTATATGTTTGGTAGTCTTGGTGACTAACTAACGATGATTTGTGAGATGGTTAGGATGATATACTAGTTTGGTGTGGAATATGAGGACTAAGGATGTCTAGCCTAGTACTGGTGGACAACTGACAAGGCATTGCAATGCAACTTAGTGGAGGATGGTGCGATTTAGCAATGTAATGGACAATGTGTTATTTGTGGCAAGGAAACATCATTTATTAGTGTATTGAAGGTACGTGAATGCCTATTGCCACTAGATACATGATCTTTAGAGGACTATCGTGGGTTGGCTTAGATGGATGACAACACGGTCCTACATTGGGTTGTTCAAGTGTGACTAGCTTGGGGTAGGCAATAGAAGGTTTCCTATAGTTGGGTGGCAATGATGCAACATCATCTATGGTGAAATGAGCACTTCGACATTCCACACACTCTAAGGTGTTTGGATTGGGTTCGGTCAAGACTTGTTGGTTAGGTGTAGTCTAGGTGATACAAGCAGTCGATGGTCATGCCCAACTAGCAAGGTCACACCAATGCCACACATTGACTAGGCTTCTTGAGTGATATTGGGTGCTTTAGTGGAATGAAAAATCTAGCCCCATGACAAATGGTAGCAGAGCCACATTTGAATGTGACAATACATAAGTGTCTCTTCACTTACCAACATTGTTTTCATGGAAGGAGCCAATGGAGCTATGTCGTCGAGGACGTCAACAATTCAAGTGGGGGAGAATGTAAGGACCCTACTTGAGGTGCCACTAGCAATGGTGTGATGGAGGGTGCATCGGGAAAACTTAGCTAAGGGTGCATGAAGAGTCTATATGATTGGTAGCCTTGGTGATCGTCTCATGGTGATTTGTGAGATGGTTAGAATGGTGTATTAGTTTGACATGCACATCGACATTTTTCACACTCTAAAGTGCCTGGCTTGGGTTCAACCAAAAGATGTTGGTTAAGCGTACAAGCGGTTGATGATCAGGCCCAACCAACAAGGTCTCAATAGTGCCACATGAGGACTAGGCTTCTCGAGTGGTATGGGATGCTTAATTGGAATGAAAAGTCTACCCCCGTGACATATCCTTGTGTTGATTTGTAATGCACTCAAACAATAAACCTACAATGGTCCTACCATTGGATACCTCCTTGGTGATAATGGAATTGCCATCATGTCCAGGTGCCTTCTATACCTACAAAATAGATGACATTTTTTAGGTTTTATTACCCTCAACAACATTAAAAATGACGATGTTGAATGCATCATTAGTAATAATGAAACTTACATCCTTTTGAAGTCTCTTTTTGGGCACCCCCCCATCATTTTGTAGATGGTACTAGTGTAAACCTCTTGGCATTGATTACAATGCTTGACTTGGTAGGGACACCGAGTGAGGCTCACAATAGAGGCGATTAGCTTGGGGGATCAACCTTGAGACCTCATGCATGAAGCTCAAAGCACTTAATTGCTCAAGCTAGCCCATTGAACTTTTCGAGGTTCCATTTTTTTTCTTCGAAGCAGGTGAAAATGAGAAATGTATTCATCAACAAATCATCACGGGAACTTTTAAGTGATGTGTTGAATCCTTACATTCAGAATGTATACTAGCAAAAGCTCACATACACCTTTCTCCAAAAACCCATCCAATGGTAAATAAAGATAAACCAATCAAAAATATCCCCAATATATATCAACCCAACCCTAACATAATGACAATCATGTACACTAACAATACAAATTATGCCAAAGTTATAATAAAAAACCTAAAAACAATTTAATTTCTTCAAAGGTTCCTTCTATATCTCACATTTTTCAAAAACTCTAAATTTTACCTTCTTAAAATTTATTCCTTATAAAATGTACAACTTGTCTGTGTGAAATTTATCACATCAGATTTCTTTAGCCAGTAAACATTTTGAAAAAATGAAAAATAATATTTGTATTTTTAAAAATTAAAATTAAAAATTATTTTCTATAGCAGATCTTTTGGTGCGTGCGAATTATTTGGGCCAGGTGAAAACGATACTCTTATTGCAATAGTGGGTCACACAATCACAAAATCACAAGTCAAAAAAAAATACAGACTCGTCCTCGCATCAAAATGATCGACGATAACGATCGACGTGACGGAAGGACGTGATCACATATGGACTTACAAGGGAACGCAAGCCTCCGAATTGGAAAATAGGCCTCCATTTGCAATATAAAACAATACCCATAGCGATCTTAGCGCTCTGGAAACGGTTGCAATTCAACGACGATTGTCGGATGGCAGCATTTGTGATGGGTGAGAAGTTGAAGAGCGGCAGGGCATACAAGGCCGGTATGGTCATCTCTTTGAATATATATATGGCGGTAGCAGGCATCTCCTACATTCCCTGGGATGGTCTGCCATTGCCAATCCATTTTCATTCTCATTCCCATCAGCAAGGTAGGCAATCCATTTTCCTCGTCTTGCATTTGTATTTACGTGCTACATTGCAGTTGAATAATTTCATGCATTAGCCCTTTTCTTTGATATGCAATTCAATTCAATTTTTTTTGGCTCCCAAGACTTTTGTCTTTTATTTATTTATCTCCTTTTTCTGGCTTTGTATTTTCTCTCCCAGGTCTTTTGTATCGTATTTATTCATCTCCATTACTTTTTTGAAATCGAGTTTTATGTTCATATGCAAGCTTTCTGTAATGGGTTTGTTCATTTTGGTGCATACCCCAATTTTTTTTTTCTTGTAAAGACACTCCTGAAAATTGGACCCTGTTTTTTTTGGGTTAATTTGTGTTTTATGCTGTTTTAATTTTTTTTCTTTTTCTTATAGTTTTTTTTATAAATTTTCCCATGTCCTTGAGTTACTTGCCTGCCCATATCTGATGTTAATGAATTAGAGAGTGTCAAGAAGTGGACATAGATACTTTTGAGCGCAAGTTTTAGCACTTGAATTGTTTCTTGAAGCTCATCGATTCAGACATTTTGTATAGTTTTATTACTATTGAATTATATTATGTTCTAAATCATAGACAATTTTTTATAATCCACCAAGGACTTAGCTTATTGAGTTTCAGTATTGTAATTACTTTGATTCAAAGTCACTATGTTCTAAATCATAGACAATTTTTTATAATCCACCAAGGAATTAACCTATTGAGTTTCAGTATTGTAATTACTTTGATTCAAAGTCACCTGGCTCAATTTAGAAAAGGTTCAATGCAAAATTTCAATACTACCTGGAATACCAGGCTTCCCTGTTGGCAACAGATTTTGGGAAGATGGTTCAACTGATTAAGCTAACCTTTGAGGCTATATAGATAGTATTACATATTACAAAACATCATGGATTCTGGACAGTTGACAGGTCTGCTGTGAAATTGGGTCAGAAAAACAAACAAATTGAGTACTATATTTTTTGACCTCCTCAGCCCAGCCATTTTACTGGTAAAGTTTAGGGAGGTATACATACCTACCCCTCTGGATTTGAACTTGTTATCTCTTAGGAGGAAACACATGTTCTTAACAATTAGGCCCACATGTTCTTAACATTATTGTCTTAATTGACAATAGACTACTTAAGTCAATCTGACATAATTTGACTTGGTTTCCTCAAAAAACAGAGCCAGTCGCCTACGTCCACTTGGACTCAAAGAGTCCGGTAACACAAATTTGATTGTCTGTTTTTAGATGGGAGGAACTGTTTCCGGATTGTCAATTAATGTTGAATGACATGTTTAGTACATGTTGGTAAACTATTCAGTTACATTTATTTCACTTGTGTATCATTTGTTAAACTATTCATCTATATTTGAAGCGCAAAGTGTGTATAATTTTACAGTTTACTCTTATGGTCATCAAGCCTGATGCTTAAGTGCTTCAGTTATTTGTCATGTACTTGAACTCCTCCAAGTCAGAAATATCAAACTAAACATGAGGGTGGAAGCTTCTCATATGGTAGGACTTGGGAGCATGCCAAAGATTAAAATGAACTTAATGTATTCCATAGTCATTAACAAAGAGGAAAATTGAAGACTAACGTCTATTTGCTGGTGATCTATAATGTTCCCATCATTGTTCACAGGAACTGCAATCTGGCTGACTCTGTATTGGCGCTTCAAAAATTTCATGAATCTTCTGGGATAAAACAAGCCACAAGAGCGTATTCACAAAAATTCAGATTGCAGCTCTTTCATCTAAAGAAGGAAGAGAGAACAGTGTTATGGCAGACTTATTTCTGGGGGAACTTTCCAATGTTGGGGTTACTGGAGGTGAAATATCCACCATGGCACCTGCAAAATTTGAGGAGCCAGATCATTCTATATATGAATGGTATTTTAATAGAGAAGAAATTGAGAACTCCCCATCAAGAAAGGATGGCATTGATTTGAGAAAGGAAACATACCTTCGGAGGTCATACAGTGCCTTTCTTCAGGATCTTGGAATGAGACTTAAGGTGTAAGTAATATCTGCCACTAAATTTGATGAATTGAACTTCAAGTATGAAGTGTGCCTCGTTTTTGTGCATGTAGCAGCTTAAGAAATAAATTTTACCATGTCATTGTTCTGTTGAGTTATAAATGAATTGGATTCATGATTTGGAATACGTAATTCATAAGCGTCCCGGTCTTGCAATTATACTCTAGTGTAAGATTGCTAGATAGACTTTAGTGCTCTCTCTCTCTAAATGTCTTGTTGTGTGCAGAGATCCTGACTTCTTATTCTTTATGCAGTCCCCAGGTAACGATTGCGACAGCCATAACCCTATGCCATAGATTTTTCCATCGACAATCTCATGCAAAAAATGATAGACATGTAAGTAGAAGTTACTTCTTCTTTTCATGTTTTCATGTGTAATATCCCTATAAAAAAATTTCTGTTCTTGCCTTCGTTTGTTGGGTAATCAATATGCCATCCAATGTGGGCTGTAGAGTTTAAGTAGTTTGCTGATATGTATCTTAATGTCACGAGCAATTTGGATTCCCCATAAAAGGTATTTGGCACATTAAGTTTCTAACAACGAGATGATAATAAAAATTTACTCACACAGCAATTATTTTTATAGAAATCTGCAGCTTTATTAATATAATTCTGAACTGATATTTGTCAATTAAAAACCCACCACTTGTTCTTTCATTACAACCACGATTTAGAGAAAATACCTCTGACCTGTTCCTTAGTAGAGGCTGCCTGCAAATGGTGAATATACAGCAGAGATATAAAGATGGACAATCCCGAAGATGAAATCTGCAGTCAACAATGGAATAGATAGAAGAGTAACAACATATAGAGATGGTGTTCGACCCAAGCTAGCAGCAAGTCGACCCACAGAGTTGTGCGCCCTCCAAACAGTCAGCTAGACCACAATGATGAGTAATGCTGCCCAGAACTGGAGAATACCATGCCAAGGACTCAATCGCTGGAAGGAATAGCGCCTCCACCAACATATATCTCAGCCAGCAAAGAGATAACTAAGCCCAAGTGAGGAAACTTGACTTCCCCAGTAAATAATGCGCCCAGCAAGTTATATCTTGGTCTCAAGATGAACAAGTCGATCATTCCCACAAGAGAAAAACGCCCAGCATCCACAAACTCGTCCCCACTACTAAAGAATCGGCCCCCAATGAGATAACACTGTTCTGCACCAAGAGATTCGATCCCTACTCACAAAATTAGCTGCCAAATGATAAAATCTTAATCCCAATGAAATATACTTGAAGAAATCTGTATGATCTCTTCACAAAATGACCAACTAGGGTGGATGGTTTCACCACCGAAGCCAATCCCTCAAAATTCCTCCTAGGGTTTCCGTCCCAAGAGTTCCAAAGCCACCATGAGCTCTCTCAATGAGAAATTAGAAAATGTCAATGCAAGAATGAGAGAGAGCGCCCTCCTTTTTCCCTTTTATTTCTTAGTTGACTCTTTTGCAACCCTTTTACCCTTTTAATCAATTTAAGTGACCTTTCATATTCTTCCTAAGTCACTTTAGGTGCTTTTTCCTTTTTTCCCCTTTTATTTATCTAATGTCCTTTTGTTAGGCACTTTTTCCCTTGGGACATTAAATAATTAATTAATTCCCTTCTTAAGGACTATAGCCTATGGGAATCACTTAGGCTACTGCGTCCTAGTCCCATCACCCGAAAGGGGACATTACATCATGTTGTTAGAATGCTTATTTAGTTTTCCATTTTACAATCCTGCTTCTTTCTTTCTTTGAGTGAAGGTATATTTTGCACCCTTTAAATCCTCATGGGGTCAAAACTAGATGTCAGGGCAGAATTTTGAGAAATCATGTAGGATAGTAGTTGGGTGGCAGGTTGAAGATTAACATTCTGTATTTTAATCAGGTCATATAACAACAATATTACATTTCAGTCAGGTCTCATCAAGATGGTAGTCCTGGATATATTTTATTTACAAGTCGGCTTTTGCAATTATAGTTGTGGTTAATTGGTTCCTGGAAAAAAATAGTCAGATCCACTTTTCTGAACATGTGACAGTAGTCTCTTTTCCTAAGCCTACTACCACCATGTATAGGAAGACTTCTTGGAGTGTTAAACTAGAGGATAATGGACCCATTCAAGGTCTTGGTTTTCCTAGCTTCCATTTTAAACAAATTATATTAATTCACTGACTTTTAGTTAATTCACCTTTTGTATCCAATTCCAAACACAATCACTAATGATATAGGCACTGCTTACTTATTTTGGAACAATGCTATCCAGTTTAACTACGTATACAAATTGGTCCAAATCTTTGGAAGCTGGAAGATTTCTATGTTTGTTGTTTGAGTGAAAAATCTCGACATTCCTACTGATAAGAGTAGATATTGCTTTAATAAATCAATTCTATTGACCTAAAGAGGTACAAAGCTACTCATGATCTGTATTCTTTCTCTTTTCTTTTCCTTGTTCCATGCAGGGCAGTATAGGGAAAAAGAACAAATTATATGGGGGCAACATCTTGTGCTGTCTTTTGGGTTCAACACTTAAAGCATTATTTTAGAGGGTCAGTATCGTGGAAATATGCTTGGCCATCTAGCATGCACATGAATTTTTCCTTTCAAAAGTTCTCTTTTTTTTTCAAGTAATGGCTGGATTGCAGTGGAGATAGCTGGAGTGATAGGCAAAAAATATGGGACTTTCAGTTGATGTTTCTTCATTGTAATTTATCAGTGTTCCATGGGGATGTGCACCCCATGCTTCCCATGCTCCTAGGGGGTGCCTTGGGAAATGTTTCCCCACGCCCCCCTTTTGAGAAACATGGGGAACCACATAGGGAAATGTGTCTCTAATGTGGGGAGCGTGTTTCCCAAAAGGGGGGGTTGGGCGTACCCCCTTAAAAAGGGGGATGCTTGGGTGCCCCTTGCCCCCAAAAGGAGGACTCTTGGGCATCCCCCCCTGATTTTTTTCCTATTGTTAATTTTCACAAGTGTCCTCAAGCACACAATTTTATTGATTAGAGAAAGATTATTACATAGTGGGAGAGAAGCACAGCATATATATAACCTCTCAAGCCTTATCTCAATATGCCATGTGTAATTGACTAACAATTCAAGAATAATCACTATGACAAGGATGTGACAAGGCCAACCTATCTCTTAGGAAATACACAACTTCTAGAATAACTTTATTATTCTAAGAAAAATACTTATTTAAATAAACTTTAGGATTATTAGGCTAACATTCCCCCCTTTAATCCTGTAGTTTATTTTTACAAATGCCAAGTTCATCTCTAAACTCGGTGAATTTTAGTTTTCCTAATGGCTTGGTGAAAATATTTGAAGTTTGATGGACAATATTATGGCTTGATGATGCCGTTGTTGATGAGTGTTTTGATGAAGTGATACTGGTGTCAACATGCTTGGTCTTGTTATGAAATACTGGATTTTTGGCCATTTTTATTGCTGGCTGACTATCAATCAATAGAGTAGTTGGTGTTTTTTGAATAACACTAAGATCCTACAAAATTCTATGGAACCAGAAAATTTCACATGCTGCTTCCCAAGCTGAAATGTATTCTTCCTCTACTGAAGAATTTTCCACTGTAGCCTGCTTTCTACAGTTCCAAGATACTGCTGTTGAACCCATATTCATTAAATATCCCGCTGTTGACGTTCTATCATCAATATCACCTGCAAAATCTGCATCTGAATATGCGTAAAGTTGTTGTTTTTCTGATAGAGAAGCCCAAAATCTTTTGTTCCTTGAATATACCTGAGGACCCTTTTTGCTGCATTCCAGTGACTTTCTCTAGGTTCTTGCATGAATTTGGAAAGAATACTGACTACCTATGACAAATTCAGACGATTGTTTGTCAGATAAATAAGGCTTCCATTCAATTGTCTATAGATGGTACTGTTCACTAATTCCCCCCCTTCAAATTTTGAAAGTTTTAAGTTTTGTTCCATAGGAGTAAGAGAGGGTTTACAATCCTCCATGCCAAATTTCTTCAACAAATCTGTATCATACTTGGTTTGATTAAGGAAGATTTGATGACGTTGTTTTGAAACTTCCATTCCAAGATAGTATCGAAGTGGCTCCAAATCTGTCATTTTGAATCCTTTTTGAAGTTCTTGTTTCACTTGCTTGATGTGCTCTTCATAATTCCCTTGAAGAACAATGAAAACCAATTTTTGACCTTGCATCCTGAAATACAGAGTATATCATTAGACTCACTACGATGAAAACCAACATGCCGAAGGTATTCATCCATTTTGGTATACCAGGCTCTAGGTGCCTGTTTCAAACCATACAAAGCTTTAATAATTTTGCAGACTTTGTGCTCCTTTCCTTCAACTTCAAAACCTATGGGTTGAGTCATATAATCTTCTTTCAAATCACCATTAAGAAAGGCACTTTTGACATCCGTTTGGTGAAGTGTCCAACCATATTGTACAACCAGATTTATTACCATTCTGATGGTGTTCCACTTTGTTGTTGGAGCAAATGTTTCGTCATAGTCAATTCCTTCTTTTTGAGTAAATACTTTTGTGAAAATTCTTTCTTTAAATTTATCTACTTCACCATTTGCTTTATACTTGATTCGGTAAACCCATTTGCAACCGATGGGCTTAACATTTGTTGGACAATCAACAAGTTTCCATGTTCCATTTGCAATTACCAAATCATACTCATCCACCATGGTTTGTTGCCATTCTTTGTGCTTCATTGCTTTTGCAAAAGTTGTTGGTTCAATGGAATCATGAGTTACTAAGGCAAAATTTGAGTGAGATAAAGTAGAACTTCTAGTTCCCGTTTTGTCTTGTTCCTCTAGGTGAACATCTTTAAGCAATTGTGTGAACCTCTAGGTGTCTTGTTCCTTGTGGTGAAGTAACTACAATTGATCTGTCCTAGATTGAAGATTCATCATCTGAGGAAGAGTTATCTAACTCTTGAACATTCATGTTTTTAATCCAATTTGGTTTTCCTACCTTCTTGAGCTACATTCTTGAGCTACCTTTTTCTCCAAATGACTAAGTAAATTATCAATCTCTCCAATTATTTGACTTTCTGTCTCATCAAAGACTACATCTCGAATGGTAGAGAATTTTCCATTGGATAGCAACCTATAGTCTTTCTTCTCATCTGAATAGCTAATAAGAATGCATTTCATATTGTGATTTTCTAACTCGAAGATGATTAACTGAAGGCCTAGTGCCATGCCAAGCTTCATATGGAGTAATTCCATCTAAGGTTGATGTGGGTGATGTTGATTTGTGTACCTTGGGAGGTGTTCCCCATGTGTTATCCCTTCTTAGCACATGAGGGAAAGTCATTTGGCTTTTGTCCTATGTACTTTATGTTCTATTTTGTACTTGACTTTGGTT